>CM076583.1:571253493-571585675 GCA_034641835.2 Pinus albicaulis | reverse complement strand
TTGGGCTGTCGTTTTGTGCTCACTGCTTATTACATATTTTGTTTTTCTGAAGTTATAAACTTTGCTAATCTGTGTTGTAAGTGTGTACAGTTGAAATGGCTGAAGGTGAAGGGATTTATGTGGATCTGCGGGATGAGTTTGCTACTCCAGATCCCAATGCCCCGGTACTGGCTATGTTGCACCGGATGCAACGAGAGTTGGCTGAATTAAGAAGCCAAAATGACATGTTGTCATCAGCCAGTAAGGAGCAGGAAAAGCTCATCAGAGAGCTAACTTCCTGGAACAGCCAGGAGGGCGAAGGTTCTGGAAAAAGAAAGATGGATGAATTTGAGGATGAGGATGCAGCTAGAAATCAACATAAGCATAAAAGAGAGTTGCAAGGAGAATTTAGAAAGATCAAACCTCCCTCCTATGATGGGGAGAAGGAGGAGGATGCTGAAGCTTGGTTGCTGAACATGATCAAGTATTTCCAAGTCTATGAATATGAGAGCAATCTGAAGGCTAGATTAGCTGTGTACCAGCTACAAGGAAAAGCTACACACTGGTGGGAAGAGACAAAAATGGTGCATGCCATTGATGAAAAGACAGTTACTTGGGAAGATTTTCAGACTAAGTTCAAAAGTCGTTATTTGAATGAACGTTATTATGACGATAAAGCAAAATAATTCCATGAACTTAGACTAGGGCATCTCACTATTGATGAGTTTGTCACTAAGTTTACCAATTGCCCAAGGGGTATTTTTCCTTACATTAGAAAAAAACCAAAAGAAAATACAAGGGACATTTTTAAATTGGTACGCCTCTTTGTTTACAAGGAAAATTAAATTGAACAACCAGCAATAAGATGAAAAAGTGACAAAAGAAAAACAAGATTATGCTATCGGATTTAAAGGTGGCTTTGGGAAACAAAGGGAAAAGTTACAAGCTAAACAAAAGGGTGAGTTCAAAAAGCCATGACCAAAACCAGCATGTTGGAGAATTTTGGTAGAATCCTTAAAAGGAAAAAAGTTTATATTGAAAACCCAAAGAAAATCAAAACTACTCGGTCTAAGTGAGTGATAAAAAACCGATGAAAAGAGAATAAGGGAGGACGGTCGGGAGGCTGAAAGAACTTATACGAAATGTTGAAGTGCCTATCCAACCCCCCATATGATGAGGGACTGTCCCCATCGAAATATTCATATGATCAGCAGAGAGCGAGAGGCAACAATAGTGAATGACATAGCCAGAAACATACCAACCATCAGTGCAGCCCTGGAAAATCAGCAAGCAGAACATCAAGCAACCATGGTGGAAATGGAGGGTAAGATTTCTGACCTACCTGTTACTGTTTTGATTGATCCAGGTGCTTCTTTGAGTTACGTTAGTCCTGGAATTGTAGAAAAATGTAAAATTAAACCTGAAAAATTTCAGCAGTCATGGCTGGTACAGCTAGCCACTGGAACTAAGAGAAAATTCACTCATAAGTTGCCCAAAACAGCAATACAATTAAATGGTTTTTCAACAGAAGTAAACTTGAACATATTGCCATTAGGATCCTATGATCTGCTGATAGGAATGGATTGGCCGGAAAGGAAGAAAGCCTTGATGAACTGCTGGGATAAAACCCTGCATTGTGTAGATGACGAAGGGAAACCTTTTACCCTAAAAGGGAAACCAAAACCCATTGTGGTAAGACAAATATCAGCCTTACAATTGAAAAGAACAGCTAGAAAAGGATACCAAGTCTATGCAGTGCATGTAGAAGAAATAGAACAGAAAACTGAGGAAGAGTTATTGGATGCTATACCAGTCATCAGAGAGTTTAAGGAAATCTTTCCCAAGGAAATCCCTCATCTTCCCCCCAAAAGAGAGATTGAGTTTTCTATAGATCTGGTGCCGGGAGCTACACCTATTTCCCGAGCTCCTTATCGAATGAGTCCGCCAGAACTGATGGAGCTGAAGATGCAGCTGCAAGAATTATTGGATAAGGGTTACATTAGACCAAGTGTGTCTCCATGGGGAGCACCTGTTTTATTTGTTAAAAAGAAGGATGGAACTTTTAGGATGTGCATTGACTATCGTCAACTGAACAAGTTGACCATTAAGAATAGATATCAACTTCCTAGAATTGATGATCTTTTTGATCAAGTGAGAGGAGCTTCAGTCTTCTCCAAGATAGACCTAAGGACTGGGTATCACCAGCTCAGAATTAAAGAAGAAGACATCAGCAAAACAACATTTCGAACCAGGTATGGGCATTACGAATTTGTAGTCCTACCTTTTAGTTTGACAAATGCCCCTGCCACATTTATGTGTCTGATGAACAGTGTGTTGAATAATTATTTGGACAAATTTGTTCTTGTGTTCATAGATGATATCTTAGTTTACTCCAAAAATGAGGAAGAACATAAGGAACACCTGAGAATAGTGTTGCAAACTTTGAAAGAAAATCAGCTATATGCCAAGTTCAGTAAATGTGAATTTTATAAAGATAAAATTCAATATTTAGGCCATATTATTTCTGAAAAAGGGCTTGCTGTTGACCCTGAAAAGATAAAAGCCATAAAAGAATGGCCAGTTCCCACTGATGTCTCAACAGTAAGATCATTTATGGGAATGGCAGGCTATTATCGCAGATTTGTGGAGAGATTTTCTGCTATAGAAAATCCCATGACCTCATTACAAAGGAAGGGTGTCAAGTTTGTGTGGACTGAAAAATGTCAAAACAGTTTCGAACAATTGAAACAGAAACTTATTTCAGCTCCTATATTAAAAATTGCTGATCCTGATAAAGAGTTTGTGGTATGTACAGATGCTTGCAGAGAGGGGCTAGGAGGAGTCCTATTGCAATAAAATTCAGTTATTGCCTATGAGTCTAGGAAATTGAAAACTCATGAACATAATTATAGTGCATATGATTTGGAATTTGCAGTTGTTATTCATGCTTTAAAAATGTGGAGGCACTATCTGCTGGGGAAGAAGTTCACATTGATGACTGATCATATTAGCCTTAAATATTTCTTTTCCCAAACTGACCTGAATGCAAGACAAGCCAGATGGTTGTCTTTTCTAAGTGAATTTGATATGGACATACAACATATCAAGGGAAAAGAAAATAAAGTTGTTGATGCCCTAAGTAGAAATGCTTGTCAACATTTAAACAGCATTGGGAGTAGTGCCCAGATGGAGATAGAGGAATTGGTGGGAAAAGCAGCAATTCAAGATCCCAACTATGAAGCACTTTTGGTGAAATTACAGACAAGGGATAAAACAGATTACACTAAAAACCCACAAGGGCTGCTCTATTACAAAAACAGGTTGTATATTCCAAATATAGAGTCATTGAAAAGAGAAATTCTAGATGAATATCATAAACAGCCCTATGCAGGACATCCCGAAAGATGTTAACAGCCTTGAAAAAAAAGTTGTTATGGCCAGGAATGAAGAAAGATGTGGCAGAGTATCTAAGTAGGTGTATGGAATGTCAACTAGTTAAAGTTGAGCATCAACACCCAGCAGGGCTTTTAAATCCCCTGCCAATTGTAGAATGGAAATGGGACACAGTTTCCATGGATTTTATAACAGGATTACCCAAGACTAAATATCAACATGATTCTGTGATGGTAGTAGTAGACACTCTCACAAAAGCTGCTCACTTTATACCAGTGAAATCAACTTTCGGAACAGCTCAAGTAGCCAATGTTTTCCTGAAGGAGATCGTAAGGCTTCATGGAGTTCCCAAAGTAATTGTCTCAAATCGAGATGCTAAGTTTACAGCAGCATTTTGGAAGGGATTGTTTGGAGGGATGGGTACTAAGCTGAATTTTAGTACTGCCTATCACCCTCAAACAGATGGGCAGACAGAAAGGACGAATCAAATCTTGGAGGATATGTTGCGAATGTATGTGATGGATACACCATCAAAGTGGGAAGAGTATCTGCATCTAGCTGAGTTTGCCTATAATAATAGCTACCAATCCTCTATTAAGATGAGTCCGTTTGAGGCACTCTATGGGAGAAAGTGCCGTACTCCCTTGAGTTGGAGTCAACCAGAGGATAAGCTGGTGTTGGGACCAGATGCACTACAAGAGATGGAAAGAATTGTCAAACAAATACAAAGAAATATCAAGACAGCGCAAGATCGCCAGAAAAGTTATGCGGATAAGAAAAGAGTGCACCGAGAATTCAAAGTGGGAGATCATGTGTATTTACGCATCAAACCCAAAAATAGCACACTTTATGCTGGAAGTTGTGCAAAACTTGCACCTAGATATTGTGGGCCTTTTGAGGTGTTAGAAAGGGTGGGACCAGTGGCTTACAAGCTGGCCTTACCACCCCATGTTAAAGTGCATAATGTATTTCATGTTTCCTTATTAAAGAGATATGTACATGATGCTTCTCACATAGTTGATTGGAATGTTGTACAGGTGGAACCAGAAGGGGAGTTTCTACAAGAACCGCTTCAAATATTGGAGCGGGAAGAAATTGAATTGAGGAACAGAACAGTGGTCAGAGTAAAAGTGCAGTGGAAGCACTTTACTGCTGAAGAAGCCACCTGGGAAAGGGAAGCTGAAATGATGGAGAGATATCCATTTTTGTTTAAATGAACTCTAGTAGTTGAATAAGAACACCGAGGACGGTGTTTATTTTCAGAGGGGGAATATGTAACACCCCCAATTTGTGTGTTGAATTTTTAAAGTTAGACATTTTAACTTTAATCCTAAGGGGGTGGACCCCAAGGGATGAGTATGGTGTGAATGTATTTGCATATTTTATTTGAGGAAATAAATAAAATGATTGTGCATTTTGACCAAAAAGAGAATTTGAGATCACTTTCCAAATCCATGAGGATGGATAAGGCAACAAATCCCCAAAAATCTTTCAAAAATCCTTGAAAGAAATTTATTTAGATTTGAGGAGGAATCTAAATTTCCCCAATGAAGAGGAGTAGTTGGGAAGAGGTGAGAAAAAGCTGGAAAAGCTGAGGAAAAGCTTAAAGCAGCTTTAAAGAATCCCAAGATGGGAAGCCTAGGCTAAACGGGACAGAAAGCATCCTGCTATTCTGGACGCAGAATTAGAAACATGCTTTGGGGAAATATGAGCTTAAATAAGTTGCTCCTAGGTAGATCAGAGGTTGATCTGTCCTAGGAGGTGATCTCAGCTCAGGGGTGAATCCTGGGAGACAAAGAGGATTCTAAGGTTGGGAGGTTGGTCATTTTGCAGATTGTGTGGTATGTTCTGAAATTCTTGTTACTATGTCTTATCACAGTATGAATTGGCTACATATAAAATTATATTTTATGACAATGAGAAATCTTGGTACTACATTTAACAGAATCTATCCTTAGGCATTCACCTTCCAGATTTCGTTTAGTTGTAGACCAGAAAATCCTTAGAGTAGAAACTCCAGAATCTCTAAACCAAGATTGGTTTAAATCTGAAGTTACTTAACCTCTATAGATGACTAATTATTGTTTTGTTCCCTGTAGACACAAGAGTGATATTATATGCTTATGAGTCTGCTAGAGAAACAATATAGCAGTACTAGAGTTACATGGTATAAATATCAACTGCTGAAAGTAAATACAATGAATTTTGACACTTGAACTTATGCCAGAAAAGTGAATATTACCTACACCATATATGTGTATAACTGTGAAATTTTATGCTCATAGGTAAGTGGAAAACTATATTAGTTGATCTAGAGACATCATAGAAGGAAATCAAAGATGTCGGATTTCACATGTCAACATTTTCTAGCTTTAAAAGAAATTCTATTCTACAGAAGTAATATATCATGTATAGCAATTATAGAGCACATTATGTTTTGAAATCCATCTCAAATTCCTGATTTAAGCATCATAGTCAAAGACTAAAGTTATAATTAAGTTCTACGACATAATGATTATTGAATTTATATATATAAATACCCATGTGACAATATGTGCTCAGAGGTATGCTAGGAAAATAGTGTAACAGAACTGAAATTTATATGGTATTCAAAACTAAAAAGGGAAAAACGTAATGAAATTCGATTAGGGTACTCGAAACTGTGCTAACATAGTAGTAGCTTTACCTTATAGGAGTATGATCGCATGCATAGAAACTTTATGATATAGGTATATTGCTTGTTAGAAAAAAAAAAAAAAAAACCTTGAAGTAAATACTATGAAAATGAATTTAATCTATGTTATTGTACATTATTACATGAACCATTTAATATTGGTACTTGCATTTAATCCAATATCCGACCTCATCAAGTATTGAGCACAATTGCTAAGAGGTCCTTTTAATATTTAAATACAGGAACTATACATGTTATGTCAAACATATCGGTCCAAAAAAAGAAATTATAAATGTAAGGCATATATATATGAATTATATGCGGCAAAAGAAGTTATGAATGTGAGTCATATATAAATAAACCCTATATGCTCGACAGAAGACGTCGATGCGAATCCAGAATGTCAGTGGAATGTATATATATATAAGTCCTCGCCGCCAATAAAACTAATATACAGTCACCCTATCAATTCTAAGTGGCGTTAAAGTAAAGGTCTTGGGTATAGGCTAAACTAATAGCTACGACGGTAATGAATTTCACAAACCCTACCACAAAAGAAATAAACGAAATCCTAATCACAGGTAAACGAAAGTAACAGAGGAAAAAGATAAAATCTAAGGGCGACGAGGGTAGACTGTCATCACGGCAGCATAAACGCCGCATGGTTCCACATCTCGTTTTAAACCAGAGAATTAAGATAAGTTCCGAATATCATATTAGTATCTCATTCTGTTATCGCCTGTAGAGCGAGAGCTTGGCGAAAAGATGTGCAAACGAGTCATGTAGGATTTCAGCTATCTACTGGCGAATCATAGCGATTATAAATATTCATACAGTGAGTTAACCATCCATTAATTCTCTGGAAAGCAGGCATAATTAGGCCGCGACATCTCTGAACAAGTGTATACAGTAGTTGAAAAGAACAAAATACAAAGTGATGAGTTCAACGACATGGTGAACGCCATAACTACTGGCGGAAGTAGAGCTACATGCAGTATATTCAAATGACCGTTAGACGTCTGAGGGACTGTGGAAAACCTCCCACGCTAGCGTGGCATGATCCATGCTCGCAAGGTAAGGTATCACAGTGAAACAATAGCCATGCAGGCATTGAGATGTCATTCAAGGAGGTGGATCACCGATATAGCATAATCGGTACCATTTTCCTCATATGAATCCGATAATGAATAGCCATTAAAACGCAAGGGAACAGCCAACAGAAATATAAATCGTAACCTAGAATGAGTTAACATCGACCTGGTGAATCTAAATGATAACATAATGACCCAAGACATTCACAAGCTAAATGATTAGGGTTACCTCCGAATGAATTTGCAGAACTGCGGCAAGAAGGAACCAGAGGTTTACGAATACGCCCAAGAGGACAGGCTCGCTCTCTGTCTCCAGTAGATAGACGGAGACGACGAGCTGTTACCCTCTTGGCGCAAACATACTGGTAACTCTCCAGTACCACCGAGTCTGAAACAAACCTGCCTGCGTTTGAATCACACCAAAACTTATATAAAGGAAACAAAGAAGGGCCGCATACATGAGATAGGAGGGAAACTGGTAAATCGACAGATAGAGTAACCTCATATTTAATGAACCTCTGTAACCCTAATCCCTCTGCCCGATAACTCGCAAGAAATCCCAAGGTATATTGGGCAGACACAACACGTAACAGAAGGGTATCATGGACATCAATGGGCGCAGGGAAGGTTGGGCGCCGTAGGTACCGAATATTAGGTTAAATCCGGGAAACGTAGCACACAGTCACCGCCAACGACCGTCGGTATAGTGTAGGCTGAGCGCTCATAAACACCGTAGCCGGTACTCACATGGTGTACTTACGCACGAGAATCTGACAACGACGACGCGGGTTCCACATAAACAAAGTAATGGTAGATCCTCACCCGATGGCGTTGAGGTGGAGGGTTACATAGAATGCATGCCCCGCCATGACAACACATTATCCTTGAACACCGATAAGTCGGATGAGCAGACTGATGGGATTCATGAAATATTTGATCAGTATAGTCACGATTGAACCATACAATTTCATAACGCCAACCATAGATATATAACTTCGGTTTATTATTTAAGGCGCAAAGGGACTATAGGGTAGGCATACGATGCTCCCGGAAATATTTACGTATGACAACAGTATGTAAGGAGAAAGTCGCTCTTAGTGATATATAATATTGATTCATGTAATAGTCGTGGATGTACGCCTTTACAAAGGAGGTTTTAACAAAGTATACAACAATAATTCCACGCCATATATATATGCGGTGTCAATACTCTTATTAGTAAAGGGGCGTGGGGTATATGAATATATACATTGGTCAAATGAACAAACTCGACAACAGTATTTTATATTTAATCATAGTATTAAAAGGGGAATCTATGTAGGTGTTACACAAGATTATCAACGTATGGGTTATACATATATATCTATAGATATTTATATGTGGTATATAAATATGGAATGGTATCGGAGCACTAGTTACAACAATTGGGCTGTCGTTTTGTGCTCACTGCTTATTACATATTTTGTTTTTCTGAAGTTATAAACTTTGCTAATCTGTGTTGTAAGTGTGTACAGTTGAAATGGCTGAAGGTGAAGGGATTTATGTGGATGCCCTCAGGATGGGTTGCTACTCCAGATCCCAATGCCCCGGTACTGGCTATGTTGCACCGGATGCAACGAGAGTTGGCTGAATTAAGAAGCCAAAATGACATGTTGTCATCAGCCAGTAAGGAGCAGGAAAATCTCATCAGAGAGCTAACTTCCCGGAACAACCAGGAGGGCGAAGGTTCTAGAAAAAGAAAGATGGATGAATCTGAGGATGAGGATGCAGCTAGAAATCAACATAAGCAGAAAAGAGAGTTGCAAGGAGAATTTAGAAAGATAATCGTGTGGAATACATGTGTGTTAGGTAACAACACCACATCTTGTATTTAAAATTTTCTATTACTGTTTTTTATTTAAGTCTATTGTAGTATAAATAATTTTAGCGTTCTTAAAGAAAAAATAAGAAACATTATATTTTTTTATTATTGACTACATGTTATTTATTTTTATTTTAGAAGGAAAAAAATTCAAATTGATCTCGAAGATAAAAAGAATAACATATCTTTCTCACACTAGAATGTAAAATATACCTCTTAACATAACCAAATATTCTCTTAATAATTTAAAAAGATAGGTAATGTATGTATTCATTATTATTTCCAATAAAATAATAAATAAATAATAAGATTTTTTTTTATGTTTCTATTTTAAATAATATATATATATATATATATATATATATATATATATATGTATGTATGTATGTATGTATGTATGTATGTATGTATGTATGTATGTACTTTAAAAAAAAATGAAATGAAAAATGTTGAGGTGGTAATGTGTTTTTATGGGTTGGTTTTTTATTTTTTATTAAGAAATTAGAGAAAGAGAAATTATATTTCTAAATCTTTTAGTTTTAAATATTATTTTTAATTTGATAAGGTATACCTTTTCATACTTATACTTTTTAACCATTTCCAATGAATTAATTAATAATAAAATATAAATGCTTTTAAAAGTATAAAGAATATCATTCAATAAATTAGTCTAAAAAAATATTTTCTAAAACTAAAAACTAGTTTATTATGAATTAATTTTTGAAATAATTGAAAAATTACAACTTTGATAATACTTAATATAATTTTTTTTTTTTAAATTAAAAACTAGTTTATTATCCATTAATTTTTGAAATAATTTAAAAATTAAAATTTTTATTATTATGTCTATTAAAATAATAAATAAATAATAAAAATACATAATGTATGTATTCATTATTTTGTCAAATATATATTTTTTTAAAACCAAAAGGTTATCTATTATTCATTATTTTTAAAAATAATTTAACCATTATAGATATTAAAATATATACAATAATTAATTAAATATATAAATTATTACAATAACTATATAAATATTAAATCAACAAATTTTATTGTATTTGGTATTATAAAACATAAATAAATATTATAATTATTATAATGATTAAATAAATATATTTTATGGAAGATTATTTTTAATTTTAGTTTATTTTTATTTTTAATGGTTTATATATATTATAAAAAATATTATTTAATAACTTATAAATTCAAAAAAAAATTATATCAATCTTTTAAATTTAAAACAATATAAAATTTTTCCAAATATACATTACTTTTTATATGTAAAAAATTTATCTACTCTCCATTATTTTTAAAATAATTTAATAATTTAAAATATTGTAATAATAATAAAAAATAGTTTATTTAATAGAATTACATTTAAAAATAATTAATATTTATTGTTAATTTTAATGGTATATATAAATAATATAAAAAATATTATGCAATAAATTATAAATTCAAAGACCTTTATGTAAATACTTCAAATTGAAATCATTATAAAATTTTGTAATTTATAAATTATTTCTTAAAACTAAAAGTTTAGCTATCATTCATTATTTTTCAAAGTAATTTAATTATTAGAAATATAATAAATTACTAAATTATGGATCACAAAAGTATTAGATTTAACAATATGATAATAATTAAATAAATATATTTTGTTTTAGTGAATTAGATTTTGAGATTTACTTTCTTATATATCCACACACACACATATACATATACATATACATATACATATATATATATATATATATATATATATATATATATATATATATATATAAGAATTAAATACATTAAATTAAATTATAAAAATTTTGAATTTAAAACAATATAAATTTTTTTGAAATATAAATAATTTTTTAAAACTAAAAACTTATCTCTCTATATATAATGTATAATGGTGCTATATGTATGTATAATGGTGTTATACGTTTGTAAAAACTAGTACATCATTCAATTATTTTGAAAAATAAAATAAAAATTCCAATACTATACCCTTGACATAAATATACCTTTATATAGAAATTTTATGCATATTTACATATACATTGATTTTCATAATAGTCATACTCATAAGATGATTACATATTTATGATACACTAGTAGCCCACGGCTTTATTAGAAAAACATATGACAAAACATGCCTAACCCACACAGTAATACTAATATTGCGTCTTAACAAAACCCGCTCACTCCAATATGGATATGGTAACACACAACAATATATTTTGCAAGATTGACCGACCTATCAGTAAGGGCGGGCAGTCTCCTCTGTTAGGGACCTGGCAAAGACGAGGCATAGCGGCGGGAACAGAAGCGGGGTAGTATCCACCACTGGGGGTACCGATCTTAATAATGCACTTGCATACATCCCGAAAATGTTGGTCGTCATTGGGGGATTCAGCGAAGTAGTTTTTAACGACACTACAACACTCGGCATAAGATCACCGAATTCAATGTAGTAGTTGCAATAATACATTTCGTCCCTTCGCTGTAAAATATCGCAAGTAAATTCGGCCATTGCACTCCCCACTAACGCCATAAGGCACACGCTCACCATAACCTGTCGCGCCATCGCCATTTTCAATCTCCCTCGGTTACTTCTTCGATCGCCCGCTTGTCGCTTCTGTCCACTCCCCTCTCTTCCCATCTCTTTATATACATATTCATGTGTTACTGTGCATATATTCCTATGTCACAGCAGGCGATAACCATTAGAAGAGTTTTTTGAGGTGAAAGTCGTTCATATTTTCTAGAACCCTGCTATTTTGTTCATATATTATAATTTGTACAACTATATCACACCCACTCTCGATAAATCATATCTCAACCGAAACGTATTTTATTAGAAAAATTTGCAAACAGGTTGATGATCCATCATCCAAACAAGTAATTATTTTATTGTACATTAAAATAAACAATCAAATATTTCAAAATTTTGATTATATGGAATTTATAAATATAAACAAATATTTATTTTACTGTACATTCAAATACACAAACACACATTTCAAAATTTGTATTATATGTAATTTATAATTAATATTGGAATTTATAATTAATATTAAAATTTAAAGAGTAATATAAAAAAGTACTTATCTCCACAATTTTTATATGTTATAAAATATTTTTTTATTTAAATTTTATAAATAAACACTACTTTAATTAAATATAATTATAATAAATAGTATTGTATATTAGATATTAAAATGAGAATCTCTCTCTCTCTCTCTCTCTCTATATATATATATATATATATATAGTATAGTATAGAATAATATTATTTTTGGATGGAGAAAATAACTTTCTACAATATCACATATTTAAAATTTAGTGGCTCAAGAGGTTCCCTAAATATATCTTTTAACTTTAGTCATTATGTATCATATTTATACCTCCTCGTTGCGTTATTGATCTCCCAATGTCCGAGTTTTTTTGTGGCAAATGCAAAGTTGGAAATATTTAATTCCTACTTGTCTATGGTTGTAATTCTCTATTTTAAGAGTTTGTTCCTACATAATAGGAATTAGCTAGAATATAGTTTCTCCTAGTTTAGTGTGTGGTTGAGAGAATCTCTCAACCACACTACTGTACGTCTAAGATAGAATTTCTATCTTGAGACTTTTGCTTGTATAAATATGTGTGTATTTCCTTCATTCATAATATAGAATATATTGAGTGTGTGTGCTATTTTATCTTGGTATCGGAGCTTGGGCCTCGGCTCCTCGTGGGCTGAGGTATATAGGGAATAAGAGAGTTTTGTTTTTATTTGTTTGTTTGTCCATCGAGCTCAGTTTTGAAGCTGTAGCGATTTGGTGAGGCTGCGTGGTTTGGAGGCTGTGTGCTTTGTGCACAATGTGCTATTTTGAAGTCCGATCTGGCTGATTGCTTTGTGCACAGATCGGAGGACGCTGCCAGATCCTAACGGTGTAGCTTGATCGGAGGGCACTGTTGCGTGGAGAGTCTGAGCGCAGTAGAAGTGAGAGGCGCTGTTGGCACTGTTGCGTGGAGAGTCTGAGTGCAGTAGAAGCGAGAGGCATTGTTGCGTCGTGGAAGAGCCTTGATCCCATGGTTAAAAGAAAAGTGAGGAGCCACCGTGAAAGATCTGTTTAATTGTATACTCGGGATAGAATATTGAAACGATTTGCAGTCGGTTCCCTTGCAAAACCGGATGGAGCGCTGTTGGTGAAGGTGTGACAGAGGTCATGAAGAAAAAAAGGAGGCTTGTGTGATGTACGCTGAGTTGAGGGAAAGTACATCGTCGCTGGAGTATTTTGAAAGCCGCGAGCTGTGACAGAGGCCGTGGCAAAGATCCGGCTTGTGGACCAGTGCTGGACGCAGTGGCAATCAAGGAGTTTTTTCCCCCTCGGCTCACAAGATTTGATCTGATAAAGAATGGCGATTTTGAGGAGGGGTCTTGCATGTTCGCAAGCTCCAATAGAATCTCTGAGAGCTGTCAAGTACCTTGACGGGGCACATTTTGCAGTCCTGCAGGGCAGGAGGACCATGGAGCTCATGGCCGGCAAGAAAGCACGCCAATTGATTTGAGATTAGCCGCTACGTTGACATAGGTAGTTATTCAAAAAGCCGAGCGCTGTGAAGCTTATGGTTGGGCCTGTTTACAGTAAGATCGAGGGAAAGTGCTTTGAAGTTCTGCGTCTGGCCGATAGAAAGGTGGATGATGCGATCGTTAAGCTTGACAGTCATGTGCCTGCATCACTCAAATCAAAGAATTTTGAACTCTACGGGGCAGTGAAAAAGGCACCCGAAGCTACCAGGTCGGTTGTGATTGACATTTGGCAAATCGGTGTAGTGGAAAAGACCAAGGAAGTCGCAAAGATTTTGTGCGTCAAGTCTGAACCTGCAGCCAAGAACTTGTATAAGAAGTATGAGGCTTTTACAGTGGAATTGTCTCTCTCGGCCTGGTACAAGTTGCGTCAGATTCCTGTTGTTCCCAAGGTTTTGGAGGTGCTTATACCACTGAGTGCTTATTGTGTTGAGAAGTACAACTCTGGGGTTCAGTATTTATCTGATGGGGAGTACTGGGTCGCGGCTTATCTTCCTGTGGTTCCTGTGGAGAAGATAAAAAAAAATTCAAGGAATTGGAAATGAAGGGAAATAATGGATCCACAATTAATGAAGTTGGTTCAATTTTCTGCTCTGGCTATTGTAATGGGTCGTGGTTTTGTAGGTGGGAGTTTGATTGGAGGAGTCAAGGAAAATTGGGAAATGCTGGAATGGCCGCCGTCGAAGTTATTGGATTCCATTTAAGCAAGAGTTTTGTCTTGATTGGAATGCATATGAGTATACTGATGGCAATGCTGCCATTTCAGAAAAGAGAGCGTGGCGTTCGTGACAGATTTTGACACAGGGTGAATGATTGTGCAAGTAAAGATATTTTGTAATTGTTGTGTTGGGTACTTTTGTCTTATATGATTTTGAAGGAAATATGTCTTGAAAATTTAATTTCTATACATATTGAGATTTGCGATCTCAATATGAAGTCATGTTGTTAGAATTCGCGACTCTAACTAATGACGGGTATAGCCGGGAGATTCAAGACCAGTATATCCAAAATTCAAAAGTACAAAATCTATGCCAGAAATATTCAAGCGAAAAAGCTCGTATTGTCTGAGGTATCTAATATTAAATAGAGACCAACATTTGGTCCTGAGGTTGTCGGCGAACATGAGGCAGCATGCTTGGAAGCAGTTACCAAGCCTTGATACTGTAGGGGAAGTGGCATTGTGTTGCCAAAGGAGTGGATACTGAAACGCAACGGAGGATTGGACCCTGGAGTCCTAGATTAATGTTCTTGAAGGGAAAATTGTGTTCTCTTCGTATGGCTGTGAGTGCCTATGTTCCGTTTCTTTTTCAGTGGACCCCTCACAGGTATCATTGGAATGGTTGTTGGTATGCTTGGAAATAGTCGTATATGGGCAGAGATAGAGAAATTAATGAGAAGTGTTTATTTTGTATTTTCCTCGGAATCATGCTTAAATATTATTGAGCCTTATTGAGCCTAGCTAACTCAATGAAGGTAAAATTATTTTGTTAGAATTAGCTATTCTAACAAATGACAGGTAGGTGAAACGTGGATCTCCAAGAAGTTATTTGAACAGACAAGGATGCCCAAGATGTGAACAATGAACAGATGAGGTAAAGGAGTAGCGACAACGTTTATGGTGGACAGAAAAATAGATGTTTGTTTGAGTTAGTATGGTTTGTGGAATAGTTCTTGTAATGGTCATTGTATGTACCCAGAAACTCCAAATGTTGATGTATGGAATGTAAGCCTGGTAAAGGCATTTGAAAGTTCGTGGTGATCTTAAAACCACTTTGTAATGGTTTATGGTCAGCCTGAAACCATCTTTTGTCACTGTAAAGTGATGGTTGGTGGTGATCCAGAAACCATCTGTAGAGCCTTTGTGGCTTGAGGTGCCTTTGTGGCCGTACGTACACGAGTGGCCGCGTGTGCATGAGAGCTGTGTGCTCGACAGAGCTTTGTGCTCAATTTGAGTAGGTGGACTGCAGTAACACCTGGCTCAGTGTCAGATGATTCATAAATCTCTGAGAAGAAGGGGGTTGGTGTGCTTTCTTAGCTGACAGTTGTGCTGAGAAGTACAATTGGCGCGACTGTTCAGTACATACTCGTGCCAATGCGCCAAATCACGGGAATGGCGCGGAAGCGCACGATTTTTTATTCAGGAAGATGCCAACTCAACTTCATGGGGGTCCGCGGGAAGCCTCAACTTCGTTTGACGATTTGCGGAGAAGCAGGTCGGAGAAGTTGCGGACCTATCCGGGAGAGGTAGATTGGAAGATCCGCGGGAAGCCTCAACTTCGTTTGACGGTTTGCGAGAGGAGCAGATCGGAGAAGTTGCGGATCTGTCCGAGAGAGGCAGAGTGTGTTTTGGAGGTTCTGCACATGCAATTCGCCTGATGGTGGTGGATTTGTAGGTACATATATGCAGTGAAAACGGTCGACAGAATCATGTATGCGAAGGACATCCTACAGGACTAGCGGTTGCAGTGGTTGGTACCCATGCATTCCGGTGGATGGTTGCTCTTTTATATGGATGTCGACATATTCTTTGTTATGTTTGACCACAACCAGACTTTGTGAATCACTATCATGACAAGTAGTCATTAAGGGGGGGTGTTGGAAATATTTAATTCCTACTTGTCTATGGTTGTAATTCTCCATTTTAGGAGTTTTTTCCTACATAATAGGAATTAGCTAGAATATAGTTTCTCCTAGTTTAGTGTGTGGTTGAGAGAATCTCTCAACCACACTACTGTATGTCTAAGATAGAATTCCTATCTTGAGACTTTTGCTTGTATAAATATGTGTGTAATTCCTTCATTCATAATATAGAATATATTGAGTGTGTGTGCTATTTTATCTCAGGATATTGCTCAAAGTCATGCTTCATGGCTATTTATGAAGAAAATCCAAAAATATCTTATAAGCTAAGGGGTTGGAAGGATCTTTCAAGTGTCAATTTCAATTTAGAAGGATAAGGTAGAATGCATTTGTAATAGGTAGATATAATTTGTTTTTATTTGGTTTAAAAAATCTCATGCTTGAGATTTGAGCTATTTTTGGTTGATGTGATCCTATTCTTATGGTTATGTCTCAATCTAGAAATTAGCAAAATTTCCATGTTTGAATACAGAAGAAAAAGAGGGGTTTGTTTTTGGAATAAAAAAATATTTCTCCATACATGTGGATGCCTCTCATTCTCTATAGAAATTGACTTCTGACTTTGTTCAAAAATATAAGAATATTGGTTTTGCATCAATTTCTCATTTAAAACTTGAATTTGCAAACACTAGAGAAATATAGAGAAAATGAAAAAGAATTTGAAAAGTCTGCTATAGAACGGGGACAAATGTGTGATTAGTTAGTTTTTTTCCTAGAAAATACTTGGTTGAAGATATTAGTTTATTTCTCTAAACTATTTTTTATAAGATTGTACCAAACCTAGCTTTCTAATATATGTTTGTAAATATCTCTTACCAACAGGCTTGGTAAATATATCTTCTAACTTTAGTCAATAATGCATCATATTTGCATATCAGAAAATGCTTGGTTGAAGATATTAGTTGATTTCTCTAAACTTTTATTTTTATAGGATTGCACCAAACCTCACTTTCTAATATATCTTGGAAAATATATTTTAGGAAGAGGCTTGGTAAATATATCTTATAAATTTAGTCATTAATGCATCATATTTACACCTAGTGCCCTATTGATCTCTATAATGCCTCACTTCTTTGCGGTGTTTCTTCACTCATTGATGTAGGAGCATAGTCAATTTTGTGGCTAATGTAAGGGATATTTCTCAAAGTCATGCTTCATGGCTATTTATGAAGAAAATCAAAAAATATCTTACAAGCTAAGGGGTTGGATCCATGTGGAGTAAATTTCATTTTTTAAGGATAAGGTAGAATCCATTTGTAATAGCTAGATACAATTTGTTTTTATTTGGTTTAAAAAATATCATCCTTAAGATTTGAGCTATTCTTAGTTGATTAGGCTGAGTTTTTTTCCCAATATGTGTTTGTGGAAAATATAAGAATATTGGATTTGCATCAATTTTTCATTTTAAACTTTAGTTTCCAAACACTAGAGAAATAGTACAGGGAGGAATGTCACCTATTTTGGGGCTCCATTTTTGAGAAAATGAAAAATAATTTGAAGATTTTTCTATCTGCATTTTTTGCAGAACGGGTCTAATGTTTGACTAGATAATTTTTTTTGTGATAAAATGTTTGGTTGAAGAGGTTCATTGAGTTCTCTAAATTGTTTTTTATAGGATTGGTCCTAGATTTCCCAAAGATTGCTTTCTAATGGTTATGTCATTCCTTCTTGTTGGGTGTGCTCAAGTGAAGGGTCAATGGAATGAATGCAACCAAGTCAAAGCAGATATGTGAGTGATTCCCTCTTAAATAGATGATAATTTTAAGTTTATCTTCCAATTCAAAAAAATATTTTTAAGTACAAAACATATGAATTTCTGAAGATGAACATGGAAGAGAAGAAATAAATCAAGAAATTGAAAATTTAGATCAATCATGAAGGTAACCTACCTCATTTGTGGTATGAGAGGAGGTAAAATTAGAAGAAGAAGCACCTAAAATTTTAAGAGCATAATATGAAATCTAGAAGAGGAGGTATAGCAATTGTAGCAATGAAATCTATACCAATGTTGGAGGAAATACTTGCAACAAGGGAGACTAAAAGGGTTCCTGAAGGAGATCTCAGTGAACTTGATTAGGAAGAAGATCATGAAGAGGAGGAGGAACCTACTCCTTCTGCAATATTTTCTAGGATTTACTCCAAAGCTTAAACCTGAAGTACCATGCTATACGCAGTTAGATATGATTGATTGGATCCATGAGACTAACAAACTTTTTGACTTTGAAGAAATGGAAGGAGAGAGGTACTTAAACTTAGTTGTCACCAGATTGTAGGGGCATGCATGTCTATGGTGAAATATAGTAGAAACTAAAAGGAGAAAATCATGTAACAAACCCATAAAAAATGGAACATGATGGTTTCAAAACTTAGGAAAAAGTTCTTGCCTAGTGACTATGAGGTTACCTTTTATAGAGAGACCTTAGGAAAAGGTTGATGAAAATAAGAGAATACACAAAAGAGTTCTACAAGGTTAGTATAAGATATGGACTAGTTCAAGATAGAGAGGAGAAGACTACAAGGTACATTAATGGATTGAGAATGGATATATAGGATGAAATCAACATTTTATATCCTAAAAAAGTAGATGAAGGTTATCAAATGGAATTAAAAAATGATGAAAACATTATGAGGAATAAATCTATGAGAAGGAAAAGTACTCTTACAGGAAGAGAAGTCAAGGCCATAGAGAGAGATATACAACATCGAGAGTAGGAGCTAATAGAAAAAACTCAAATCAGCACACACCAACAAGGAGTGATACTAGAGGAAGGGGAAGTTTTTCCAAAGGAAGAACATGTAGTGGTAGAGGGAGTCATTTCATATGCTTCAAGTGTGAAAATATAGGACATAGATATTTTGAGTGTCCAGAAAATGAACACCATTAGAAACAAAAGTTGTACCTAAAACCAAAGATTTCTTGGTGATCAACAAAGTGTTGATTCAACTAGAGAAGGAAGTTTTAGAACCAACACAAAGAAAGACTTTGTTCAAGACAATTTGCAAAGTTGGAGGAAAATGTTGTGAGATGATCATCCACACTCTAAGTATAGATAATCTTGTCTCTACAGAAGTGGTGGAGAAATTGAAGTTGAATACCATTAAGCATCGTATTCCTTATAAGGTATACTCATTGAAAAAAGGTCATAAGATATTGATAAATGAATAGTGTGAAATATATTTATAATTAGGAAAATACAAGGATAAAAAATTTTGTGATGTGATGCTAATGGATGTATGTCATATTTTGCTTGGAAGACCTTGGTAATATGATAGGGGAGCTATGCATGATGGGATGATAAATGTATATAAGTTCTTTCGTGATGGTATTGATCACAATTTGTTGCCTATGAAGGAAGGGACAACATGAAAGGTTCGCACTCTAAAGTCGAAAATCCTTTCTAATAAGTGGAAAATAACATCTTGAGGAAACTGACAAAAATAATTTAATGTTCTATTTAGTTTGAAGGGCAAATAGAATTCATTATTTTCATGAATAAATTCAAAGGTTTTTGAATGAATAATGTGATATTATTGTAGATAATTTTCCTAATGAGTTACCAAGTGTAAGAAATATAAGTATATCACATAGACTTGATACTTTGATCAAGTTTTCCAAACAAAGCTGCATATAGAATGACTCCAAAAGAGAACTAACGAAATTAGGAAACACTTGCAATAGTTGTTAGATAAAGGAATAGTCACTAAGAGTTTAGGTCCATGTGGAGTGCCTATTGTACTTTCTCCAAAGAAAGATGGATGCTGTAGAAGGTGTATAGATTCCACATTAATAAACAATATTACTATCAATTAGGGATTTCCTTTACCCATAAGTAATGATTTGATGGATTTTTTTAGTGGAGAAATATATTTTATAAAATAGATGTAAAAAGTGGATACCATCAAATCAGGATAAGATAAAGGGATGAATGGGAAACTCCTTTTAAAACCAATGAAGGACTGTATCAATGCTTTGTTATGCCATTTGGTCTCTATAATTCTCCAAGTACTTTTATGAGACTTATGAATGAAATTTTAAAGAATTTTATAGCCAAATTTTTCATAGTATATCTTGTTGAAATATTAGTGTACAGTGAGTCAAAATAAGAATATCTAGTGAATTTCACTAATTTTCTTAAGAAAATCTAGCAAGAAAATTTCTTTGTGAATTTTAAGAAGTGTTACTTTCTAAAAAGGGAAAGAAGGATTAAAAATGGAATCTGAAAATCTTCAAGAAATTGTTAATTTTCTTACACCTAAAAAAGTCACTAAAGTTAGAACTTTCCATGGAATCAATGCACCAATCAGTGAGACCATTAAAAAGACCAAACAACCCTTTAAATGGCCCAAGGAAATATATATATTTTGTTTTTTCAAAAACATATGATAGAAAATGATATTTGATATTACCGCACTTTAAGAAACATTTTCAAGTGAAATTTGAAGCAAGTAGAATAGAAATAGAAACTGCTTTGATTAAGAAGAAAAATTTGTCGCATATTTCACTCAGAAATTTAATGAGTCCACACAAAAATATTATTTATATGATAAGGAATTTTATGTTGTTGTTCATGATCTTAAGAAATCGAGGCATTATTTGATGTCACATGAATGTTTTTTTTTATATATAAACAACCATGCTTTACAATATATAATGCACCAACACAGGTTTAGTCAAAAACATGCCATATGGTTGGATTATCTACAAGGTTTCACATTTGTATTGAAGCACACAAGTGGAAAGAAAAAAATAATTGCAAATAAGCTTAGCATGAAGAATTTTGCTATGGAGGAAGGAAAAATTCAAATATTGGGATTTGAATTTATTGAAGGCTTGTAAAAGGAGGATGCAGATTTTAAATAGGTATATGAAGTCTGCATAAATAATAAAACTGCGAACACTAACAAGTGGCTATAAGTGGCTATAATACATGGTACAAGAAGGACTATTAATTAAAAATAGTCAACTATCCATCCCAATTTGTTCCATGAGGGAAAATATCCTCAATGAAAAACATAGTGGAGGTTTAGCAGGTCACTTTGGTTATGCTAAAACTTTAGAAGAACTACAATACTTCTACTATTTTCCAAATATGAGGAGAGATGTAACCATATTTGTGAGATGTAAGATTTTTCAATATGCGAAAGGGAGAAGTCAAAAAATTGGTTTGTATACACCACTACCTATTCCATTGAGACCTTAGGATTCTATGGGTATTGATTTCATCTTAGTACTTCCAAGAACGAAAAGAGTTCATGATTCTACTTTTGTAGTGGTCAATGGATATTAAAATACTAGTGATGCTCTGAATATTCCTAATTTTTTTTTCAAAGAAATTGTGACATTACATGCTTTTCCTATCTTTGAAAAAGATCCTAGGATTATTTTGGAGGACATTATGGAAGAAATTGGGCACAAAAATGACTTTTAGGTCTGCATATCATCCACAAACACATGGGAAGACTTAAGTGGTTAATAGGATCTTGGTAGAATAACATCCCCAACAATGGGATAATGTAGTAGCTCAAGTAGAATATGCATACAATGACTTTCAATAGAAGCACATGAGTGACTCATTTTCACACAATGTATGGTATGAATCCAAGAGGAGTGAATGAAATAAAAAAATTTGCCAAGGGAGAGTTAGGGAGCATTGAAGATGAAGATTGTGTAGAAGCTATGAAAAGAATACTAAATATAGTGAAACAAAAGTTTCAAGAAAGCAACAAAAAGTACAACAAAAGAGAAAAATTGACAAGAAGAGAGGTGAATTTAAGGTTGGTTATTTAGTAATGCCTCATTTGAGGAAGGAAAGTTTTCCAGCAAGAGAATAAAGCAAACTGAAATACAAAAAACTTGGTAGTTGTGAAATTTTAAAAGAATTTTTTTCCAATGCTTACTGATTAGAGCTACCAACACATATTCATATATTTCCAATATTCAATGTTGTAGACTTGTATAAATATCAAGCAGGTGAGACAAGTTAGCAAGCAGAACCAGAGGACACCTTAGAACAAAAATTTCAATGGATAGGGAAAATGCTATCTACAACAACACAATAACCTGAAATCATACTGGAAAAAATAGTTTATAAAAAAAACTAGAGATAAGGAATATTGGGAGTTTCTAATCAAATGGAAGAATTCCCCTATATCTCAAGCAACATGGAAAAGTGAAGCTGGTTTACAAAGGGAAGCACTTTATTATAATAACCTATTGGAAAAAATCCCATTAAAAGGTTTTTCCTTGTCAGTGTTATGTAGGAGCATAGTCAGTTTCTTGGCTAATGCAAGGTATATTAGTCAAAGTCATCCTTCATGGCTATTTATGAAGAATTTAAATTTCTAAGGATAAGGTAGAATCTATTTGTAATAGCTAGATATAATTTGTTTTCATTTATTTTAAATAAACTTATTATTGAGATTTGAGGTATTCTTAGTTAATATGATCCTATGTTTATTGATATGCTTAAATCTGGAAATGATATATATGTAAAATTTGTAAAATTTCCAGTTACTATGCGAGGAGAAAAATACAGAAAAATACAGAAGAACAAGACTCAAGGGATTTTTTTTGGAATAAAATATATTTTTCTATACATGTGGATTCCTCTGGTTCCGTATAGAAATTGATTTCTAAATTTCTAGATGTCTAATGGTCCTGTCATTCCAACCTTGGGTATTATCGAGTGAAGGGTCTATGCAGTACAACCAAGTCAAATTAGAAGAGCTAATGATTCCATATAGTTTGAGACATTAGCCCTTGATTCATTCAAATCACAGTAGTCCTATGTTTATATTCCAATTTAAATATTTCTTTTTTTTAAAAGAATCTATAAATGTATGAAGATGTACATGAAACAAAAGAAATACATCCAAAACTTATAGATAACAGAAGAAATAAATCTAAAAGTTGAAAATCTGGTTCAATCTCTAAGGTGATTATAAATTTCTACTTAAGATCTGGTTCTAGGAAGGGAACTTGAGTCAATCATTATTGTTTCACCACTCTTTCATCCTGCCTTGTGGCTACATGTAGCATAAATTTAATCATAATATTAAACATCAACATGCAATCATCTTATTCTTATGAATATTTAGCTTGTTTTCAAACAATTTCTATACAGTGCATTCTCCCTGTATCTGAACTTCTTCTACACATTCATGAAATATAACAATTTTTCTTGCAAAAGAAATTATGAAAAATGACATCATACATTTTATAAGTTTTTTAACAAAGGTAATAAGAAATCTCCTATTATTATACATAGGAGTAGTTATTTATTTATGTCTAAAACCATTAGGAATATTCTTATCTTTAATTATGTTATGAGAACATTCAACCAAAGTTTATTTTTTCTCTCGGCCACTCTACTATTTTATCCATTCTCCTAAGGAGTATGTAATATTATATATTAATATTATTGTATATTAATAGATTTATATTAATATTATTATATATTAATATTATTGAATACTTTATATTAATGTAATATTTTAATAAAAATATATTGTAAATGATAATATAGTAAAAAAATATTAGTTTTGGATGGAGAAAATAATTCTCTACAATAGCACATATTTAAAATCTATTGATTCAAGAGGCTTGGTAAATATATATTCTAATTTTATTCATTAATGCATCATATTTACACCCCTTGCCTTATTGATCTTTACAATGCCTCTCTTGTTTATGGAGTTTGATCTCTACAATGCCTCACTTCTTTGTGGAGTTTCTTCACTCATTGAACCAATAGCATAGTCAATTTAGTGTCTAATGCAAGGTATATTTGTAAAAGTCATGCTTGATGGATATTTATGAAGAAAATCCAAAAAAATATTACAAGCTAAGTGGTTGGAAGGATCCTTCAGCTGTCAATTTCAATTTCTAAGGATAAGGTAGAATCCATTTGTAATAGTTAGATATAATTTGTGTTTAAAAATCTCATCATTTAAGCTACTATTCCTGGCTGATATGATCCTATGTTTACTGATATTACTCAATGTGAAATGATATATATGTAAAATTTGTAAAATTTCATACAGAATAAAAGGATTGGAAGGGTTTGTTTTTGCAATAAAATATATTTCTCCATACCTATGGATTCCTCTCATTCTCTATAGAAACTAATTCACGAGTTTTTTTTCTTACTTGTATATGTGGGAAATATAAGAATATTTGTTTTGCATCAATTTCTCATTTTAAAAATTAGTTTGTAAACACTAGACAAATAGTAGTGGGAGGAACTATAACCTATTTTTCTCCTCAATTTCCTAGAAATTGAAAAACAATTTGAAGATTATGCTATGTGGAAGAGGAGGGTATCTCTATTTTTTTCCAAGAAAATTCTTGGTAATTTTTTTTTTATAGGATTGCACCTAGATTCTCCAAAGCTAGCTTTCTAATAGTTACGTAATTCCTCAGTATTGGGTATGCTCCAGTGAAGGGTGTATGGTGTGAATGCAACCAAGTCAAAGCAGGGGAGTCCATGATTCCAGATCAAATAGATGATAGGTGTAGGTCTATGTTCCAATTTAAAATAAATATTTTTAAGAACATAATGTGTGAATGTGTGAAGATGAACATGAAACACAAGAAATAAATCCAGAACCAGAATATCTAGTTCAATATTTTACTTGATTGTTTGAGGAAGGGAACTTGCCTCATTTGTGGTATAAGTGCAAGTAAAAATAGGAGAATAAACCCATAAAAATACCTTCAAAATAATAATATCAATATCAAAAATGGCTTTGAGGGTAGGAGGAGGAAGTGGTAGAGGTAGAATAGGAGGTACACCAATTGCAACAATGAAAGCTATATGATTATTGGAAGAAACACTTGTAACAACTGATACTGAAAGGGTTCATGAAGGAGATCTTAGTGAATCTTATGAGGAAGAAGATCATGAAGAGGAGGAAGCACCTACACCTGAACTCATATTTCTGAAATCTTTTCTAGGATCTACTTCAAATCTTAAACCTAAAGTCCCATCCTACACTCCAACTTTAGACCTTCAAGAGGTGATTGATTGGATTAATGAGATAGAATAAATCCAAGGAGAGAGGCACATAAAGTTTGTTTTCACCATATTCAAGAAGCATGCATCTCTTTGGTGGGATGGAGTACGAGGGGAAAGGAGAAAATGAGGTAAGAACCACATGAAAAATTGAAACATGATGGTTTCAAAACTTAGAGAATTTTTCTTGCCAAGTGACTATGAGCATACCTCATATAGAGAGATGCATAATCTTAGGAAAAGGTTTAGGAAAATAAGCGAATACACATAATAGTTCTGCAAGGTTAGTATAAGAGCTAGACATGTTCAAGACACAAATTAGAAGACAACAAGGTACATTAATGGATTGAGAGTGGACATACAAGATGAAATCAACATGTTAGCTCAAAAAAAATTAGATGAAGGTTATGAAATGGACTTAAAAATTCATGAAAAACTTAAGAGGAAGCAATATATGAGAGGGAAAAGTACTCTTAGAGCAAGAGGAAGTGAGAGTGGTAGAGGGATATCTACAACACCAAGAGTAAGAGCTAGCAACAAGAGCTCAAATTAGTAGACACCAACAATCAGTCATACTAGAGGAGCTCAAATTAGTATACACCAAAAATCAGTCATACTAGAGGAAGAGGAAGTTTTTCCAAACGATGAATAGGAAAAAGTAGACAAAGAGATTTCAAATGCTTTAAACCTGGGAAGCTAGGACATAGATATTTTGAGTGTTTAGTAATTGAAAGCACGAGACAAAGAAATGGACTTTTTTCTAGTGTAACAAAAGAGGAAGTGATAACAGTAGAAACATAAGGTGTACATGCAACAGAAAAACCTGTGGTGATCAACAAAATGTTGATTAAGAAAGAGAATGAAGTTGTAGAATGAGCACAAAGAAATACTTTGTTCAAGAAAAATTTCAAAGTTGGAGGAAAATATTGTGAGATGATCATCTAGAGTGGAAGTATAGATAATATTGACTCTACAGAAATGGTGGAGAAATTGAAGTTGAATACCATTAAGCATCCTACACCTCCTTATAAGGTATCCTAGTTTAGTTTCATAAAGGTCATGAGCTCTTGATAAATGAAAAGTGTGAGATAAAGTTGCAATTGGGAAAATACAAAGATAAAGTTTTGTGCGATGTGATGGCAATGGATGTATGTCATATTTTCCTTGGAATACCTTGGCATTATGATAGAGGAGCTATGCATGATGAGATGAGAAATGTATATGAGTTTTGTCATGATGGTATAGATCACATCTTGTTGCCTATAGAGGAAGGAATCACATCAATAATAAACAGTCTGAAATCCTTTCTGATGAGTGGGAAATAATATCTTCATCAAATGGAGGAAAATAAGGTAAAGGTTTCTTTAGTTTGCAAACCTAGTGTAATTCTTATGAAAAATACAATCGATGTTTTTAGAAAAGAAATTCAAAGGTTGTTGAATAAATACTTTGATATTGATGTGGATAATTTTCCTAATGAGTTACCACTTGTAAGAAGTATAAGTCATCACATAGATTTGATACCTAGATCAAGTTTTCCAAACAAAGCAGCATACAGAATGACTCTAAAAGAGAATGAAGACATTAGAAAACAAGTGCAGGAGTTGTTGGATAAAGTACTTGTGAGTGAGATCTTACGTCCATGTGCAATACCTAGTCTACTTTCTCCAATTAAATATGGAAGATAGAGAATGTGTATAGATTCTAGAGAAACAAAAAAGATTACTATAAAGTACTCATTTCTTTTACTGATAATTAATGATTTCATGGATTGTCTTAGTGCAGAAAGATATTTTTCTAAAATATATTTAAAAAGTGGTTACCATCAAATCAAGATAAGAGAAAGGTATGAATGGAAAATTTCTCTAAAAACCAATGATGGTTTGTAAGAATAGTTGGTTATGGCATTTCATCTCTGGAATTCACCAAATACTTTTATGATACTTATTGAATGAAATTTTAAGGGTGTTTATAAGGAAAATTTTCATAATATACATTATTGACATATTAGTGTATAGTGAGTCTAAATAAGAACACATAATTCATTTGAGGAATGCTTTTAAGAAACTGCAGCAACAAAAATTGTTTGTGAATTTTAAAAAGTTTTAAGGAAATTGTTAATTTTCCTACACTTAAAAGTCTCACTTAAGTTAGAATTTTCCGTGGATTCAAACGTTTATACAAGAATTTCATAAGAAATTTTAGTGGAATCAATGAAAAAATCATTGAGAAAATTAAAAAGGACAAACAACCCTTTAAATGGATTAAAAAAAAAGAAAAACATCTTCTGAAGAAAAATAGCACAAAAAAGCGTATTTTGACATTAGCACACTTTAAGAAACCTTTTCAATTGAAATGTGATGCTAGTGGAATAGAAATAGTGGTAGTTTTGATTCAATAAAACAAACCTACAGCTTATTTCATTGAGAAATTTAATAAGTCGACACATAAATATTCTTCATATGATAAGGAATTCTATGTTGTGGTTCAAATTCTTAGGAAATGGAGAAATTATTTGATGTCACATGAGTTTATTTTATATAATAAAAACCATGATTTGAAATATATAATGCAGCAACCCAATTTGAGTCAAAAACATGGCAAATGGGTTGAATACCTACAAGGTTTCATATTTTTATTGAAGTCCATAAGCCCACAAAAAAATAGAATTGTACACGCCTTTAGCATGAATAATTTGGCTATTCACAAAGGACAAATTCAAATTTTGGGATTTGAATATATGAAAGACTTGTACAAGGAAGATGAAGATTTCAAGGTGTCATATGAAGAGTGCATAAATCACCAAACTGTGAGCATAACCAAGTTGGAAAAATACATGGTAGAAGAAGGACTGTTAATTAAAAATAGCCAACTAATCATCCCGGTTTGTTCCATGTGGGAAAATTTCATTAAGGAAAAAATAGTGGAGGTTTATGAGATTATATTTGTTATCATAAAAATTTAGAACCATTATAACACTTGTTGTATTTTCTAAATATGAGGAGAGATCTAAAAATATTTGTGAGCATATGTAAAATTTGTCAATATTCCAAAGGGAGAATTCAAAACACTAGTTTGTATAAACCACTACCTATTCCATCTAGACCTTAGAATTCTATGATTATGGATTTCATATTAGGATTTAAAAGAATGTAAATAGGTCATGATTCTATTTTTGTAGTAGTGGATGGATTTTAAAAAATGGCACATTTCATTCCATGCCATAAGGCTAGTGATGTTGTGAATATTGCTAATTTATTTTTCAAAGAAATTTTCATATTACATGGTTTTCCTACCAACATTGTGTGTGAGAGAGATACCATATTTTTTTGACACTTTTCGACAACATTATGGAAGAAATTGGGCACAAAATTGAATTTACGTTCTGCTTATCATCCATAGAGACATGGGTAGAATAAACTGGTTAATAGAAGCTCGGGAAATATTCTGACAAGTTTATTAGGAGAACATATAGAATAAAGGGATAATGTATTAGCTCAAGAATAATATGCTTATAATGGCTCTTTCAATAAAATCACTGGAATGAGTCTGTTTCAGACAATTTATCGTATGAATGCAAGAGGAGTGCATGAAATAGAAAACCTAGGGAGTTAAGGAGTGTTGAAGGTGAAGATTTTGTAAGAGTTGTGAGAATCAAACATAATAGAGTGAAACAAAAAATTCAATAAAATAAGAACAAGTACAAGCAAAGAGAAAATTTGAGAAGAGGAGAGGTGAATTTTGAGGTTGGTGACTTAGTAATGGCTCATCTAAGGAAGGAAATATTTCCAACACTAAAATACAACAAACTAAAATACAAAAAAGTTGGTCCTAGTAAGATTTATAAGAAATTTTCAGCCACTACTTACTAATTAGAGTTACCAACGTGGATTTTTATATCTCCAATCTTCAATGTAGTCGACTTGTATAAATATCAAGCAGGCGTTACAAGTCAAAAAGAAGAAGAAGAGGAAATCTCAGAACCAAAAGTTCAATGTACAACAAAAATTCCATCTACAACAACACAAGAACACAAAGGGGTTTATAAAAAATCACAGGTAAGGAATATTCAGAGTTTCTAATCAAATGGAAGAATTATCCTATATCTGAAGCAACTTGGAAAACTCAATATAGTTTACAAAGGGAAGGAGTCAATTATACTAATCTCAGCCCATGAAAACTTTTTTCCTTCGATGTTTGATGTAGGATCATAACCCATTTGGTTTCTAATGCAAGGGATATTGGTAAAATTCATGCTTCGTGGCTATTTATGATGAGAATCCAAAAAATATTTCAAGTGAAGGGGCTAGACCCATCACCTCTCAATTTAAATTTCTAAGGATAACGTAGAATCGATTTGTAATAGCTATATATAATTTGTTTTTATTTGGTTTAAATAAGCTCATCATGCATAATTGAGTTATTCTTGTTCGATTCAATCTTATGTTTATATATATGGGTAAATTTGTAAATTATATATATGTTTGAAATTTAGTTTTCAAACAAAAGAGAAATTGTAGAGGGAGTAACCATCCCCTATTTTATGTTTAGTGCAACAAATATTATTCCATCTCTCCCCCCTCCATGTATATCTATATATCCCTCTTTCTCTCCTTATTTGTCTCTCTATCTCAACCCCCTAATCACACATGCTCTCTCACTCCATATATATATATATATATATATATATATCTATATCTTTCCCTCCCTCCCTCTCTCCTTCTATCTCTTCTTCCATCTATTCACCTTCCATCTATATCTCTATACTCCCCTTCTCTCTCTCCCCCCCGCTTCTATCTCTCTATCCACCTACTATCATATTCCCCTATCTTTCCATCTTCTTTATCACTCCCTATCTCTCTCTCTTCACCTTTATCTATCTATGTCTTCCTTCATACCTCCCTCTCACTCTGCCTCCACTTCATCTCTCTTTCCATCCCTCGCTCCACACTCTCACATCCTCTCTCTCTCTCTCTCTCTCTCTCTCCAACTCTATTAGTATATGTATCGCTCTGTCCTTCTATCTCCTTTTCTCTTTATCTCACCCAGAAACATACAGACTCTCTCTCACTCTCTCCCTTATCACTCCCTCTCACTCTCTATGTATTTATTCTTCACTCCCTCTCCCCCCCTCCCTCCAACTCCATCCATATTTCCTCATCTCTCTCATCATTCCTCCCTATCCCTTTCTCTCCTACCTCCCTTTCCCTTCCCCCATCACTCTCTACCTCTCTCTTACTCTCTCTCTCTCCTACCTCCCTCCCTCTTCCCCCATCTCTCTCTCTCTCTCTCTCTCTCTCTCTCTCTCTCTCTCTCTCTCTCTATATATATATATATATGAGTGTGTGTGTGTGTAACATTCCTCGATAAGCTCACATAAAATATGCATGGAAACTATTCAAATCATTATTCCAGATTCCTCATTCACCATTAGATAGAATTTTCATTAGTACATAGAGTAGCTTTAGTATAGGAATATTAAGTTTCATAACCATTGAAAACCATTGTTGTATTATATTAACATAAACTGTATGATGTAAAATCTCCCCGTTTCTTGATTCCTTTAACAATATTAATTAATCACATAGTTTTCATTATGAACATCAGATCACGCAAGGAATTAGCATCATCAAACGAACACAATAATCAATCACATCATTGAACACCGATATACCCTGGAAACCTCGTAGGGTGAAAATGAGCAAACGTTTAATTTTTTCATTAAAAACTCGTGAGGGTGTTCACCCCTCACTCAATTTCTCATAAGGGAGTCCATCCATAATAATTATGTTAAAATATTAAAACGAATGTCATTTAAATACAAAATATCTAGCTTAAATCCATTACAGTCATTATGATAGAATTTACCCACTAATATTAAATCTTCATATCTTTGTGGCATGGTTCTTCCTAAAATGAACCATCCTAAAGCTCGCACTTGTTTGTAGGGACAATTAATTATTTAGGTGCCACTATCTTAAGCATAATATTTTTCACAAGTCACCATCATTTCATTCTATTTTTTTCTTAAACATACACTGATGTCAAGGTTACATAAATTATGGGTAAGACCATACGTCTGAAGTGATATAGAGATATGGGCGTAGTGAAACCATGGAGCACCATTGTTTAATCTTTGCCTTAATTTAATTAGAATGACCAACAGAGAGGGTGAATAGAGAGGTTAATAGAAGTAGCACCTCTTTATACCATAACCATGATACCTTAGGCACGCGTAGCCTTACACCTATGACATCTAGGATGAGAGAAATGAAAACGTGGAAATGGAATCCATAAGGTGACTATAAAAAAAAGAATGAGGAGTAATGGTAAGAAAATGGTTAGGGTTTGGGGAGGATAAATGAGGACCATTGGATCTCTTCATTGCATCCTATCCCTTCTTAGAACCCAAAACAACATATTGATGTGCCCATCACATGCTACCATTGGAGGGTATGAATTATACGTACTTGGGAGGGGTAAACAATAGCTATCGATTATTTCATAACTTTAATGCATCAAGAATATGGTTTTACATGCAAATGATGCACTCGAGTAATGTAATAAAACCATAAATGACCGATTTTAGGTTAAATTATATAGTACTAAGTCCTCATATATTTGAAAGTTGGAATAGAGATTATTAATAGTCGTCAATTATAAAGGTTGCGTTATATTGCTTTGTTCAAGAGAATTAATCAAGACATTTACATGGCCTAGGAGAATGATGATATTTACCATAAATTATGCATTGTATTATTAAATTAAGCCATAAATATCATGCAATCAAGATATAAATCTCAAGGTTACTTTAAGTTGGTATGTGAAAAAGAAGAGACAAAGTAAATTAGAAGGATGGTAGTTGTATAACATTTTCAATATGGAGTTATATACATGTATAAGTTAAATCAAAGGAAATAAGAAAGCTAAAAAAAAAGTGTGTCTCAAATCTAGGAGATGTGAGACCCAGGATCTTTGTCTTAGACAAAATGAAAGGGAGAGGATTTTAAATTCACCGAAGGTGTCCATTGTGCTTCAACAACTGAAACTGGAGCTTTTGGAAATCCTATTTATATTCAATAAACACTTGCACTGTTTTAGCCATGCCCACAAAAATCTTCTTCAGAGCCTTGCCAAATATTTATTTCATGAACCAATACAAGAAAAGGGTGTGCTTGAACTAAGTTATGCGACCACAAGTCTGACTATGATATCGAGCTAGAGTCTACAAATCCTCAACATAGATTTCCATTGTACCCACTTGACAATTCAAATCCTCTTCCCACTCCTTAATTAAGTTCCTGATTTCCTCGGTTTTCCCTCATGTCATCTTGTAGATGGGTTGTTTATGATGTCAGATACAGTCTTTGTTCCCATCGGTTTAGCTTCACAAGAGCCCAGTTTCCATGCTGACGTGGTGCCTCTATTTTTCTTGCCACAACCCCTCGAAGCAGGGCATCTATTCCTCACTTTCGTTGCTCGAGCCATGAATTTAAAGTTACAATATGTTTAGATGGGAGTATTTACAAAATGATTTCACAGAGTTGGTAGGTTGAGCCTAGAGATGCTCGGAATCTAGATGTTGCCATCACCCTACCCCCCTGTAATAATAGTAACAAAAAACCAATTCCAATAAATGGATTTGAGGGGATTTCTCCCACCCTTTCCAAGGATTAGGAATGTCACCACCGGAACTAAAAAAATAGCCGAACACCATTTGTAAAAACTAGCAAGCATAAAAAACCATAATTTTAACATAGATTTTATTGTAGTTCCTACCATCATGACAAACCATGTTTAGAAGCCACAAATGAGACATGAACAAATGAAAAGGTGGGTGACTTAAGGGGTGAAGTCCCTGGAACCCATAAAGAGGTAGGAAAGGAGGATATCTGCCCCATCACACCCAAAGATAAAATAGAAACTAGTCCTGAAAGAACTCAGTGGCACAAAACCCATAAAGAAAACATTAAACAAATCGTCCCAAAATCCATGCCATGTGAGGCCAAGGCATAATAGTGACGCTAGGTTTATCACTTAATCCCTTGGATTTATTAATATCTTCAGTTCAAAATATTAATTCCTAGCCTTTATTAATTTTCTGGGTATTTTATTCCATTGGGTTTATTTGATCCATGTATTAAGGGTTACATATTACTCCTATAGTTTAATATTAATCGGTGGCGCAATGTCACATTATGAAAAATATTATCTCAATATGAAAATAAAACATGTTCAACCATTGTTGATCATCATCAACCATAGCCGATCATGGTCTACCATGGTCGAATATGACATTGTGAAAAATATTTTCTCAATAAGAAAATCTATGATGGCGAACTATGGTCATCCTTAGTGCATGTAATATCCCTGTTTAGGGCAGCCTCTGTATTGAGGGTCTGGTGTGCCCTACCACGTTTCCGAGGTCTACATAATTGGGGGAATTCATGAGAGTCCTCATCCCGAGATGCTCTGGTGGGCCTTAAGACCCCACCCTTAATACCCTGGGATGCCGCCCTCACTAACAGTTCGAGCTTTTGGTGTAGTGGTTAGGCCTTTGTGGTATCAGATCCGAGGTCTCGAGGTTGAGACTCGCGGAGTGTGGTGAGCTGTAATATCCCTGTTTAAGGCAGCCTCCATGTTGATGGTATGATGGGCCCTACCACGTCGCCGAGGTCTACGTAGTTGGGTGACTGCGTGAGGGTCCCCATCTTGAGATGCTCCAGTGGGAAATATTAATTTTGATCAATTTTTCCTTATATAATTAAATTATAAATAAAAGTGAGTAGAGGGGGGTATAACTCACTCTAAAAATAAAGTTCACTCCCTAGTAAACACAAAGTTTTAACTTAAGTGATCCCAGGGGGGGGCCAAGAGACCATGTAGAAAGGGGACACATGTATTCTCTAGAAGCTTCTGTGCAGATAAGGATGAGCACGTGGCAAGAGAGAGAGGCTATGTTGGGGTTTTGGAGGGAAAAAAACGTTATAAAATGGGAGGAGCCTTCTCATTTCATTCATTCTTGAGTTGTTTATTTTGGAGTCAAAATTTTGTCTTCTTGAGCACGTTGGCTATTTAGCCTGTCTACAGCACTGAGTGTCTCCATGCAGAGATCTCACCCTTAGCCCCGGGGGACTTCGAGTGCCTGCTCTGGCAAGGATTGTTTTCCAGTATTTCGTGAGTCATTTCATTGTTTGTGTTTGTTGCGGAGCTAGAGCTTATAGAGACTGCACAGTCACTAGGAGAGAAGACACAGTCCATTGTGGAGGATATTCAAATTGGGGTTTCTGCAAGCGATTTCGCTGGGATTTTGAGCAGAGGGTTATTCTTTGCACATCGAAGGTTTTTGGCGGAGTTTGTGGCATTATTTCAACTATTTATATCCAGTCACTACGTTGTACCTTGGTGGCCAGCATAATTCACTGGGGAGGCAGTTTCTGGTGGTTTCGGTGGTTGGAAATTCTTGGAATGGTTTGTGGATCTTGTTCGGGTTACCGAGGAGAGGAGGTTTTCCGATTTTCAGCTTATTCCTGCAAGGGGATTAACCCCTAGTTTCCAGTCTATTCCAGCAGTAGCAGCTACACGGTAGTTTCCAGCAATTAGGACGTAGTTCCTAGAGCAACCATTTCTGGTATTCTTTGAGAGTGTTTTCTCATTTTCCTTGCTCAATATTAGCCTATTGTACTCCATTACATTTCTCAGATTAATAAAATGGCTCAGCATTTCTTCTCTATGTTTTCTAGATGAGTTGTCGTAGTTGCCGTAGTTGTCTTATTCTATTTCTATTATATGTCTATTATTGTTTTTGAGCATTCTAGTTCTATACCAATTGGTGCATTTTTATTTCACTCTTAGACAGAGTCTAGAAAGGGCCAGGTAGCCTCCGGATCTTGTCCTCTTTAGAGGCGACATATCCGATACTCCCAGTCTATCTCTGGTTGGAGTTTGCCGCATTTTAGAGATATCCCCGAAACGGAATATTACAGTGTAACATCGCATTGTGACAAATATTATCACAATTTTTAAATCAAGCATGGTCAACCATGTTTATTTCACGATTTATAGTATTTATGAAATGAATTATATACTTAAGAGTTTATATATTAACCTCTCAGGTTTAATATCATTCCCTTAGGTTTATACACCCTTGGTTTTTTAGTAGTAATTCCTTGGTTTTATTATTTCCTTCGGTTAATAATATCAATCCTTTGGGTTTATTGATATAAGGGTTGATAATCTAACGATATAAATAATTCATAGGTTTCATAATATTAAACCTTGGGTTTAATATAAATCCATTATGGTTATAATAATGGTCAATCGTTGTCCAACATCACCTAGTGACAATATTTTTTCAATATGAAAATCAAACATGGTGGAACATCGCATTGCGACAAACTTTGTCTCAATGTGAAAAAGGGCCATGGTCAAGTATGTTCATTTTTGTTGGTTTATTAATCTTTCATTAACATTTTAAATTTTCAATATTAGTTTTCTCTATTTATTGATTACTTGGGTTTATTAATAATTTTTTTTATAATATTAATAACTTAGGTTTATAGCATTAAGAATGCCTAACGTTTATTGATCGCCTCTATTTCTAATATTCATAATCCATTGGGTTTATGAGAATAATAATCCCTCGGGTTCGCTGATCCTTTATGTTTATAATATTTATCTCTCAGGTTTACTACTTGATTGGATTTATAATGTTAAACCATTGGTTTTATTATTAATTTTGATTAATAATATTAGTAATCAGTTGTGCTTATATCTCCCGTGTGCTTATCATTAGTAATTTTGATATTAATAATCAGTTGGGCCTATCATTAGTAATTTAACAACAGTACAATACTCAGGAAAAATATCACCAAATTTAATGTAGTAGTTGCAATGATACATTTCTTGCCTTTGATGTAAGATATCAAAGTAAATTCGGCCATTGTACTCCCCACTAACGCCATAAGGCACACGCTCATCATAACCTGTCGCGCCATCACCATTTTCAATCTCCCTTGGTTACTTCTTTGATCATCCGCTTGTCACTTCTGTCTAGTCCCCTCTCTTCCGACCTCTTTATATATATTCATGTGGTACTATGTATATATTCCTATGTCATAGCAGACGATAACCATTAGCAGAGTTTTTTGAGGTGAAAGTCGTTCATATTTTCTAGAACCTTGCTATTTTGTTCATATATTATAATTTCTACAACTATTTCCCACCCACTTTCGATAAATCATATCTTAACCGAAACGTATCTTATTAGAAAAATTTGCAAACAGATTGATCATCCATCATCCAAATAAATAATTATTTTATTGTACATTAAAATAAACAAACAAATATTTCAAAATTTTGACTATATGGAGTTTATAATTAATATTAAAAAATAAAGAGTAATATAAAAAAACCTACTTATTTCCACAATTTTTATATGTTATAAAATATATTTTGGTTTAAATTTTATAGATAAATACTACTTAAATTAAATATAATTATAATAAATAGTATTCTATATTAGATATTAAAATTATAATATATATATATATATATATATATATATATATATATTTCTTTATAAAAATATTTTGTTAACAATATTATGTGTATTGTAAATGATAATAAAATACAATAATATTATTTTTGGATGGAGAAAATAATTTTCTACAATATCACATATTTAAAATTTAGTGATTCAAGAGGTTCCTTCAATATATCTTCTAACTTTAGTCATTATGTATCATATTTAAACCTCCTGTCCTATTGATCTTGACAATGTCTGAGTTTTTTTAAGGCGAATTCAAGGGATATTTCTCAAAGTCATGCTTCATGGCTATTTATGAAGAAAATCCAAAAAAATATTATAAGATAATGGGTTGGAAGGATCGTTCAAGTGTTAATTTCAATTTAGAACGATAAGGTAGAATGAAATTGTAATAGCTAGATATATATTTTTTTAATTTGGTTTAAAAAGTCTCATTCTTGAGATTTGAGCTATTCTTTGTTGATGTGATCCTATGTTTATGGTTATGTCTCAATCTGGAAATTAGTTTATGGTTATGTCTCAATATGGAAATTAGTTTATGTCTCAATCTGGAAATTTGATCCTATTCTTGGTTGATGTGATCCTATGTTTATGGTTATGTTTCCCAAGGGCCTCCTCGAGAAATATTTTTATAGGATCTCTTGCTCCCTCGTATTTATTTTCTTCCACCATGGGGTGTCGTCAGGGTTTGCGAGGTTGATCTTGCAATGGTTCAACCACATCGAGCCCTAACTCCTTATACCCTAACCTCGTTGGGTACATGCAACGAAAAAAAAAGAAAGAGTAGACGTGTTGTGATACCACTAACACAATAAAATACGAAAATAGACATAAACAGAGATGTAGCGGAAATAATAATTCATTTCATTAGTATCAAATAGCTTCAATTTGTTTACCGACATAATGGAAATAAACTAGCTAGGGAAATGGTAGCTTATCTCTGAGAAGAGTTGTGGTGGCTACATGCCTCTGAACTGTGTTACAATGAGGCTCGAAGGCCTATTTATTTTCGTGAAACAATGCAAAAACCCTAAACATCTAAAAACCCAACCATAGGAGATGAAGTGCAAAAACTATGGGCCCCATTTGCGTAAATTGGTGTTTCAACTTCACGGGGACGTAACTTTTGTTGTATAACCAACTCCAAAAATAGAATAAAAGAGATATCAACGCCTTATAAATGATCCACTTCGAGGGGGAAACCTCCAATAAATTACATAAATTAACAATTCTTGGATGATACAATTTACAAAACCTCCTTTCTATATATAGGAGTCCATGTGGCCATAATGTAATCCTAGTGGGCCACAATGTAATCCTAGCCGACTTAACAATAATAATTTAAGGGCAAAATAATAATAAAATGGGGGTTACAAGGGTACAATAATAACAATAAATGGGTTAAACTAATAACAATAAGGGACTATACTGGTAATATAGGGACCTAACATGCCCCTCTCCTTCAGAAAAGTGTTGTCCTCAACGCTTGAGTAGCTCTGGGTGCTTCTGTGTAAACTTCTCATCCTTCCATGTAGAATCTTCAGTGGGTAAGTTCTTCCACTTGATGAGATACTATGAAATTGATCGATTTCGTAGTTGTGGAGTTCTTTTTTCCGTGACCGCTTCATGTTCCAATATGAATTTTCCTTCCTCATCAAGTTCTGGAAATATTGTTTGAACTGGAATATTTTCACCTATAACCTTTTTTAAGCATGAAACATGGAAAACTGGACGCGCTCGCGAGGAAGAAAGAGGCTCCAATTTGTATGCCATAGTACCAATCTTTTGCAACACCTTGTAAGGACCATAGTAATTTGGCGATAATTTATTATCCTTCTTAGCTTGCTTGAGGGACATTTTTTTGTATGGTTATAGCCGTAAAAACACCCAATCTCCTCCATCAAAACTTATCTCACTGCGATGTTGATCTGCCTGTTGTTTTATTCGATTTTGTGCCAAATTTAGGTTATCCTTTAAGAGTTTGAGAACTTCTTGTTGATGCTCGATGTGATCTTCCACTGCTTGAACCTTTGAATTTTCCTTAAGATGATGAGATAAATGGTGGATGATATCCATAAAGTGCCATAAATGGGGTCATCTTTGCTACAATATGGAAGGAAGTGTTATACCACCATTTAGCGAGAGGTAACCACTTGACCCATTGTGCTTGTTTATCAGATACAAAAAAACGAAGATATACTTAGAAACATTTATTTACTATCTCATTTTGACCATCAGATTGAGGATGATAAGATGAGATATGAGCTAATTGAGTACCCAAACAAGAAAATAACTCCGTCCAAAAATTTCCAGTAAAAATGGGATCTCTGTCACTCACAATAACCCTTGGGCTTTCATGTAGCTTTTGAATTCTGTCCATAAATGTAGTAGCAATTGTACTTGCTTTAAATGGATGAGATAATGCACAAAAGTGTGCATACTTGGTAAGTCTATCAACTACCACCATGATGACACTCTTTCCTTCGGACTTAGGTAAACCTGTGATAAAATCCATTGAAATTTCCTCCCAACGTTGACTTGGAATGGATAAAGGTTGTAGAAGTCACGGGGTCTTAATTGTCTCCACTTTATTCTGCTGGCAAACCAAACATTCCGCCACAAACTTTTGAATATCAGATTTAAGGCCATCCCAAAAAAATTCTTTCTTCACCCTGTGGTAAGTTTTTAAAAATCCTGAGTGTCCTCCTAAAGGAGAAGTGTGCAATTCCAGAAGAATCTTTTGTTTTAGGTGGGAATTCTTACAAATATATAAGCGATCTTTGTACCATAAGGAATCATTTTTCCAACTAAATGTATCAGATGTACTAGGATCTTGCTGCAACTTTTGAATGAGTGTCCATACCTCTTTGTCCTTCTTCCATTCATCTCTTGCTTAGGTTATCCAATCTGGTTGGATAATAGAAATGGCACAAAGCAATGCTTCCACCTCTTCATTCTTTCTTGAGAGTGCATCTGCAACAACATTAAGCTTTCCTTTTTTGTAGATTATTTCAAAGTCATAAACCAACATATTTGTGACCCATTTTTGTTGCTCTTCTGAAGATAGTCTTTGTTCCAAAAAGTGTTTAAGACTATCATGATCAGTTTTTACCTTGAAGTGTCTTCCCATTAGGTAAGTTCGCCATTTCTTTAGTGCATGTAGTATTGATAACATTTCCTTCTCATAAATAGGTTTCTGTAAATACTTTCCTTTGATTGGACGACTTTCAAATGCAATGGGTCTTCCTTCCTGCATTAAAACTGCACCAATTCCATTTCCTGAGGCATCACATTCCACAATAAAGGTTTTTGTGAAGTCTGGCGTAGCTAAGACCGGTGCTAGGCACATTGCCTCTTTAAGATGTTGAAAGGCCTTAGTTGCTTCAGGAGTCCATGAAAATGCATCTTTCTTCAATAATGTTGTTAGAGGTGCTGCTATTCTCCCATAATTCTTAACAAACTTGTGATAATACCCTGTTAAGCTGAGAAATCCTCGCAACTGCTTTATTTTCATGGGGACTTTCCATTCCTTAATGGATTTAATTTTTTTAGGGTCTACTTTAACACCCTCGTGAGATACAATATGACGCATATATTCCACCTCTTGTACTCCAAAGAAACATTTGGATATTTTTTCATATAATTTTTTCTCCTACAATAGTTTGAGCACCCTGTCAACATGTTCAACATGATCCTTCCAAGACTTGCTATAGATTAGTATATCATCAAAAAATACCAACACAAATTTTCTAAGGAAGGGTTTGAAAATGGAATTCATCAACCCTTGAAATGTAGAAGGTGCATTGGTAAGGCCAAAAGGCATGACCAAAAATTAATGATGACCCTCATGAGTTCGAAATGATTTTTTTGGAATATCTTCAGTCTTCATTCGAATTTGATGATATCCTGAATGAAGATCCAACTTGGTAAAATAAATTGCTCCATGTAATTCATCAAATAATTCATCAATCACAGGAATGGGAAATTTATCTTTAATGTTGAGCTTATTGAGCTCCCTATAATCTGGACACATTCACCATGATCCATCCTTCTTGTGTACCAATACTATAGGAGTAGAGAGAGAACTTTGACTAGGTTGAATTATACTCGCCTCTAACATTTCTACAATCATACGTTCAATTTCACTCTTTTGGACGTAAGGATATCTATAAGGCCTGATGTTTGGAGGAAAAATTCTTGGAATCAAATGAATAACATGATCATGATCATGAATAGGTGGGAGTCCTTTGGGAGTTTCAAATACCTTGGAATGATTGTCCAAGACTTGTTGGAGATCTGCAGAAATAGATGATTTTGATGTTGGAACTTCTAGTGAGAATAATTGTGAAATTACACCTCGTTGTTATTTCTTTAGAAGCTTTTTCATGACATTAGAGTTTATTATCTTTTCCGGCTTCCCTACAATACCCCGTAATTCGACATCCTTTCCTTCTAAAAAAAATTTCAAGAAAAGTTCTTGAAAATTAAAAGCTACCGTCCCCAAAGATTGTAACCATTGTACTCCTAGTACAACATCAACACCTCCCATAGGAATGGAAAGCATTGGAATAGTCAATACATACTCCCCCGTGGTTAGCTTGATATTATGGAATTTTCCAGAGCAATTTATAGTTCCTCCATTTTCCACCATCACTTGAAATTTTGGTGCTAGGTATAGGAAACAATTTAATTCCTTGGCTACCTTGCAATGAATAAAATTATGGGTGCTACCTGAATCAATCAACACTATTACCTTTTTCTTCTTGATATGTCCTTCTATATTGAGAGTTTGAGGTGTGGTAATTCCTGCCAGTGCATTACACGATATGGTCGGATTCATTTCTTGCTCTTCTATCGATGGTTCCTGGTGTATATCCTCTTCTTGTTTATTTTCTTCTTCTTCTTCACAATCTATGTAAAATAATTTCTTCTCAGCACACTTATGACCTTTAGTGTATTTTCTATCACAACTATAGAAAAGCCCTTTTTCTCTTTTTTATTCCAATTTTTGTGGTGTCAACCTTGTAGGTTGTGGAAATCTAGTCGTAGAAACACTTCCTTCTTTATAGAAGTGAGCGGTAGGCTTCCTTGTCACCATAATTTTACATTCAATTTTTCTTGCCAACCTGAATTCCTTCTCCAATGAATGAGGTTCCAAAACGCAAACTTCATGTTGGATGTTATCCTTTAAAGTGCCTATGAAGAGATCAATCATGTGTTCCTCTCGAATATCAGTTACCCTTAGATTCAATTTTTGGAAGTCCTCAATGTGCTCCCCCACTAAACCCTTTTGTTTGAGATTTATCAATTGGCTAAAGAAGGTGTTGCTCTTTGTATCGTCATAATGTGCTATCATTTCTTCTGTAAAAATTGACCAAGTGACAATTTTTTTACGGGAGAAAAACCATCAATACCATACAAATGCATTTTGTTCTAAATGTAAAGTTTCAATGCGTACCTTTTTGGTGTTTTGCACATTATGAAGATCAAAATATTGCTCCATCTGTAGTATCCATGTTACATGATCCTTTCCATCAAACCTCCTCATATCCATCTTTGGAATATGGTGGTTCTTCCTGCCAACATTAGAGTTTATGAAATCACGACTAACATTTATTTTTTTCTCATCATGAGTTTCCTCTACTATCTTTTCACCATTAGGAAACATTTCTTGTATCAACTTTGTCAAATCTTCTATGTCTTCTTTTAGATCATTCTTCATGTTTTCCATTTTAGATTCCATGCCAGCTTCCATGTCATCTATCTTATATTTCACGTATTTCTTCAAACCATCCATATTATTCTTCACACCATCCATCTTTGCTTCCACGCCTTTCTTCAAAACTTCCATTTCATTTTGTTCTGCTCTTTGCGAGAGAAAAATTTGGTGCATTTGCTCTTGTAATTTTGATAGATCATGTTGCAATGCTTCATCTTCATGAGTCATAGTAGAGCCTTCTGAAGGCTTAATGGGCATTGAATTATTTTTACAGGGCATTTTTTAGAACCCAATACTGATATATATTCACAATATTCCCTTGGAATCAATTCAAATTGATGTTTCAAACAAGACTTATGCAATTCGGAAAGAAATACACACCTTTTTCTTGATTTTGAGGAGCTCGATATTGAAATTTTATTATCTATGTAAATGCAGCTCTTCAATATTTTAAATTCAGCACTGAAGTAGCCCTATGAATTCTCTTTTTAATTCCATAGGTTTGACCTAATTTGGATTCTCCAAGACAAATTTATGTCCAATCTCCCACAATGACCTAATTATGGACTATTTCAGTAGATGGAACTTGTACGACTTGCCATGTGTCACTGTTTCATCCTTCACCTTTGAAATTGATAGCCAAGAAACTACAGTCCGTGTGATTTTGACCACGTTTTATGACACTCCAATCCGATGCTCAGAGAGAGAGTTATTGAAATTTTCCCACGTTCACCTCTTTGAGATGAAATTCGGGAGCCTAAAAAAGCACCACATTCCACAGATCATATCTCCAAAATATTTCGAATCAAGGTCTGAAATTTTTCGATGCGTTTCCTCAGGCTTTCATCTTCGTACCCTAAAAATTTCAGATTTGGAACCTTCGTAGAAAACAAGTTATAAAGAAAATTCCATGATGACCTATTTAGGATCCTGAAAAAAGACCTAACTTCCATAGATCATATCTCCGAAAATATTGTGAACCAAGCTATGAAATTTTTAGACGACCTCCCTCCATATTTTGGCTTTGCATCCTAAAACTTTCCACTTTTGAAACTTCGTAGAAAAATATTTATAGAAAAAATGCAACGATGACCTGTTTGGAGTAGCGAAACCCTAGAATCCAAAGCTATGATACCAAATGTTGTGTAACCAGCTCCAAAAATAGAAGAAAAGAGATATCAACACCTTAGAAATGATCCACTTCGAGGGGGGAACCTCCAATACATTACATAAATGAACAATTCTTGGATGATACAATTTACAAAACCTCCTTTCTATATATAGGAGCCCAGGTGGCCATAATGTAATCCTAGTGGGCCACAATGTAATCCTAGCCAACCTAACAATAATAATTTAAGGGCACGATAATAAAAAAATGGGGGTTACAAGGGTACAATAATAATAATAAAGGGGTTACACTAATAACAGTAAGGGACTATACTAGTAATATAGGGACTTAACAACTTTGGCATACGATCTTCGTTTTACGCGCATCATACCTCGTTAGAAATATCTATTGAGGAGTACAATTTCTGGTGGGAGAAAAATTAGTCCATGGAGCCATGTTGCTCTTTGTTATAGCAAAAATATCATTTAGGGCATAAAAAGAGCTCCGGAAGTTCTAGACTCGAACAACTTCTAAAAGTAGTAACTTGTGCCGAAACTGAAAAACTGAAAGAACCGATGGAGGGGGTTCAAATGGAATAGGTTGATTACCACCAATATCCACGTGGCTCATTAGGTCCTCCAAACGGGTTCGAAAGTTCAGGAACTGAAAACCTACTAAAAATAATAAGATTTGCTGAAAGTGAAAACTTGAAAGAAATAATGGTGTGGGTCCAAATGGAATAGGTGGTTTTCCACCAATATCCACCTAGATCACACACCCAAAGATAAAAAAACTCATCCTGAAATAACTCGGCAACAAAATATCCATAAACAAAGTACTAAACAAACTGTCCCCAAATCCATGCCAGGTCAGGCCAAGGAATAATAGTGATGCTAGGTTTATCATTTAATGTCTTATATTTATTAATATCTCAAGTTTAAAATATTAATTCGTATCCTATATTGATTTTTTTGGTTTTTTATTCCCTTGGGTTTATTAAATCCCAATATTGAAGGTTAAATATTAGTCATATAGTTTAATATTAATCGATGGTGCAATGTCACATTATGACAAATATTGTCTCAATATGAAAATAAACCATGTTCAACCATTATCAATCATCAACAACCGTTGTTGATCATGGTCTACAATGGTCAAATGTCACATTGTGACAAATATTTTCTCAATATGAAAATCAACAATGGGCAGCTATTGTCATCCTTGGTGCAACATCGCATTGTGAGAAAGATCATCTCAATGTTTAAATCAAGAATTTTCAACCATGTTTATTTCACATTTTATAGTATTTATCTAAAGATTTATATACTTAAGGGTTGATAATATTAATCTATTAGGTTTAACATCATTCCCTTAGGTTTATAAATCCTTGGCTTTGTAGTATTAATTTCTTAGGCTTCTTATTTCCTTCGGTTTTTAATATCAATCCTTTGGGTTTATTGACATAAGCGTTCATATTCTAAAGATATAAATAAACCATAGGTTTTATAGTATTAAACGTTGGGATTAATATAAATCCCTTATGGCTATAATAATGGTCAACCTAGTGACAAATATTTTGTCAATATGGAAATCAAACATGGTGGAATGTTGCATTGCAATAAAGTTTGTCTCAATATGAAAATGGTGCATGGTCAACTATGTTTATTTTTATTGGTTTATTAATCGTTTGTTAATATTTTGGGTTTTTAATATTAGTCTCCTCTCTTTATTGATTCCTTGGGTTTATTAATAATTTTTTTTTTAATATTAATGGCTTAGGTTTATAATATTAATAATTCCTTTCCTTTATTGATCCCCTCTATTTATAACATTAATAATCCCTTGGGTTTAAAAGAATAGTAATCCACATAACCATTTATGTTACATCGTAAACCTTCTTTCTTCAAAAGACCGATAATTAATAAATTATTGTTTTCATGTGATGCCTATCTTTACAATAGGAAGTAAATATTGAGACTTATATAATAATAATAAAAAAAAACCCAAATACTTATATATATATATATATATATATATATATATATATATTTAAAATGCAATAGGAGTTACTAAAATCTTCCGTATTGATGAATTATTATCCCAGTAATTGACCTTGACTTAATGGATCATTTTATACTAGGAAACAAATAAGAACTTTTCACAATTCCATATCCTTAATCCCTAGTAGAGTCTTTTTAAAAAGGTTTTTAACTATTTATCTATATGGTTCCAATATTTATTTCACACCATAAACTCATTTTTATTTCCAAATTTTCTCTTTCCCACAATATCATTTACTAAAACGTATTCAAACCATGAAATTTCTCTACAATAATGATCATTCAAGTAGTATGAATTCCTTGTAGGATGGAGGATTTTCTATTTTTTTGTTTCACTATCCTTTCTTGGATCATAACTAATTGTAGCCTAAATAACCATCTGGTGGCTCTTGTTATATTTCCAAAAATAACAATAAGTAAAACAACATTATTTGATGAATAGAAGTAAATATTTTCCATACCATAAAAATGTTCACTCTACTTTTCAACCTCTCAGGAATTTTCTAAACGTGTTAAAATCTTAGAATCTTTAAATAAAAATTGGTTTGTATAGCCATAGTAGTTTTAGGTTAGAATCAAATCATTTTTAAACATATATCAAGGTATGTTAAAGGGGTAAAGAAATGAGAGTTGGTAGACTAATTGGATAACATCCATTGCTTAGTCACTAACATGGAGGCACAAGGGTGAAGGAATATTAGAGATGGCCAGTAAATCATCCTTAACATGATAGAAAGACATCTCTAGGAACACTATAAATTTAGGGGGACACTGGAATGATGAGTTATGAAATCAATTCTTATCTTGTCCATATTTAATGAATGTCATTGAATTATTTTTTTTTTTTCCTTTAGTAATGAATTAATCTCCATCATTAGTAATAATGTATACCTTCATAATTTTCACCCTTCATGTTGGCTATATAAAGAACAATTTAATTTATTCCAGGAGACAATTTACATTTCCATACATTATGGAAATACTTCCCAAAGAGAGCTAACTTATAGAGTTGTCACCTTTCTTTTAACTCTCATATTTTAAATTTGTCTTATACCTCCCTTAAGACAATTATAATTTTGTTTTTTCCTATTGACCTATGATTACCTTGGTAGTAGAATTTGATCCTTGGTACTACAATAGAGTTTACATGGTTAATACAAATATATCTCTTATGGATTTATAACTTATACCATCCCTATCATAAAATCGTAGCTATGGTAACATTCTACACATTGATATGGGAATTTTGAATCGTATAAGTCAACACAGGCTCTTGTATTATTCTCTCCGTCGGAAATGATTTTTTTTCGTTAATGTCCTTTGCAATGAATACTCATTTTCCTTGTTGCATATGTGGTATTCAGATTTTATGGTGACATAGCATCTTAAACGTTTTTTTTTAGTTTATCTATGGTAGATAGATCGACTAACCTGCATTAACTCTATTTCTCTCGAAGTTCGATGCAAGTACATATGTATTAACGTTTCTCTTCCATCTCGGATTCTTGAATCCAGAAATGTCGTATATGTTATTATTTTTAAGGGTATATTACTAAGCCTGTGTTAATGCTCCTCTTGTGTACTGGTACGTTTGACATTTAACGTGGTATGTTTGAAATTTATCATGAAATAATTTGTGTCATATCATGTAGAAGCTCCTCAATCCATGGGTGATCTGATCAATGTTTGCCACTTGGACACTTGGATTTAATTAGAGTTTTTGAGCCCAAGATTTATAAAATCCATAGTCTTAATCCAAGTTCATTTCTTCATTTCCCATTTCCTGAACTCGTTTTCTCTGGTTTTCTTCCTCAGTAAGACTTATGCGTTTTCTCTGAAGCTATGGCGAGCTATGGGTTCATGTCGACGTCTCCTCCTCCATTAATCGAGGTATTGTATTCTACGAAGAAATTATTTGGTGCAGGCATTGAGTTTTTCACAGTATTGGGACTTTGGTTCGTATTTTATTTGTTATAGTTACGACTTAAATCAAGACGTCTGGAAATACTATTACGTGGTATCATTATATATTAATTTCCATATGTTTTCGTGGTTTATATTTGGGAGATTTATTGCAACCCCTAATGCGCTTCTAGTCGTATTGCACAGACATACCATATGGCATCGTTTGAACTGGGTTTCATAGTTTTTCCTTCATGTTCTATTGTTTATTAAAATGTCTATTCCAGCACGGCTAGTATTTAAATTTGGTTGGCATATTTTGGCATGGGGTTTTTACCTCGAGCTTTATTTGATTGATATGGCCAGTAAACACACTTATTTTCTAAGTGTACTCCACAGAGCTTGTTGCTCAAAATGATTTTATTTATGCTAGTTAACGTTTGTACCTCCCACAGTAGGTATACTATGCATGTATGTAATGTTTTGGTTAACCTGAGGCAATGATTTTTGTCCTCAGCGCTCAACCGATTCTACCATGACTTCTGCAAAGTTTTGAAATGCTCTCATCTAATGCAAGTTCAGAATGCATCCTTTATCAACTCATTTAGGTAGAGGTTTTCTCTACTCTGTAACTTAATTTATTTATTTTGTTTGTCATAACGTGTATTTGGGTATTAACACACGATTTGTTTATTTCGGCTCTAGTTGATTAAATGCCAGGATTTCTCCTTTCGCCCTTGTTGGCTATCTCAGGTAAGAGCTGCTACATAATAGTCCTTCCTTCTTTGAATTAGTACGTTTAAATTAGCATTACTATGATATATATATATATATATATATATCGAAGATTATTTCCATATATTCCCACGACAGTCTGTAATATTTTTATTGTCATGTATTGCTACAGGTAATTTCCATTATTGGAAATTTCGATAGGGTTATTTGCAAAGAGCTATTCCTTCATTTAGGAGTTAACACTTGGTTACTCCTATTTCATGTCGGTACTCACCAGTTTTTCTCGAGAATGAGTCAAGGATTCGCCTTAGAAATGTCATAATTTCCTTCTTCTAATTTGATGTATACTGTAATTGAATCCACTATGATTCGGACAACTTGTTTAACTTGAAGTATACCCCGAGTTTTACAAGCATAGGGTTTGGTTTCATCTACCCAAAAAGGGAAAGTATTACATGATGTGCTGTTATTATTATATGGGCTTAGATGTTTTTATATACTTCTTTTCTAGATGTATGTATTCTTAACTGAGTAGTCTTTACTCTGCAGAAAGTCATCATTATTTTTTCAAGATGTATAAAATTATTTCAACAAAATTCGTGTATCTGAATTAACAATCCCAGTTATAATGTAGCTCTTTATTACAGGTAGTTACGTTACTGTTACCTTGGTAATCTTAGTTCTGTGCTTCTGATAATTAACTCTAGTCCATATTCCAGAGATTGTCTACCATTCATTCTGTTTTGAGATTGTAGAGATCTACTGGTATCGAGATAGTTTTATTACACTATTAACATTTCAATACTATTTCAAAAGTAGGAAATTGTCAAATTGATTTAGGCTTCCTATTTATACCTAGTCTACATGCAACTCATCTAGTTAATATTTTATCTAGTAAATAGAAAGATAATAATCATGGAGAATAATGTAAATTCTTATTGTATTCTTTTTGTCATCACTACTATAATTTCTGGAGTACAGTTTTCCATTTATATTTACATTTTTTTCATCTCTATACTTGTTCTTAGCAATAGGATAATAATTTTTTCTCAGGAAACCCATTAATGTCTGCTTCAGAATCATTTAACAGAGTTCTTTGTTTACTACCCTATCACTAAATTTTATATACTAGAAGCAGATTAAAATTAAAATTTTTAATTGTTCCTGGGAACCATTCATACTATCGTAAGATCTAAGCCAACCCATGGTTTAGAGATTATGGCTGATAGTGTTCCTTAGGATTTATTCCTACTACTATACAGAAATTTAGAAGAATTATTTATTCTATTTAACTCTGTTAAAAGTAAGGAATTTCATAGCACAACAACTAAATTCCACACAACCCCTACAACACTTTCCACTATAAACTATCAGCATCAAATTTAATTACTCCTAACATTTGTATGCATATCACTTATATGATGACCAGTCCTCCCAACCTTAGAGTTCCTCTATCTCTAGAAATCACCCCCGAGCTGAGATCATCTCCTAGAATAGACCAACCCCAATCTGTTCTAGAGTAGCTTATTTAAGCTTATGCTTCGCAAATCATGTTTCTAATTTTGTGTCAAGAATTACATGATGCTTTTATTCCTGTTTGCCTAGGCTTCGCTTATTTAGGGACTTTTAAATCTGCTTTTTGCTTTTCCATCTTTTTACATCTTCCCAACTACTCTCCACCTCATTGGGGAAAATCTATATTTTTCCTCAAAAATCTAAATTAGAAATAAATTCTTTCAAGGATTTTTTTAAAAGATTTTTGGGGAAAGTCTTAGCCTCTTTCCATACCTCATGGATTTGGAAAGTGATCTCAAAATCTCATTTGGTCAATATGCACAGAAATATTTTATTTATTTTTCATAATTAAATAATTAATTACATCCACACAATAATTTTCCATTGGGGTCCACTCCCCTTTGGATGAAAGTTCAAATGTTTAACTTGAAAAACATAAAACTAGCGATGTTACATATTCCCCCTCTAAAAACAAACACCATCCTCAGTGTTAAAAACTAACTACCAGAGTTCATTTCGAAAATAGATATCGATATTTTTCCATCATCTCAGCTTCTCTTTCCCATGTAGCTTCTTCAGCAGTAAAGTGCTTCCATTGCACCTTTACTCTTGCTACTTTTTGGTTTCTTAATTTAATTTCTTCCCACTCCAATATTTGAAGCGGCTCTGGAAGGAACTCCCCTTCTGGTTCCACCTGTATCACATTCCAATCAATAATGTGAGAAACATCATGTACATATATTTTTAATAATGAAACATGAAACACATCATGAACTTTAACATGGGGTGGCAGTGCCAGCTTATAAGCCACTAGTCCCAGCCTTTCTAACACCTCAAAAGGCCCACAATATCTAGGAGCAAATTTTGCACAACTTCCAGCATAAAGTGTGCTCTTTTTGGGTTTAATACATAGGTACACATGATCACCCACTTTGAACTCTCAATGCACCCTCTTCTTATCAGCATAGTTTTTCTATCGATCTTGTACTGTCTTGATGTTTCTTTGTATTTGTTTGACAATACTTTCCATTTCTTGTAAAGTCTCTGGTCCCAACACTAGCTTATCTTCAGGTTGGCTCCAACTTAAATGAGTACGACACTTCCTTCCATAGAGTGCTTCAAATGGACTCATTTTGATGGAGGATTGATAGTTGTTGTTATAAGAAAATTCAGCTAAATGCAAGTAGTTTTCCAATTTTGATGGCCTATCCATCACATACATTCTCAACATATCCTCCAAGATCTAATTTTTTCTCTTTGTTTGACCATCCGTATGGGGGTGATAGGCTGTACTAAAATTCAATTTAGTGCCCATGCCCCCAAACAGACTTTTCCAAAACGTTGCTATGAACTTAGTGTCTCTATCTGAAATAATCATCTTTGGGACCCCGTGTAGCCTTACTATTTCTTTCAGGAACACATCTGCTACTTGGGATGTCCCAAAAGTACATTTTACAGGTATGAAGTGTGCAACTTTTGTTAAACTGTCTACTACTACCATTACTAAATCATGCTGATACTTTGTTTTAGGTAAACCAGTTAAGAAATCTATAGAAATAGTGTCCCATTTCCATTATGCAATTGGAAATGGATTTAAAAGACTAGATGGATGTTGATGCTCAAATTTAACTAGTTGACATTCCATGCATCTAGCTAAATAGTCTGCTACATCCTTTTTCATTCCTGGCCAAAACATTTTCTTTTTTAGAGTTGTTAGCATTTTCTGATAGCCAGGATTTCCTTAGTATGGTTGTTTATGATATTCATCTAGGTTCCCTTTTTTCAAGGACTCTATATTGGGGATATACAATCTATTTTTATAGTAGATCAACCCTTTCTGATTTTGAGTATATTCAGCCATTTCTTTCTTCAGCATTTTTACTTGTAGATTTTCATATTCTGGATCTTAATCTGCTACTTTCTTCACTAGTTCTTCTAAGTCAAAACCAGCACTACTCCCAATGTTGCTTATGTTTTGGCAAGCATGTCTACTTAGTGCATCAACAATTTTTTTTTCTTTCCCCTTGATATGTTTTATGTCCATGTCAAATTCACTGAGAAAAGACAGCCATATGGCTTGTCGAGCATTCAAATCTATTTGCGAAAAGAAATACTTGAGACTAATATGATCAGTCATCAATGTAATTTTTTTCCCAAGAAGATAGTGTTTCCACATGTTCAAGGCATGAATTACAACAGCCAATTCCAGATCATATACACTGTAATTCTGTTCATGTTTCTTAAGTTTCGTAGACTCATATGCAATCACAGAATTTTCTTGCAACAGAACTCCTCCCAATTCCTCTCTACATGCATCCGTACACAGCACAAACTCTTTGTCACGATCTGCAATTTTCAGTATAGGGGTTGTAGTAAGTTTTAATTTCACTTGTTCCAAACTGTTTTGGAAATTTTCAGTCCAGACAAATTTGGTGCCTTTTATTTGTAGGGAAGTTATGGGATATGTTATTACAGAAAACCTTTCAACAAACCTTCGATAATAACCTACAATACCCATAAATGACCTCACTACTGAAACATCACTCGGTACCAGCCATTATGTAATAACCTTTATTTTTTCAAGATCAAAAGCCAGTCCTTGTTCATAAATAATATGCCCCAAGTATTGAATCTTGTATTTATAAAATTCACATTTACTGAATTTGGCATATAATTGGTTTTCTTTCAAAGTTTGCAAAACTATCCTTAAATGTTCTTGGTGCTCTTCCACACTTTTTGAATAGACTAGAATATCGTCTATGAACACTAGTACGAATTTATCTAAGTACTTGTTTAAAAAGTTGTTCATTAGGAACATAAAAGTGGTAGGGGCATTTGTCAAACCAAAAGTTAGGACTATAAATTTGTAGTGACCATACTTGGTTCGAAAAGTTGTTTTACTAATATCTTCCTCCTTAATTCCAAGTTGGTGATAACCAATCCTCAGATCAATCTTATAAAATATACAAGCCCCTCTTACCTGATCAAAAAGGTCATCAATTCTGGGCAATGGGTATCTGTTTTTTATTATCAACTTATTCAATTGACGGTAGTCCATGCACATTCTAAAGTTTCCATCCTTCTTTTTCACAAACAACACTGGTGCTCTCCAAGGAGACACACTCGGTCTGATATAACCTTTATCCAGCAATTCTTGCAATCGCATTTTCAACTCCATGAGTTCAGGGGGGTTCATCTGATAAGGGGCTCTAGAAACGAGTGTTTTCCCAGGCACCAAATTGATTGAAAATTCAATCTCTCTTTTGGGGCGAAGATGAGGAATCTCATCTGGAAACACTTCTTTGAACTCCCTTACCACTGGTAAAGTGTCTAGTAGGTTTCCTTCAGGTTGTTGTCCTAGTTATTCAACATGTACAGCATATACTTGATAACCTTTTCTAGCTGTTCTTTTTAATTGCATAGTTGATATTTGTCTTACAGAAATTGGCTTTGGTTTTCCTTTGAGTATAAAGGGTCTCCCTTCCTCATCTATGCAATCCAAATTTTTATCCCAACAGTTCATCATAGCCTTTCTCTTTTCTAACCAGTCCATTCCTATCAGCAAGTCATATGAGCCTAAGGGCAGAATGTTTAAATTTACTTCTGTCCAAAAATCATTTAATTTAATTGCTGTTTGAGGTAACTTATGAGTTACTTTTCTCTTGGTGCCAGTGGCTAACTAGACCAACCATGACTGCTGAAATTTTTCAGTCTTGAGATTGCATTTATCCACAACTTGTGGACTAATGTAGCTCAAAGAAGCACCGAGATCACTCCAAACTGTAACAGATTGGTCAGCAATCTTACCTTCCATATTGACCATAGTAGTTTGGTGTTCTTCTTGTCGGTTCTCCAAATCTGCACTAATAGTGGGTCTATTTCTTGCTATATCATTAATTGTGGTATCTTCTCGATCCCTCATAATCATCTGAATATTTAGGTGTGGACAATCCCTCAATATATGAGGTTCTTCGTAGCCCCAACATTTCAAAGGCTCCCGCATTTTAACTATTCCTTCCTTCTTATTATCTCCATCTAGTTGTTTGTAACCAACTTGAAACTGAGCAGTTTGACTTTCTTTTGGTTTATTAAATTTTTTCCGCTGATGGTCCCTACCAAAGTTCTTCAAGTAAGCTCGTTTTTGTTTCTTTCCTTTGAATTCACCCTTGTTTACCTATCTTTTCCCATGCTCACCCTTTCCTTTAAACTGCTAGTAGCACAATCTAGCTTTCCTCACCGCTTCATCCATAGTTTTTGGATTATCGAACTCTATTTTCTCCTTGTACACAGTAGGCAAACAATTCAAAAACCTTTGTACCTTTTCCTTCTCTTCATGAATATAAGGAACATACCTTAACATATTTGTAAACTTGGTGACAAACTCATCTATGGTGAGTTGTACCAATTTGAGTTCGTGGAACTCCTTTGCTTTATCATCATAATAATGTTCGTTCAAATAGCAGTTTTTAAACTTGACTTGGAAATTTTCCCAAGTCACTTTTTTTTCATCAATGGCATGGACCATTTTCATCTCCTCCCACCACAAGGTAGCCTTACCCTGCAACTGGTAGACAACTAATATGGCCTTCAGATTGCTCTCGTATTTATAGACTTGGAAATACTTAATTATATTCAACAACCATGCCTCAACATCTTCGTCCTTCTCCCCATCATAGGATGGAGGCTTAGTCTTTCGGAATTCCCCCTATAATTCCTTCTTCTGTTTATACTAATGTCTAGTAGTGTCATCTTCCTCAGAATCATCAGAGAACTTGCCCTTCTTCCTTTTTCCGAAACCTTCACCTTCTTGGCTATTCCGTGAAGTTAGTTCTCTTATGATATTTTCCTACTCCTCACTGGCTAATGACAACCTGTCATTCTGGCTTCTTAGCTCAGCCATACCCCATTGCAACCTGTGAGACATAGCCATTAAAGGAGCGTTGGGATCGGGCGTGTTATCTTCTTCACGCAGATCAACACAAATTTCATCTTCTTAAGCCATTGAATTTTCAGTTCCAGTACCACTGTCCACTAAACAAAACAACATTAGAAAAAGAAAAAAAAATATTTAAACAAAAAAAATAATTTAGACAGTGAGCACAATCAATAGCCCAGTTTTTCAAACATGACCTTTGATACCATTTTTAACGAACCTCATTCAATTTTTTATTTTTTTTCATTTAATACTAAATTAATCTCCATCGTTAGTAATAATGTATACATTCATAATTTTCACCCTTCATGTTGGCTATATAAAGAACAATTTAATTTATTCCAGGAGACAATTTAGATTTCCATACATTATGGAAATACTTCCCAAAGAGAGTTAACTTCTAGAGTTGTCACCTTTCTTTTAACTCTCATATTTTAAATTTGTCTTATACTTCCCTTAAGAAAATTATAATTTGTTTTTCCTATTGACCTATGATTACCTTGGTACTAGAATTTGATCCTTGGTATTACAATAGAGTTTCCATGGTTAATACGAATATATCTCTTATGGATTTATAACTTATACCATCCCTATTATAAAATCGTACCTGTGGTAACATTATACACATTGATATGGGAATTTCGAATCGTATAAGTCAACACAGGCTCTTGTATTATTCTCTCCATCGGAAATGATTTTTTTTCGTTAATGTCCTTTGCAATGAATACTAATTTTCCTTGTTGCATACATGGTATTAAAATTTTATGGTGGCATAGCATCTTAAACGTCTTCTTTTAAATTATATATGGTAGATAGATTGACTGACTTGCATTAACTCTATTTCTCTCGAAGTTCGATGTAAGTACATATGTATTAACGTTTCTCTTCCATCTCAGATTCTTGAATGCAGAATGTGGTATATGTTATTATTTTTAAGGGTATAGTACTGAGCTTGTGTTAATGCTCCTCTTATATACTGGTACGTTTGACATTTAACGTGGTACGTTTGACATTTATCGTGAAAGGATTTGTGTTATATCATGTAGATGCTCCTCAATCCATGTGTGATCCGATCGATGTTTCCCACTTGGACGCTCGGATAATTGGGGTTTTTGAGCCCAAGGTTTATAAAATTCACAGTCTTAATCCAAGTTCATTTCTTCGTTTCCCATTTTTTGAACTCGTTTTCTCTGATTTTCTTCCTCGGTAAGACTTATGCATTCTCTTTGAAGCTATGGCAAGCTATGGGTTCAAGCCGACATCTCCTCCTCCATTAACCGAGGTATTTTACTCTACCAAGAACTTATTTGGTGAAGGCATTGAGTTTTTCACAGTATTGGGACTGTGGTTCATATTTTACTTGTTATAGTTACGACTTAAATCAAGACGTTTGGAAATACTATTGCGTGGTATCATTATATATTCGTTTCCATATGTTTTCATGGTTTATATTTGGGAGATTTATTGTAACCCCTAATGCGCTTCTGGTCGTATTGCATAGACAGACCATATGGCTGTAACACCCCTATTTTTATGTTCTGTCAAAGTTAGACATTTGAACTTAAATCCAAAGGGGAGTGGACCCCAATCGATAAGTATTTTGTGAATGTATTTAAATATGTAAATTTGAAAAAAATAATATAATAATTTTGTGTAGATTGACCAAAATGAGAATTATGAGATCACTTGCTAAATCCATGAGGATGGAAAGAGGCAAATACTTTCCCCAAAAATCTTTCAAAAATCCTTGAAAGAATTTATTTTTGAATTAGATTTTGAGGAAAATCTAGTTTTCCCCAATGATGTGGAAAGTAGTTGGGAAGAGGTAAAAAGCTGGGAAAAGAAAAAAACAGCTTTAAAAATCCCTAAATAAGGGAAGCCTAGGAAAACATGAAGAAAAGCATCCTGATATTCTGGACGCAGAATTAGAAACAGGCTTTGGGGAGCAAAAGCTTAAATAAGCTATTCCTGAACAGATTAGAGGTTGATCTGTTCTAGGAGAGGATCTCAGCTCAGGGGTGAGTTCTTGAGGAAAAAAGAACTCTAAGGTTGGGAGGTTGGTCAAGTACAGAAGTGGTATGCACACTATTTTGTTAAGTAATTAAATTTTATAGTGATGGATAATAGGGAAAAGTGTTATGGAAATTATGTCGAGTAAAATTTATGTGTAATGAATTTCCTTACTTTTAACATAGATGAATAGAGGAAATAGTTAGCCTAAACACTGTATGGTAGTAGGAAAGAATACTAGGAAATACTGTCAACCAGAATCTCTAAACCATGTGATGGTCTAAATCTGGAGAAAGTGTAAACGCTTCCCTAGTACAGTTAACATAACTTTAATCTGCTTCTGAAATTAAAAAAATGGAATAATTTTTTATTCAAAACAAGAATCTATCAGGATTTGAACATTCAAATTCTGGAAAAATAATTTCAAGAGAAGAAAGCAGTAGATTTTAATCAAAAAATTTTAACTGTAGCTAATTCGGCAAACAGAAATTTTATTCTGTGCAAAGATATTATTTTAGCAAATAATTCTATTAAAAATAAGAAATAACTCTGTTATCCAGCTAACCATTACAATTTTTCTTAAGTTAAATTGAGCAATGCAAATTATAAAGTTAGAACGATATGTATAAACTTTCTACAGATAGAAGTAGAATAAATTGAAATTTATTGAAATCATGCAACTGGTAAACTATCACAAGAGTATGAAAATGCTAACTGGAAGAAGTTATGGACGTATACAAAGGAAGCTAGTTATTGAAATTATTTCAAACGACCTTATAATAATATTCATTTCTAGAATCTGACCAAGGAAAATGAAATTATTTTGGAGAAGAGTGGTATTTTCTTGAATCTGCTAAATAAATATTACAATCCCTAATCATTGAGCATAAACAGTCTTCTGAAGAAAATCATCTTTATTATACTTTTACAAGTGTTCAACTCTATAAAGAATTCTCAATATATTACAGTAAAGTATATTTATCTCTACACTTGAAATATGGAATATGTAGTAAGTGAAAAGACAACTTCTAATGACCTGAGATGTTGAACAAGACCAGAGTTCAACACATTTTACAAATAAAAATATAAAAGTCTGGTATATATGCAGAGATAACATGCTCGGAAAACATATGTTGGAAACAGGTAGTTTGATAAACTTTAAAAAATAGGGAAATCGATTAAATTATCCCTAGCATAATATATTCCAAAAGGAACAGAACTAAAACATAGTAATGAAGCACTGAAAAGGAAAATTCGAGTGTGTAAATTGTACACCTCTATCTCAGTTAAACTTGATGCCAAATCCTTGCCATACAAATATAAATATCCAGTAAAGTCTAATAAAGTTAGGAAAGTCCCTTTGAACTTGTCTCAAAAAGAAAATTTCTACAAATACAAAAACTCCCAAATTTTCATGACAGTACTTCGATATCCAAAATACAATTGGAAAAATAGTAGCAGGGTATGTGAGAATGAGATGTTAAAATTAAATTTTGACAAGTTCGGGACGATCTTGAGAGTCGCCGAGTTTAAAAATCGTTACGTGACCAACCTGTACAGGAAGCCATGGATTCGTTTAGCATGCAAACATGATATTGTAAAGGAGAAACAAGATATAGATACCCACAAAAAAAAATCAAAGAGAGTATCTACAACCATATCAGAAGTAGAAATTTCGTTAGTGCCAGAGAAAAATAAAATTTGAGATCGGGAAAACTAACTCGAAAAAAAAAAATGTGTCTCTGCAATTTACCTATCGTAATAGCTGGAGCTAACTCCTACTCTGGACTCACGTCGTCGAGGCAAGCAGACAAATTATTGGACTTGCTGATGGACAACGAATAGTAGGGTAGTTAAATTTGGAAACGAGATAGCCATAAGTGCAAGAGATAACAAAACGAAAGTATACTGTAAGATAAACCTCAGTTCGAACCAATGAAAGAGAGTTATACAATATGAACGGGCATGGCAGTGAAACCATTTTTAAAATGAATATGCAAGTTGTGAAGGAGGGAACGAAACCACAGAAGAAAGCCATTGTAAACTCTTGAAGATGTACTAGTAGATAGGAAAAATCCAACCGCAGGAAATTTAATCATGGTATAATGAAAATTTGTGGAGATTGCCACAGATCCAAACGCAAAGGATGCAAATAAAAAATCAGAATTACCTGTATCATATCCATGTCATCGAACCAGGATAGCTGAGCCTGGTGTACATTCTGGAGTAACCTCATAACAATTGTGGAGAAAATAGAGAATATTACGCCGGAAGAAAACCCTCAGAGAAGAATGAGAATACAACAATGGTGCGTTTTATAGCGATAGACGTGGAGGAACCCAAATCAAATCCCATGCTACACCTAGCGAAAATCAGACGTCTTTCTCATAGATCAAGAATGGCTTAAGGTGAACGGAAACCCTAATTTCATTAACGCTGTAGTACCATTGAAGATGGTCGAAATTAAATTGAATGACAGGTAAGTGGGAAAACAAATAATAAACAACGATTTGTATGGGCTCGAGGAGCAGAACAGTAGATTGATAATGATGTAAGTGTACAAATGTAAATCAATGCACCATAACCAAGTAACGTGTGTCATTAGGTATGATATCTACCCCATGATTCAAAATTGAAACCAAAATATTGAATTCCCACGCAAAAGAAATCGACATATGTATGGATATATCATGATGTGAATAAAATCAAGCCAACGTTCATATATTTTGGATATCGGACTATTGATTTATGGCATGAGAATTACGTTGCCCATTATAATTCGAGAGATGCCATGGCCGACGTGAAAAATTAAGAACATCATTATATACTTAATAGTAATTTCAAGTGCCAAATGATTTAATTGTATCAAATCGATAATGAGGTGTATGTCTATAGAACAACATTTCATGGGAAGTAAGTTAGGGGTGAAAATCTACTGGGGTTTATAATACGAAGACCCTTCATACGAATAAGTTGGTAATAAAAATGAATGGGCATTGATTATAGACATATTGATATATGTATACACAATAATCATATTGTGGAAAGAAATATGAGATAATAAGATAGTAATTATATACATCACCAATAGAGAAAAATGATACTATACCCTTTGGCAAAATTATTATTGTAATTGTGAATGCATGAAAAAAAAAAATCGTAGGTAGAGTAGGAGACGTTACAAATGGTATCAGAGCCAGGTTACATAAACTGGGTTGTTTTTGTTGTGCTCACTATTGTTGTGTACTCACTGTGTAAATATTATTTATTGTTGAAAAAATTTTATAATTTTTTTTTACTGATCTGTGTCTTTAGTGTACAGTGGTGCTGAAACAGAAAAGTTGAATGGCAGAAGGTGAGGAAATTTATGTTGATCTCCGTGATGACGATAATACACCAGATCCCAACGCTCTAGTGATGGCTATGTTGCACAGTTTGCAACGAGAGATGGCTGAGCTAAGAAGCCAGAATGACAGATTGTCATTAGCCAGTGAGGATCAGGAAAAGCTCATCAGAGAATTAACTTCTGGGAACAGCGAAGAGGATGAAGGTTCCGGAAAGAGGAAGAATGATGATTCTATTAGGCATTAGTATAAGCATAAAAAGGAATTACAGGGGGGATTCCGAAAGATAAAACCTCCCTCCTATGATGGGGAAAAGGAGGAAGATGCTGAGGCCTGGTTGTTGAACATGATTAAGTATTTCCAGGTCTATGAATACGAAAGAAATCTGAAGGCCAGATTAGCTGTCTACCAGCTACAAGGTAAGGCTACCTTGTGGTGGGAGGAGATGAAAATGGTCCATGCCATTGATGAAAAGACAGTTACTTGGGAAGATTTCCAGGTTAAATTTAAAAACCGCTATTTAAATGAACATTATTATGATGATAAAGCGAAGGAATTTCATTAGCTTAGGCTGGGACAGCTTACTATTGATGAATTTTTCACCAAGTTTACAAACTTGTTGAGATATGTCTCTTACATTAGGGAAGAAAAGGCCAAGGTACAAAGGTTTTTGAACTGTTTGCCTGCTGTGTACAAAGAGAAGATCGAGTTTGATAACCCAAAAACTATGGATGAGGCAGTGAGGAAAGCTAGATTATGTTATCAGCAGTTTAAAGGAAATGATGAACATGGAAAAGGTTGGCTAAACAAAGGATAAATTAAAGGAAGGAAACAAAAACCAACTTACATAAGGAATTTTCGTAGGGACCATCAGAGGAAAAGGTTTAATAAACCAAAAGAAAGCCAAACAGCTCAGTCTCAAATTGGTTCCAAACAACTAGACGAAGGAAATAAGAAGGAAGGCTCAATCAAAATGAGGGAACCTTTGAAATGTTGGGGATGTGGAGAACCCCATCTTTTGAGGGATTTCCCCCACCAAAACATTCAGATGATTATGAGAGATCGAGAAGCTACCACAATAAATGACATAGCAAGAAATATACCCACTATCAGTGCAGCCTTGGAGAATCGACAATCAGAACACCAAGCTACCATGGTTGAAATGGAGGGTAAGATTTCTGACCAATCTGTTACTATTTTGATTGATCCAGGTGCTTCTTTAAATTAAGTTAGTCCAAAAATTGTAGAAAAATGCAATCTCAAAAATGAAAAATTTTAGAAATATTGGTTGGTCCAGCTAGCCACTAGCACAAAAAGGAAGGTCACTCATAAGTTACCTCAAACACCAATTACATTAAATGATTTTCAAACAGAAGTAAATCTAAACATTCTACCATTAGGTTCATATGACTTGCTGATAGGAATGGATTGGTTGGAAAAGAGAAAGGCGATGATGAATTGTTGGGATAAAACTCTGCATTACATAGATGAAAAAGGGAAACCTTTTATTCTCAAGGGAAAACCAAAACCCATCTCTGTAAGACAAATATTAGCACTGCAATTAAAACGAATAGCTAGGAAAGGATACGAAGTCTATGCAGTACATGTAGAAGAGACAGAACATAAAACTAAAAAAAATCTGCTAGATGCTTTGCTAGTAGTGAGAGAGTTTAAGGAAGTCTTTCCAGATGAGATTCCTCATCTTCCCCCCAAAAGAGAGATTGAATTTTCAATTGATTTGGTGCCGGGAGAAACACCTATTTCCCAAGCCCCTTATCGAATGAGTCGCCCCGAACTCATGGAATTGAAAATGCAATTGCAAGAATTGCTGGATAAGGGCTATATCCTACTGAATGTGTCTCCTTGGGGAGCACCGGTTCTATTTGTGAAAAAAAGGGATGGAACCTTTAGGATGTTCATTGATTATCGTCAACTGAATAAGTTGACCATTAAAAACAGATACTTGTTGCCCAGAATTGATGATATTTTTGACCAAGTGAGAGGGGCTTCAGTATTTTCGAAGATTGCCTTAAGGACTGGTTATCACCAGCTCAAAATTAAAGAAGAATACATCAACAAAACATCTTTTCGAGCAAGGTATGGTCATTACAAATTTGTAGTCCTACCTTTTGGTTTGACGAATGCCCCTACCACCTTTATGTGCTTACTGAACAGTGTATTAAATAAGTACTTGGACAAATTCGTACTTGTGTTCATATATGCTATTTTAGTTTACTCAAAAAGTGAGGAAGAACACAAAGAGCACTTGAGGATAGTATTGAAAACTTTGAAAGAAAATCAGTTATATGCCAAATTCAGTAAATGTGAATTCTATAAGGACAAGATCCAATATTTGGGTCATATCATTTCTGAACAAGGGTTGGTTGTTGACCCTGAAAAGATAAAGGCTATTAAAGAATGGCCTGTGCCAGTAGATGTTTCAACAGTGAGATCATTCATGGGGATTGTAGGTTATTATCGCAGATTTTTGGAGAGATTTTCTGCCATAGCATACCCCATAACCTCACTACAAAGGAAGGGTGTCAAATTGGAGTGGACTGAAAAGTGCCAAAACAATTTTGAACAATTAAAATTAAAACTCACCACATCCCCTATATTGAAAATTGCAGATCCTGATAAAGAATTTGGTGTATGTACAGATGCTTGTAGAGAGGGGTTGGGAGGAGTCCTTCTGAAAATTCAATTTTTGCATATGAATCTAGGAAACTGAAGACACATGAAAAAAACTATAGTGCATATGATTTGGAGTTGGCAGTTGTTATTCATGCCTTGAAGATGTGGCGACACTATCTTCTTGGAAAGAAATTTACATTGATGACAGATTATATTAGTCTTAAATATTTCTTTTCCCAAACTGATTTGAATGCTCGACAAGCCAGATGGATGTCTTTTCTGAGTGAATTTGATATGGACATAAAACATATCAGAGGGAAAGAAAATAAAATTGATGATGCTTTGAGCAGAAATTCTTGCCAACACATAAACAACATTGGAAGTAGTGTAAAATTGGAGCTAGAAGATTTAGTGAAATAGGTAGTAGGTCAGGATCCAAACTATGAGAACCTATAGATGAAAATACTAAAGAAGGAGATGGTTGGATACACTCAAAACCAGAAAGGATTGATCTGCTACAAAAACAGATTATATATCCCCAATGTAGAAACTTTGAAAAGAGAGATTCTAGATGAATATCACAAACATCCGTATGTAGGGCATCCTGGATATCAGAAAATGTTAACAGCTTTGAAAAAGAAGTTTTTTTGGCTAGGAATGAAAAGAGATGTAGCAGAATATTTAGTTAGATGGATGGAGTGTCAACTAGTTAAAGTTGAACATCAGCATCCTGCTGGTCTTCTAAATCCTTTGACGATTGCAGAATGGAAATCGGATACAGTTTCTATCGATTTTATAATAGGGATACCCAAAACCAAATACCAACATGATTTGGTGATGGTAGTAGTAGACACTTTGACAAAATCTGCACACTTCATACCTGTGAAGTCTACTTTTGGGACAACCCAAGTAGCAGATGTGTTCTTAAAAGAGGTAGTAAGGTTACATGGGGTCCCAAAGGTGATTGTTTCAGACAGAAATGCTAAGTTCACCGCAGCATTTTGGAAAGGTCTATTTGGAGGTATGGGCACTAAGTTCAATTTTAGTACTGCCTATCACCCTCAGACCGACGGTCAAACAGAGAGAACAAATCAAATTTTGGAAGATATGCTGAGAATGTATGTGATGGATAGGCCATCAAAATGGGAAGACTACTTACATTTCGCTGAATTTTCTTATAATAACAGCTATCAATCCTCCATCAAGATGAGTCCATTTGAAGCCCTCTATGGAAGGAAATGGTGTACTCCTTTGAGTTGGAGCCAACCTGAGTATAAACTAATGTTGGGTCTAGATTCTTTACAAGAGATGGAAAGAGTTGTTAAACAAATACAAAGAAACATCAAAACAACACAAGATCGCCAGAAAAACTATGCTGATAAGAAGAGGGTACATCGAGAATTTAAAGTGGGGGAACATGTGTATTTGCGTATTAAACCCAAAAAGAGCACCCTTTATGCTGGAAGTTGTGCTAAACTGGCTCCTAGATATTGTGGTCCTTTTGAAGTATTAGAAAGGGTGGGACCAGTGGCTTACAAGCTGGCCTTACCACCCCATGTTAGAGTTCATGATGTGTTTCATGTTTCATTATTAAAAAGATATGTACATGATGCTTCTCACATAGTTGATTGGAATGTGATACAGGTGTAACCAGAAGGGGAGTTCCTTCCAAAACCACTTCAAATATTGGAGCGGGAAGAAATTGAATTGAGAAATCGAATGGTAGCGAGAGTAAAGGTGTAGTGGAAGCACTTTACTGTTGCAGAATCTACCTGGGAAAGAGAAGCTGAAATGATGGAAACATTTTTTTTTTTTTTGAAAAATGAACTCTAGTAGTTAGATATTAACACCAAGGATGGTGTTTTCTTTCAGAGGGGGAATATGTAACACCCCTAGTTTTATGTTTTCTGAAAGATAGACATTTGAACTTAAATCCAAAGGGGAGTGGACCCCAATGGATAAGTATTTTGTGAATGTATTTAAATATGTAAATTTGAAAAAAATAATAAAATAATTCTATGCAGATTGACCAAAATGAGAATTATGAGATCACTTGCTAAATCCATGAGGATGGAAAGAGCCAAATACTTTCCCCAAAAATCTTTCAAAAATCCTTGAAAGAATTTATTTCCAAATTAGATTTTGAGGAAAATCTAGTTTTCCCCAATGATGTGGAAAGTAGTTGGGAAGAGGTAAAAATCTGGGAAAAGAAGAAAGTAGCTTTAAAAATACCTAAATAAGGGAAGCCTAGGCAAACAGGAAGAAAAACATCCTGATATTTTGGACGCAGAATTAGAAATAGGATTTTGGGAGCAAAAGCTTAAATAAGCTATTCATGAACAAATTAAAGGTTGATCTGTTCTAGGAGAGGATCTCAGCTCGGGGGTGAGTTCTTGAGGACAGAAGAACTCTAAGGTTGGGAGGTTAGTCAAGTATAGAAGTGGTATGCACACTATTTTGTTAAGTAATTAAATTTGATAGTGATGGATAATAGGGAAAATTGTTATGGAAATTATGTTGAGTAAAATTTATGTGTAATGAATTTCCTTACTTTTAAAAAAGATGAATAGAATAAATAGTTCTCCTAAACTCTGTATGGTAGTAGGAAAGAATACTAGGAAATACTGTCAACCAGAATCTCTAAACCATGTGATGGTCTAAATCTGGAGAAAGTGTAAATGCTTCCCTAGTACAGTTAACATAAATTTAATCTGCTTCTGAAATTAAAAAAATGGAATAAATTTTTATTCAAAACAAGAATCTACCAGGATTTGAACATTAAAATTCTGGAAAAATAATTTCAAGAGAAGAAAGTAGGAGATTTTAATAAAACAATTTTAACTGTAGCTAATTTGGCAAACAGAAATTTTATTCTGTACAAAAATATTATTTTAGCAAATAATTCTATTAAAAATAAGAAATAACTCTGTTATCCAGCTAACCATTACAATTTTGCTTAAGTTAAATTGAGCAATGCAAATTATAAAGTTGGAACGATATTTATAAAATTTCTGCAGATATAAGTAGAATAAATTGAAATTTATTGAAATCATGCAACTGGTAAACTATCACAAGAGTATGCAAATGCTAACTGGAAGAAGTTATAGAGGTATACAAAGGAAGCTAGTTATTGAAATTATTTCAAACTGCCTTATAATAATATTCATTTCTAGAATGTCACCAAGGAAAATGAAATTATTTTGGAGAATAGTGGTATTTTTTTGAATCTGCTAAATAACTATTACAATCCCTAAGCATTGAGCATAAAAAGTCTTTTGAAGAAAATCATCTTTATTATACTTTTACAAGTGTTCAACTCTGTAAAGAATTCTCAATATATTACAGTAGAGTATATTTATATCTACACTTGAAATATGGAATATGTAGTAAGTGAAAAGAAAACTTCTAATGACCTGAGATGTTGAACAAGACCAGAGTTCAACACATTTTGCAAATAAAAATATAAAAGTCTGGCATATATGCAGAGATAACCTGCTCGGTAAACGTATGGTGGAAATAAGTAGTTTGATAAACTTTAAAAAATAGGGAAATCAATTAAATTATCCCCAACATAATATATTCCAAAAGGAACAGAACTAAAACACATTAATGAAGCACTGAAAAGGAAAAGTCGAGTGTGTAAATTGTACACCTCTATCTCAGTTAAACTTGATGCCAAATCCTTGCCATAGAAATATAAATATCCAGTAAAGTCTAATAAAGTTAGGAAAGTCCCTTTGAACTTGTCTCAAAAAGAAAATTTCTACAAATACAAAAACTCCCAAATGTTCATGATAGTACTTTGATATCCAAAATACAATTGGAAAAATAGTAGCAGGGTATGTGAGAATGAGATGTTAAAATTAAATTATGACAAGTTCGGGACGATCTTGAGAGTCGCCGAGTATAAAAATCGAGACGTGACCAACCTGTATAGGAAGCCATGGATTCATTTAGCATGCAAATATGATATTGTAAAGGAGCAACAAGATACAGATACCCATAAAAAAAAATCAAAGAGAGTATCTGCAACCATAGCAGAAGTAGAAATTTCATTAGTGCCAGAGAAAAATAAAATTTGAGATCGGGCAAACTAACTCGAAAAAAAAAAAATGTGTCCCCGCAATTTACCTATGGTAATAGCTGGAGCTGACTCCTACTCTGGACTCACGTCGTCGAGGCAAGAAGGACAAATTATTGGACTTGCTGATGGACAACGAATAGCAGGGTAGTTAAATTTGGAAACGAGATAGCCATAAGTGCAAGAGATAACAAAACGAAAGTATACTGTAAGATAAACCTCAGTTCGAACCAACGAAAGAGAGCTATACGATATGAACAGGCATGATAGTGAAACCATTGTTAAAACGAATATGCAAGTTGTGAAGGATGGAATGAAACCACAGAAGAAAACCATTGTAAACTCTTGAAGATGTACTAGTAGATAGGAAAAATCCAACCACAAGAAATTTAATTGTGGTATAATGAAAATTTGTGGAGATTGCCACAGATCCGAACGCAAAGGATGCAAATAACAAATCAGAATTACCTGTATCATAGCCATGTCGTCAAACCAGGATAGCTGAGCATGGTTTACATTCTGGAGTAACCTCATAACAATTGTGGAGAACACAGAGAATATTACGCTGGAAGAAAACCCTCGTAGAAGAATGAGAATCCAAAAATGGTGTGTTTAATAGCGATAGACACGGAAGAACCCAAACCAAATCCCACGCTACACCTAGCGAAAATCGGGCGTCTTTCTCATAGATCAAGACTGGCTTAAGGTGAACGGAAACCCTAATTTCTTTAACGCTGTAGTACCATTGAAGATGGATGAAATTAAATCGAACGACAGGCAAGTGGGAAAACAAATAATAAACAATGATTTGTATGGGCTCGAGGAGTAGAACCGTAGATTGATAATGATGTAAGTGTAAAAATGTAAATCAATGCGCCATAACCAAGTAACGTGTGTCATTAGGTATGATATCTACCCCATTATTCAAAATTGAAACTGAAATATTGAATTCCCACGCGAAAGAAATCGACATATGAATGGATATATCATGATGTGAATAAAATCAAGCCAACGTTCATATATTTTGGGTATAGGACTATTGATTTATGGCATGAGAATTACGTTGCCCATTATAATTCGAGAGATGCCATGGCCGATGTGAAAAATTAAGAGCATTATTATATACTTAATAGTAAGTTCAAGTGCCAAATGATTTAATTGTATCAAAACGATAATGAGGTGTATGTCTGAACAACATTTCATGGGAAGTAAGTTAGGGGTGAAAATCTAGTAGGGTTTATAATACGAAGACCCTTCATACCAATAAGTTGGTAATAAAAACAAATGGGCATTGATTATAGACATATTGATATATGTATACACAAAAATCATATTGGGGAAAGAAATATGAGATAATAAGATAGTAATTATATACATCACCAATAGAGAAAAATGATACTATACCCTTTGGCGGAATTATTATTGTAATTGAGAATGCATGAAAAAAAAAAATCGTAGGTAGAGTAGGAGATGTTACAATGGCGTCGTTTGAACTGGGTTTCATAGTTTTTCCTTCATGTTCTATTATTTATTAAAATGTCTATTGCAGCACGGTTAGTATTTAAATTTGGTTGGCATAGTTCGGCATGGGGGTTTTACCTCGAGCTTTATTCGATTGATATGGCTAGTAAAAAAAGTTGTTTTCTGAGTGTACTCCATAGAGTTTGTTGCTCAAAACAATTTTATTTATGCTAGTTAACGTTCGTACCTCCCACAGTAGGTATACGATGCATGTGTGTAATGTTTTGGTTAACCTGAGGCGATGATTTTTTTCCTCAACACTCAACCGATTCTACCATGACTTCTGCGAAATTTTGAAATGCTCTTATCTAATCCGAGTTCAGAATGCATCCTTCATCAACTCATTTAGGTACGAGTCTGCTCTGCTCTGTAACTTAAATTTTTTTTTTTTGTTGTCATAACTTGTATTTGGGTATTAACCCATGATTTGTTTATTTCGGCTCTGGTTGATGAAATGACAGGATTTCTCCTTTCACCCTCATTAGATATCTCAGGTAAGAGCTGCTACATAATAGTCCTTCCTGCTTTGAATTAGTACGTTTAAACTTAGCATTACTGTGATATATATATATATATATATATATATATATAGAATATTATTTACATATATTCCCACGATAGTCTCTAATATTTTTATTGTCGTGTATTGCTACAGGTAATTTACATTATTGGCAATTTCGATAGGGTTATTTGCAAAGAGCTATTCCTTCATTTAGGAGTTAACACTCGGTTACTCGTAGTTCAAGTCGGTACTCACCAGTTGTTCTCGAGAATGAGTCGAGGAGTCGCCTCAGAAATGTTATAATTTCCTTCTTCTATTTTGATGTATACTGTAATTGAATCCACTGTGATTCAGACAATTTATTTAACTTGAAGTATACCCCGGGTTTTACAAGCATAGTGTTTAGTTTAATCTACCCAAGAACAGACAATATTAAATTATATGCTATTATTATTTTATGAGCTCATATGTTTTTATATACTTCTTTTCTAGATGTATATATTATTAAGTGAGTAGTCTTTACTCTGCAGAAAGTCATCATTATTTTTTCAAAATGTATAAAATTATTTCAACAAAATTCCTGTATCTAAATTAACAATCCCAGTTATAATGTAGCTCTTTATTACAGGCAGTTACTTCACTGTTACCTTGGTAATCTCAGTTCTGTGGTTCTGATAATTAAATCCAGACCATATTCCAGAGATTGTCTACCATTCATTCTCTTTTGATATGGTAGAGATCTGTTGGTATCGAGATAGTTTGATTACACTATTAACATTTCACTACCATTTCAAAAGTAGGAAAATGTCAAATTGATTTAGGCTTCTTGTTTATACCTAGTATACATGCAACTCATCTAGTTAATATTTTAGCTAGTAAATAGAAAGATAATAATCATGTGGAATAAATTAAATTCTTATTTTATTCTTTCTGTCATCACTACTATAATTTCTGGAGTATAGTTTCCCATTTATATTTATATTTTTTTCATCTCTATACTTTTTCTTAGCAATAGAATAATAATTTTTTCTCAAGAAACCCATTAATGTCTGCTTAAGAATCATTTAATAGAGTTCTTTGTTTACTACCCTGTCACTAAATTTTATATACTAGAAGCATATTAAAATTAAAATTTTTAATTGTTCCTGGGAACCATTCATACTATCTCCAGATCTAATCCAACCCATGGTTTAGAGATTCTGGCTGATAGTGTTCCTTAGGATTTATTCCTACTACTATACAGAAATTTAGAAGAATTATTTCTTCTATTTAACTCTGTTAAAAGTAAGGAATTTCATAAGACATCAACTAAATTAAACATAACCCCTACAACACTTTCCACTATAAACTATCAGCATAAAATTTAATTACTCCTAGCATTTGTATGCATACCACTTCTTTGATGACCAGTCCTCCCAATTTTAGAGTTCCTCTATCTCCAGAACTCACCCTCGAGCTGAGATCATCTACTAGAACATACCAACCCCAATCTGTTCTGGAGTAGCTTATTTAAAATTATGCTCCCCAAAGCCTATTTCTAGTTATGCATCCATAATTACAGGATGCTTTTATTCCTGTTTTCCTAGGCTTCCCTTATTTAGGGACTTTTAAAGTTTCTTTCTGCTTTTCTAGCTTTTTACCTCTTCCAAACTACTCTCCACCTCATTCGGGAAAAATCTAGATTTTTCCTCAAAAATCTAAATTAGAAATAAATTCTTTCAAGAATTTTTCTGAAAGATTTTTGGGGAAAGTCTTAGCCTCTTTCCATACCTCATGGATTTGGAAAGTGGTCTCAATATCTCATTTGGTCAATATGCACAGAAATATTTTATTTATTTTTCATAATTAAATAATTAATTACATCCACACAATAATTTTCCATTGGGGTCCACTACCCTTTGGATGAAAGTTCTGATGTCTAAATTGAAAAACATAAAACTAGGGGTGTTACACCATATGTGCATGAATTTTCGGAATCTATTCATTTTCCCCTCCTCCCCTTAGAATTCCTCAAATTCCTATGACAAGAAAAAATTTGTTGATTCTACTCATCAAGGACACATACCCTCCAATCTTGGTCACCCATAGTCTTAGAAAAAGAAAAAGAAATTATTTGCATCCATAGCACCCAAAAATAAGAAAAAATAGCACAAAACATGGATATCCATAATGATGTTGAGTTCCAAACTAAGGGAGAGACCTCACATAACTAAGAAAACACCTACAATGAGAATATGCTTGTTGAGTGGGAGCACCCTACATGTATTTTTGAAGGCTTTAATGATCCCTTCATTTATGTTTACTATAAGGATCATGATAATAATGGAAAGGCTTAACATTAAAAGGATGAAAGCCATAAAGCTCAACACAACCAGATCAAGCACCACTAGGAAATGAAACAACTCAACTAGGCTTTCTATATTCGAAAGAAAGGCCCACTCATGCTCTATTAAATCCTCTTTTTCCATGTCATTTTTTTGTTCTTATATGAATAGTGTCTGTAATATCTACCTTTGTATGGACCAATACTATAATAGATTTACTTACCCAAAAAAAAACTATTTACACCATTTATGCTACTTTGTCATCATTCACTTTATTTAATTTCGACATATTATGATATTTCAACATGTGTACTTTCTGTCATTAACAATTACTATAACGACATGATTATTTGTGAACAAAATAAAACTCTATTTTCATTTATGATTTGGCCAACCGTCATGATTCCACAATTTCTCTTTTAGTTTTTACTGTCTTTTGTGACATTCCTTCAATGAACACAAGTTCTGTTATAGGAGTAATTTATTTTACTATTAATCTATATGTTATAGGAGTAATTTATTTTACTATTAATCTATATCTTCATAATATTATGCATTTTCTAGCAATGTTAATAAGATAACAACCTTAAGAATAATCGCGGTAAATTTTTCTATTAGAATATATAATTATATTCTAACATTCTACTTATTATCAAATATTTCCCCTTTTAATGATTTTCAATACTCTTACTCATAAATACCATTTGTAAAATCTCTTTTAACCTTGTTAGTATAAATTTTAAGATTAATAATCAAGGCTATATGTCCATGTTTGGACCTAGCACTTAGCCCAACGAATAATTTAAATAAAATTACTACTCTAATGATATATGGATATTGTTGATAATGAATATGAGACGACATTCCACTTTACTATATTGCATAATCCTTAGAGCCCTATTTGATTTTCATTTTATTAATTTCAGTTTATTCCTTCTAAAACTAATTATGTTTTATTTCTGTGATTACAGGGATTCTTTTTAATAAATGTATTTTAATCTTCCTCATGGCCTCTATTCATCAAAACCCTCAGGCAATGAAATTATGTAAATACGAGGTGTGTAAATAGTTTTTCCACCATTTAACGAAGACAAAGTCTATCTCTGGTAATTATGTCAATTGAAATGGCTAAATTTATTGAGCGTACTACTTCTCAATTCATTTTTTATAATTTTCTTTCTTCCTGTGAGGAAGTTATTTGATTTACGAACTCTATTTCTACAAGGAACTCCTCTTTGGGTTTGAGACAGTTCATTCACTGAACAATTTAATTTCGTTCCTATTGACGAATTCAATAATTTATACCGAATAGGGTTTCTTCAATTAAATATTGTTTTTTGTAGGGTTTATTACGTTCATTTGCCCCAAATTATTTTCTTCATCCACAAAGATGAAAATTTTTCATAGTAACCCTAACTATACGGAACTGAATTTCAATTATGTATATAATTCATAATTTTTTTCATCAATAAAGAAGTATATATATTCCCAATTGACATATGCTTATTTTCCTGTGGTTTAGCTTATTTCTTTATACTACAGATCCATTGATTTTAGTCATACCATAAAATCCATCTGGATGGAGCCAATGGTTAATTGAGATTATGTAATACGGTCTTTAATTTCATTATAGTTGAATTCTAGTTACCATTTATGTATACACATATACATGTTTGTAATGACTCTGTATTAATTTACAAAAGTCTATTTTATTTTAAATAATTACCTTTATGGCTTATAAATATATATCTGTTAGTTATTCAAAATTTAATTTGATAAAATACTATGGCACTATTCTCTTAGGAACTACTTAGGCTTATTTTTAATATTCCTGTTGCATTATCCTCTAGTACTTTAATATGTAAATGATATTTGATTTATTATTCAAGCATAAGAATGAATATCTATGTGCAACTTTTCCGTTAATGTGCAACAAAAGTATTTAGATTTAATTTGTATAGTCATGCTTTCTTTTAGATTGAAAATTATCTCTTGATGTATTTACATTTCTATTTGATTATTATTTATAGAATAATTATATTAATTATGGGTCATACATCATTTCCACCTTTATCAATGTATTTTCTGCATTTAATAATTAGATGCTTTCAACCTATTAGTATATTTATACCCTCCTACTTAGGTTTAAACATTTTTTTTTTCGTTTACTAATTAAATTTTTCTAGGTAACTATATAGAGCTAAACTTTATTTATTATATTATGTTATGGTAAATACATCAGACACTGTAACTTATAATTAACATAAATTTATTATACTATTTAATAATACATATAATATTATTTCCACATATATTTCTACATAAATCATCATTACTATAAATCTCAACATAACGACATAAGCATAAAACAAAATTAAATTAATTATGCATACCAATTCTTGTAAGACTATTTGCCACCCAACCTTGAGATTTCTCTCCACAGCTCCCCTGTCCAGAGACTAATTCATCCAGAGTGTAGAAAACCTCTTGTCTACCGAGGAATGGCTTATTTAATATTTCTTTCCATCAACATGTTTCCATAACTATGTCTAATTAAATCAGGATGTTGTTTTCCCTTAGCCTAGGCTTTCCTTTTGGTTTTTTCCACAAAATCTCTTTAAAACTAGCTTTTTCCTCTTTCTAGTTTTATTTCACCTCTTCTCAGTAACTTTCCACTTTAGTGAGATACATTTTAGATCTTAATCTCCAATCTAATATTTTAAATTTATTTTATTTTTTCCAAGGATTTTTCGATAATTTGGGAAAGTCTTTGGATTTAATGCTATCCTCATGGACTTGAAATCCTTGTCTCCAATATACTCTAGTCATTGCAAAATAATTAAAATTTCAGATTTATTAATTTAAAAAATATAATATGTCCACACATGTAATTTTCCTTTTGGTTCACTTAACCTTTATAAATTTCAAACGTCTAATAAAAGCAGTGAAAATAGGGATATTACATATTACCCCTCTAAAACAAAACACAGTCCTCGGTGTTGAAAAATATCAGTTCTCTTTTCAAACAGGGATGGAAAATTCTCTTTCATTTACTATTATCACTGCCAAGTAGCTTCCTCGGGTGTAAAGTTCCTCCATTTCACTTTCACCCTAGCTATCGTCCTATTCTAGAGCTCAATTTCTTCCTATGCCAGTATACGAAGGGAATCTCGAAGAAATAGCCCTTCTGTTACCACGTGTATCACACTCCAATCAATTACATGAGTAGGATCATGGACATACCTTTTCAATAACGAAACATGAAAAAAATTGCCAACCTTAATGTGATTAGGAAGAGCCAATTTATAAGATGTTATCCCCACTCTTTCTATAACTTCAAATGCTTCACAGTAGTATGGTTCTAACTTAGCAAAACTACTTGTATATAATGTATTGTTTTTAGGCTTAATCCTAAACTAAACATTGTCTACCACTTTGAATTCTATATAAAAAAAAATTTCTCTACATAGCTTTTTTGTCTCTCTTGAGCTGTTTTAATATTCTGTTGAATTTTCTTCATAATTCTTTCCATCTCCTGCAATGCATCAGGTCCAAGAATTTACTTATCTTCTAGCTTACTCCATCTAAGCGGTGTGTGGCACTTTATGCCATATAATGATTCAAAATGACTCATCTTTATTGAAACTTGATAACTATTATTATATGCAAATTATACACAATGCCAAAAAATCTTCCCATCTTGTAGGTATGTCCATAACCTACATGCGTATCATGTCTCTGAAATCTGATTGGTCCCTTCAGTTTTTCCATCTGTTTGAGGATGGTATGTGGTACTAAAGTTTAATTTGGTACCCATTCCACTGTAATATTCCTAATTAGCGACAGCTATTTGGAATATTCTATTTTGTTTAGTTTGTCATCTATAGTTTGTAAATAAATAAAAAGTGAGTGAAGAGGGTCTAACTCACTTAAGTGAAATAAGACATCAACCTAGTAGCACAACGTTGTGACTTAAGTGGGATTCAAGGGGGGGGCTAACACCACGTAGAGGAGGGGGCCTATGTACACTCTAGAAGCTTCTGCGTAGATAAGGATGAGGATGTGGAGGAGAGAGAGAGGCTACATTGGGTTTTGGAGGGAAACCAACATTATAAAAGATGGAGGAGCCTCCTCATTTCATTCATTCTTGATTTGATGATTTTGGAGTAAGAATTTTGTGTTCATGAGCACACTAGCTATTTAGCCTGTCTGCAGCACTGTTTAGTGCACCGAGTGTCTCCTTGCGGAGATCTCACCCTTAGCCCCGGGGGAATTCGAGTGCCTGCTCGGGCAAGGTTAGTTTTTCAGATTTTTGTGAGTCGTTTCATTGTTTGGGTTTGTTACGGAGCTAGATCTTATAGAGACATTGCAGTCACTGGGAGAGAGGATGCACTCCATTGTGGAGGAGCTTTGGATTGGGGTTTCTGTAGGCGATTTTGCCGAGATTTCGAGCAAAGGTTCATCCTTTGCCCGTCGGAGGCTTTTGGTGGAGTTTGTGGTAGTATTTCAGCTGTTTCTATCTAGCCACTACGCAGTGCCTTGGAGGCCAACGTAATTCACTAGGGAGGCAGTTTCAAGTGATTTCTGGGGTTGGCTATTCTTAGAATGGTTTGTGGATCTTGTGGGGGTTGTCGAGGAGAGGAGGTTTTCCGATTTTCAGCTTGTTATGGCAAGGGGATCAGCCCCTAATCTTCAGTCGATTCTAGCAAAGCAGCTACACGACATTATTCTAGCAGCTGGGACGCAGTTCATAGAGAAGCCATTCCCTGTCTTTTCTGAGAGTGTTTTCTCACTTGCCTTGCACAAGATCGCCTCTTGTACTTAATTACCTTTCTCAGATTAATAAAATAGCTCAACATTTTCTCTCTATGTTTTCTGGTTGAGTTGCCGTAGTTTCTATATTCTCTTTCTATTATATGTCTGCTACATTATTATTTTGAGCGCTCTAGTTCTATACCACTTGGTTTGTTTATCTTTCACTCTTAAATAGAGTCTGGAAAGGGCCAAGTAGCCTTTGGATCTCGTCCTCTTTTCAGAGGTGAAATATCTGGTAAATGCCCTCCTAGTCTATCTCTGGTTGGATTTTGGTTGTGTTTTAGAGATATCCCTGAAATGGGATATTACAGTGGTATCAGAGCATAGTTATAGATTAGCCTGTGGTCTATGACATCAGGGAAGAGACCTTACAGAGGCCAAATAGTTTGGAGAGCAACGATTGACAAGTAGCAGCTGCAGTGCTAAAAAACGAAATTGGAAGAGGGCCAAACTTCAGAGGTTCAAATTTTGAAGGTTGGAATTAGAAGAAACCATTTCTGGGTTTTTCTAGGTTTTGGGCAAGGATCACCTTCCCAAATTCTTTGAATTTTCTGAGCAATATTCAGTCGATAAATCAGAGGCCGAAGTCATGTAGAAGTGTAATCTTGGAGCAGCAGTACAGTTTCTGGAGGAGCCTGTAGACACAGAACATGAGGAGCTTGTGATAGATGTAGAGAAGGAGGAGACTGTAGACACAGAGTAGGAGGAGCTGATGTCAGTTGATGATGATAAAAAGAGATTTGGGGAGATGCTCCTCAAATCAGTACAGGATCTATAAAGGCAGATTGAGGTGATGGGGTAGAGATTCACCGTTGTGGAGTCTAGACAGCATGAAACCCCAAGGGGTTTCCATATTGGCAAGGGATCAGGCACATCCCACCATTTTCCGGAGCATGATGCCACTCACTATATGGCATCACATACACCCACATGTTCCACTATGCCCACTTTTCTGGGTGCAGACACAGGGGCATGAGCACAGCAGGAGCCAGAGCCTGGCCACATGGGTGATTATTTTGCTAAGTATCAGGCATATGAGCATGAGTTTAGGGATGCCCTTCCATTTAGAGATTTTTCTCAGCTCTAGCGAGATAACAGACCCCGCAAATTTCACAGAGGGAACAAGCACTCACATGACGGGGGTTAGCAGCGCAGAGTGGGAAGATTCCGTTTACCGACATTTGATGGGTCATCCAAGCATTTGGAAAAATATTGGGTGGAGAATTTGGATGCCTCTTTCCAGCTTGACCAAGTATCAGAGGCGGAAACCATCAAAATGGTTACCTCGCACTTGGAGGATCAGGGCACACAGGATTGTAGGGAGTTCGAGGATACACCTAGTGTGACAGAGGGCTCACCCTCATTAGAGACCTCCTTGACCATGTCGGTTGATATCGTAGTGGAGGAGGTAGAGCCTACCCCAGTAGAGCCATCCATTGAGGTGATGAACAGAGTCGTGTCCGAGTCTTCAAGTGTTAGCACCACATGAAAAATGGGTGTGGTGTCAGGAGATGTATCCACCTTCAACAAGGCACTAGGAAATACAGAGGTATTGGATGACGATCACAGACAACGGTATCATCGGCTTCAGGTAGACCTTACAGTTCTGAAAGGGAAGGCCATGTTAGTACGGGAGGCCATTTTGTTGCAGGACAAGGAGCTGGAGGGCATGAGAGTGGCTTGTGCCGAGTCGGTGGCCAAGTTGGCCCACATTGGGGAATGATTGGATCCCCTAATGGTACAACCAGAGGGCATGTTGGAGTGTCATATCATTCCCCTTCAGGCATGCATGGATTGGACTAGAAACGTTGTTGGGACACCTCTTCCCATTGGAGAGAGAGAGACAGAGTCACCTAGTCAGATCTCATACGTTGACTTGGTTTGTAGGATAAGACGATTGGGGTTGCACAGGGTGCAGCATCCACATGTTGAGGTTGGATGGCAAGAGATTTTGAGTTGGTATCTGGTGGAGTGGGTTATGGATATGGTGGTGGACCCGGCTATAGTTCAGCAGGAGTTCTCAGGTGCTAGGAATACAGGAACCCCAGATTGGCATTGGGGTCTAGGCGGGATTACCTATGATTTCCCAGGTAGGTCGGTTCACTATGTCTTGGAGGATACATTTGGCCTAGCAGTAGAGCATGGGCATCTAATAGGGAAGTTTTGTTCAGCCCCAGTGGCCAAACGATTTATGGGAAGACACCTTGGTTTGTTTTGGTATGACACTTATACACGGGATCACGGGGTGGTCAAAATACATTGGCAGGAGCTTTTCGAAGGAGGTGGCATTGGCAGACCACGAGATGGAACCTTGTATGGGGCCAAGGATTCTTCACCTTTGTGTGCGGCACAAAGGACACAACGGAGCTGATCAGTGATGGTATCACTCATGACACATAGGGAGATTCACTTTTCGGACCCCTTAGGGAGTGTTTGGAGTGATGATCCATTCATCAGCGGGTATAGTGATGCAACGGTGGAGATGATGATACCGATTGGGGGTGGTCCGACATGTAGAGGCACAACTCTAGGTCATCACATTCAAGGATGTGTGGGGGCCTCTAACATTTAGCAGTGGACTACCGGTGGACATGGAGTTGCATGGTGGTGTATCGTAGTGTGTGGGACTACATTGCGGAGTAGGAGTGTCCTACATCGCATTGAGGAAACGCAAGGAGTGACCTATTCCTTGACACAGGCAAGGCATGAGATGCTACAGGGTGGTATAGCAGTAGTAAGGAGTACCTAGCAGTGTACAGGGGTATGCCTTAGTCTGCAGTGGCTTGTCGAGGGGTACATGGATGATTGGTGGTATGTAAGGGCATACGAAGCTGCACAATAGGGTTTTAGAGTATTGCGTCCAGGGGGACTCACAGACAGGGACACCAGGCTTACCTTTGGGAGTATTCCACCCAGGATCGATGGGGAGACAGATGAACAATACTTGACGGTATCTGTGGGGACTCATGCAATCGACCCTCTTCTACATCACTCACGGTCATAGCTAATTTTTTTGTTGTCCTTTGGCACTTTGGGCATCTGCAGTGGGGTGTGCGAGGCTTTCCCAAGATATTTGGATGGCACTCAGCACACTAGGGAAGAGACTTCTCAGCAGTGGCAATGGGTTGGGGTGCTAGTTGATAGCCACAGGTTAGGGGATGAGATGATTCTCTACAGGGGTGGCACATCAGTCATTGTTGAGCCTATGCTTGAGGAGCAGATCATAACGGAGACATGCGTCACTTTTCCCTCAGGGCATGTCAAGATCATGCATAAGTAGAGGATACTAGGTATAGTAGAGGTAGCATCCCAGTATGTGTCTGGGCTCCAGACATTGTATCGACACTTTATCGAGAGTGTGGATGGCATATTCAATGCAGATGAGGTGGCAGAGGTAGAACAGGAGGGAATTCCTTCTGTATGCCAGGGTGAGGACTCTTTTTCATATGAGTCCATAGGATCAGTTGAGGACACTTCTAGGGAGTGAGAGCATTCATACAGATATGGTGACAGTAGACCAGAGCTGCATTCCAGTGTCAAGGGTGAGTAGTCATGGGACTCTGCGGGAGATACTCTGGTTGAAGAGTCACTTGTGACAATTCAGCTAGAGCAACAGGTGATGGAGCCTAAGACGACAGAGGAGGACACTATTCACATCAGGCATGATATTCCTTTGGGGGAAAGCCAGATGGGAAGCCACATTAAGTCGATGAGGGATATACAGTTAACATTGGGGTCATCCATTGAGGTGGGACAGTCAGATGCACTGACATCGAGTACGGTGACAGCAGTTGCAGATCCATATCCTTTGAAGGTGTTGGAGGTTGATGGGATTGTTCTATAGGGGGCCAGTCAACAGTGGGAGCATGACATTCTTGATCCGAAGTGGGAGGAGCTGTTGGATATGGTGGAGCATCAATCTGTGGGTCGACACAGGGATGAGGCATAGGTAAACGTACATGCAGTCAGCAGAGATGCAATGTTTTTAGTGGGTAGCACTCTCCAGGAGTACATCGATGGAGCTTGCAGCATATCTTGCCCACTTTGGCCCATTGTAGAGAGAGGGTCTTCCTTCTGTAGGTTTTAGCCCTAAACAGAAATTATCTACACACGAATCTTATAACAGAAAATAAACAATAGCGAGAACATAAAACATAAAACAGATAAACACAGAGATTTTCCCCTGGATCCCAAATCGGGACGACCAGCTTGATTTTTCATTATATTCCTTTTAGTGTTACAACACACATATATACATGCCGAAGCATACATAAACCCCAATCCATTAACCCTGGATTAGAACATAACCGTAGTTCCCTTGACCAGATCTACAAAATACCAGGGGCCGAAAACCATCATACCCCAAAACCATGTGCAAACTCATGCACAAAACATGGGTGGGTCTGCTTATGAGTGGGACCGCATACCAAAAAAAAATTTGTCGGGGCGCTGCCCCGGACCCCAATAGGGGGGGCTGCTGCGCCCCCTGTGACCCCCCTATTGCACCCAGCGCAACATACAGCGCGTGGGGCTAGTCGTGGAAATAATATAACACATACCTAACATTCTCCCACTTGTTGTTTTCTTTCCATGGGGGGCCACAGGAGAGCTTAGTCATTGGGCCAATTCTTCAACACCCATTGTTTCTCTACACCAAGAGAACTTCTGAGTGCTCACAGACTTCATCAATGCATCTGCAACATTCTTCAAAGTGTCCACCTTTACCAGCAACACCCTTTAGCCTCAACCATATCTCTAACAAAGTGATATTGAACATCAATGTGCTTTGTCTTTGAATGATAAGCAGGGTTCTTAGCCAAGAAAATTGCACTTTGGCTATCACAGTCTATCCTTATAGCCTGCTGTACCAACCCCATACTTGAACACAATCTCTGCAACCAAATTGCTTCCTTGCTTGCATGAGTGGCTGCTATGTATTCTGCCTCTGTAGTTGAAAGAGCCACTACAGACTGTCTTTTACTCATCCAACTGACTGCGCCTCCAAATAGGCTAAACACATACCCACTTGTAGATCTTCTTTAGTCCAGATCTCCAGCCCAGTCTGCATCAACAAAACCACGAATGTCCAACATTCTTTCCAATCCTGGTCTTCCCTGGTAGCACAAGCCATAATCACTAGTGCCACGTAAATATCTGAAAACCCGCTTCACTATTGTCCAATGCTCCTTCCTTGGGTTTGACATAAACCTCCTCAATACTCCCACTGCATGTGCAATGTTTGGTCTAGTACAGACCATTGCATACATTAGGCTACCCACTGCACTTGCATATGGAACACGGGACATATACTCCTCTTCTTCTTGTGTCTTGGGACACTGTTCAGCAGACAGCTTTACACCTACAGGAATAGGAACATTCATCGGTTTACTATCCTGCATATTGAACCTCTGCAATATAGTCTCGACATACTTCCTCTGGTTTAACCAGAGCTTCCTCTTTGCCCGATCTCTCTTAATTTCCATACCCAAAATATAGTTTGCAGCACCCAGATCCTTCATGTCGAATTTGGAGAACAGTTGGGTCTTCAAATCTTGGATAATTTCTTTGTCATTTCCAATCAACGACATATCATCCACATACAAGACCAAATAAATAACACGGTCACCAATTAATTTAAAATAAACACAGTGATCCTCCTTGCTTCTGGTGAAGCCAAGTCCCCGCATATAGGTATCAAATTTCTGATACCACATCCTTGGTGACTGTTTTAACCCATACAGAGACTTCTTCAACCTGCATACCAGTTCTTTCTTACCCTTCACCATAAAACCTTTAGGTTGCTTCATGTAGATCTCCTCTTCTAGATCCCCGTGAAGAAATGTTGTCTTCACATCCATCTGTTCTATCTCAAAATCAAATGCAGCAGCAATAGATAAAAGTAATCTAATAGAAGTGACTTTGGCAACAGGAGAAAAAATATCACCAAAATCAATTCCCGGCACCTGGGAATAACCTTTCGCTACCAATCGAGCTTTGTATTTCTCCACCTTGCCTTCTAAATTCATCTTCTTCTTAAACACCCATTTGCTCCCAATGGGCTTCCTTCCAGCCGGCAACTCCACCAGATCCCATGCATCGTTTTTGTGCAAGGATGCCATTTCATTAACCATGGCCTCCTTCCAGAGTTTTCCATCCTCTGAATCTACTGCCTCCCTGACAGTTCTGGGTTCATCATCAGTTATAGTTAAGGCAAAACCTGAACAGAAAGCAGATGGACTATACCTTTCTGGTTGCCTTCTTTCCCGAACTGATCTTCTCAAAGCTGGAGTTTTTGGCTCTTCATCTTCTGAGTCTTCTTCTGTTGTAGAGTCTGATTCATCCTCCTTTAGCTCAAACTCTATCTTCTGAGGTTCCTTTGGTAGGACTTCATGTTTAACAACATTTTTCACTTCTCTAAACACCACATCTCGGCTGTACACAACCTTCCTTGTTTCTGGGTTCCAAAGCTTGTAACCCTTTAAACCATCCTTATACCCAATAAAGATGCACCTTTCAGATTTATTATTCAACTTGGTCCTTTTCTCCTTTGGAACATGTACATATGCATCACATCCAAATACCCTTAGATGTGAAATAGAGGGTTTCTTACCAGTCCATACCTCATGTGGGGTCTTATCCTCCAACACTGATGAAGGTGATATGTTAACTAAGTAACATGCAGTCTCCACTGCCTCTACCCATAATTCTTGTCCTAACCTGGTACCACTGAGCATGCTTCTTGCCCTTTCCATCAGTGTTCTATTCATTCTTTCTGCAACTACATTTTGCTGAGGTGTGTATGGAGTAGTATTCTACCGTGCTATACCACACTTCTTACAGAACTCTTCAAATTCCTTCTTACAGAACTCCCCACCATTATCTGTCCTCAATGCCTTTATCTTCTTCTCTATCTGGTTTTCCACCAAAGCCTTAAATTCTTTAAATCTGTCAAAGACTTTAGATTTCTTCCTGAAGAAATATATCCATGTATTCCTTGAGAAGTCATCTATGAATGAAACATAGTACACAGACTTTCCCAGTGATGGAACTGACACAGGCCCAAACACATCACTGTGCACAAGTTCTAATATCTTCTTTGCCCTCTTAGCACCAGAAGGAAAGCTCACCCGATTCTGCTTCCCATATACACAATGTTCACAGAAATCAAAATCCAGAGGAATATTAGACATACCTTCTACCATACCATCTCTATGCAGTATCCGAAGGCCCTTCTCTCCAATATGTCCAAGCCTTTGATGCCATAGCATGGTCTTTTCTCCAGAGACAGCTAGACCTTCCGTCCCACTTTCAGGAACCACAGAACTGTTACACCCATCAATAATAGTGCTACCTTGTAGCTGTTACAGAGTTCCAGTCCAAACTCCCCGCATTAATACTAGTGCTCCCCGAACCATCTTGCAGGCATCTTTCTCGAACACTATTTTTACACTTGCGTCATCCATCTTGCTTACAGAAATCAGATTTCTGGCCAATGCAGGAATATGCAGAACACCAGGAAGTGTTCTAATCCTCCCACCTTGCAGCTTCAGCTTGACCTTTCCACGTCCGACGATTCTAGCCTTCCTGTCATCCCCTAGGAAGACATCACCACCATTATATTTCTCATACTCGCAGAACCACTCCCTATGGGGAGTGAAGTGAAAGGATGCACCTGAGTCAATCAACCATGACTCATGATCTACATGTTTATTTGAAGAAGAAGCCAAATACACATCCCCACCTTCATCCGAGGTGGTTTTTGCCTCTGCAGAAGGAGCTTCATCAGATCCCTTTCCTTTCTCAGGAGCTTTAGATCTGCATTCCTTTTTGTAGTGTCCTTCCTTTCCGCATTTCCAGCACACCTTTACAAACTTTCCGGGAGATTTAGATCTCCCTCTAGATTTAGATCTCCCACTCGAAACCTTATTCTTGTTTTTGTTTTGGGACCTTCCTCGTACAGATAAGGCATCTCCATTCTGACCCTCCATATTTCTCCGTCTCATTTCCTCCGACAGCAAGGCTGAGACAATGTCATCAAAGTTCAAGGTAGTTGTATTGCTACCTATTGCAATAACCAGACTGTCCCACGATTCTGGTAGAGAACACAACAAACTGATGCACTTATCTTCATCTGAGATTTTAATATCAATAGATGACAGCTGACTTACCACAGTATTGAAGGCGTTCAAATGCTTTGTCACCGAATCTCCATCCTTCATCCTCAGGTTATACAACTTTTTCCGCAGGAACAACTTATTCACTAGAGACTTAGATTGGTAAAAAGTCCCTAGCTTTTCCCACAAGGTCCTCGTCCTAGCTTCCCCAAATACATTCAACAACACTGAATCTGAGACACACAACCATATTGTGCTTTTAGCCTTCCGATCCAGTTTCTTCCAGTCTTCATCTAACATTCTTGTTGGCTTAGTACCTGGATCTACCACGATCCACTGATCTTTATCCATCAACAGATCCTCCATCTTGAGCTTCCACAACTCAAAACTCTGACCATTAAATTTCTCGATCTCTATCTTTCCGCCGCTCGCCATCTTCTCTCACTGCAAGAATCGATCTCGCAGATCTCCCACTGAACAGGGTCTACCTCAGGCCCAAACTAAAAACCCTCAGCAACAAAGGCGTCCCCTTGAAGCCGAAACAGCTCCGATACCAAATGTAGGTTTTAACCCTAAACAGAAATTATCTACACATGAATCTTATAACAGAAAATAAACAATAGTGAGAACATAAAACATAAAACAGATAAACACAGAGATTTTCCCCTGGATCCCAAATCGGGACGACCAGCTTGATTTTTAATTATATTCCTTTTAGTGTTACAACACATATATATACATGCCGAAGCATACATAAACCCCAATCCATAAACCATGGATTAGAACATAACCGTAGTTCCCTTGACCGGATCTACAAAAATACCAGGGGCCGAAAACCAACGTACCCCAAAACCATGTGCAAAACCATGCACAAAACCATGTACGCGGACTACCCACCGGAAATTAAGGACCAAAAATTTTCGTGTCGTGGAAAGAATATAACACATACCCAACACCTTCTACATGAAGCTTTCACTGGCAGATAGGGCAGAGCAGTGGGAGTTTATTACGGGCTGGCGGCAACACTCCAGGCATGTTCCATATGCAATTGTTGTTGCTACATTGGATATTTCTTCCAGGATGGACTGGTGGGAGATAATGATTTCGTACCCTCTTGATGGTACGGTATTTTTAATGGTGAGCACAGTGGAGCAGGGGCCCTTAGACATAGTAGATGTTACAGACTCCAGTTGGTAGGAGGCCACCGGTTGTCATTACTTCAGGGCTCCTTCCAAATTTCAGGAGAGCAGAATCAACATTGGATTTAGTCAGGGATTGGATTGGAGGGAGGTGATGAGTTGGTACATAGTTGATGGGGCAGCTTACACCATCATATATATAGCACATCAGGAGATGTGGTCTTCACCTCTCAGAGCATCAGTCATAGCTAGAGGTAGTGCGCAACCTAGGCCGTGGGACTTGGGCGATGATTGGCCATGGTGGCATTGGGATCCGGGAGGATTGTTTGTTCACTGGTATAGTGAGAGATCTGTTTGGGATCCCGAGATTGAGGGGTCTATTCCAAGTAGTTTGACACAAGTGCATAGCAGCACCCAGAGGTTTTTATGGGATACGGGCATTGGGTCTCAATTGCGGCGGGCCAACAAAGTGGCCCACATATTTCAATTGCTTGAGTGCAAGCATTTTTTTCCAGATGAGGATGCCACTTGGGAGAGTGAGAAGATTTTGCAGCATCCATCACTTCAGTTGCTTGAGGAGAAGCAACATTTTTCCAGAAGGGACTGTAATATTCCTGATTAGTGACAGATAATTGGAATATTCTATTTTGTTTAGTTTTCCATCTATAGTTTGTAAATAAATAAAAAGTGAGTGAAGAGGTTCTAACTCACTTAAGTGAAATAAGACATCCACCTAGTAGCACAACATTGTGACTTAAGTGGGAGTCAAGGGGGGGCCTAACACCACGTAGAGGAGGCAGCCTATGTACACTCTAGAAGCTTCTGTGTAGATAAGGAAGATGATGTGGAGGAGAGAGAGAGGCTACGTTGGGTTTTGGAGGGAAACCAACATTATAAAAAATGGAGGAGCCTCCTCATTTCATTCATTCTTGAGTTGATGATTTTGGAGTAAGAATTTTGTCTTCTTGAGCATGCTGGCTGTTTAGCCTATCTGCAGCACTGCTTAATGCACCGAGTATCTTCATGCACAGATCTCACCCTTAGCCCTGGGGGACTTCGAGTGCTTGCTCGGGCAAGGTTAGTTCTTCAGCATTTTGTGAGTCGTTTCATTGTTTGGTTTCGTTGCGGAGCTAGAGCTTATAGAGATTGCGCAGTCATTGGGAGAGAGGACGTAGTCCATTGTGGAGGAGCTTTTGATTTGGGTTTTTGCAGGCGATTTCTCTGGGATTTCGAGAAGAGGATCAGCCTTTTCCTGTCGGAGGTTTTTGGCGGAGTTTGTGGCAATATTTCAGTTGTTTCTATCTAGCCACTGCGCAGTGCCTTGGAGGCCAGTGTAATTCACTAGGGAGGCAGTTTTAGGTGATTTCTAGGGTTGGCCATTCTTGGAATGGTTTTTGGATATTTTCGGGGTTGTCGAGGAGAGGAGGTTTGCCGATTTTCAGCTTGTTCCAGCAACGGGATCATCCCCTCATCTTCATTCGATTCCAGCAGTAGCAGCTACACGGCATTATTCCAGCAGCTGGGACGCAGTTCATAGAGAAACCATTCCCTATCTTTTCTGAGAGTGTTTTCTCACTTTCCTTGTGCAAGATCACCTCTTGTACTTCATTACATTTCTTATATTAATAAAATGGCTTAGAATTTTCTCTCTATGTTTTCTAGTTGAGTTGCCGTATTTTCCGTAGTTGTCATAGTTGTTGTATTCTCTTTCAATTATATGTCTGCTACATTATTATTTTGAGCACTCTAGTTCTATACCATTTGGTGTGTTTATCTTTCACTCCTAGATAGAGTCTGGAAAGGGCTAGGAAGCCTCTAGATCTCGTCCTCTTTTCAGAGGAAAAATATCCGATAAATTCCCTCCCAGTCTATCTCTAGTTGGAGTTTTGTCATGTTTTAGAGATATCCCCGAAACGGGATATTACATCCACCAAACAAATTTTTCCAAAATGCTAAAGTAAATTTTTCATCTATGTCTGATATAATCATTGTTTGGACGCCAAAAGTAGATTGCACTAGTAAAAAGTGTGCAGCTTTAGTCAATGTGTCTACAACCAACATTATAGAGTCATATTGATACTCAGTGTTAGGAAATCTAGTAATGAAATCTATCGAAGCCACTTCCCACTTCCATTTTGGGATAGGTAAAAGGTTCAAAAATCCTTCCGAATGTTGGTGTTCCACTTTTACTTGTTGGCATCCTAAACGTCTAGCTAGATAATCAACCACATCTTTCTTCGTACCTAGCCAAAACATGTTCTTCTTCAATGCTAAAATCAGTTTTTGATAACCAGGATGTCCTGCAGAAGGTATTTTCTCATACTAATCTAAAATTTCCTATTTTAATGATGTCACATTTGGAATATACAATATTTGATTGTAATAAATCAACCCTTTCTGATTTTGGGTATATCCCACTATTTCAGTTTTCTACAATTTTTCTTGTAATTTCACATAGTTTGAATCTTGCATCATCATTTCTTGTATCAATTCTTCTATGTCAAATTTCACACTCATTCCATCATTTTTCAAAATTTGATGAGAATTGCAACTAAAATAATCTGCAATATTATTTTTCTTTCCTTTAATGTGTTTTATTTCCATATTGAACTCACTAAGGAAAGATAATCATCTAGCTTGTCTAGCATTTACATCAGGTTTAGTGAAGAAAAATTTGAAACTTATGTGATCTGTCATTAGTATGAGCTTCTTTCCCAACAAATAATGTCTCCACTTCTTCAATGCATGTATCAAAATAGCTAATTATATGTAATATACTGTATAATTATGTTCATGTTGCTTTAATTTTTTTGACTCATATGATATGACTGAGTTTTATTGTAGCAATAGTCCTCCTAATTCTTCTACACAAGCATATGTACATAATACAAATTCTTTCTTTGGATCGTCAATCTTCAGTATGGGGGTAGTTGTTAGGTTAAGTTTTAACTGTTCAAAACAATTTTTACACTTTATTTTCCATTCAAACTTTACTCCCTTTCTTTGTAAAGAAGTAATAAGATAGGCCAAGGTTGAAAATATTTCCACAAACCTACGGTAGTATCCAGCAATACCAATGAAGGATCTTATGGCTCGGACATCAATAGCTATAGGTCACTCCATTATGGCTTGTATTTTCTCTAGGTCTACTGCTAATCCATCGTGTGAAATCACATGAACCAAATACTAAATTTTGTCTTGTAAAATTCACACTTGCTGAGTTTTGCATAAAACTGATGTTCTCTTAGTGTTTGATGGAAAATTATGAGATGTTCTTTTCTTTCTTATTTTTTTTTTGGGATATACCAAAATGTCATCAATGAACACTATTAAAAACTTAACTAGATACTTATGCGTTATACTATTGTAACACCCATAGTTTTATGTTTTTCAAGTTAGACATTTGAACTTAAGTCGAAATGGGAGTGGACCCTAATGAATAATTATTGTGTGGATGTAGTTAATTATTCATTTATGAAAAATAAATAAAAAATTTTGTGTGCACTATGACCAAATAAGATTTTTGAGATCACTTGCCTAATCCATGAGGTTATGGAAAGAGGTTAAGACTTTCCCCAAAATCTTTCAAAAAGCCTTGAAAGAATTTATTTCTAATTTAGATTTTTGAGGAAAAATATAAATTCTCCAATGATGAGGAAGGTAGTTGGGAAGAGGTAAAAAGATGGAAAAGCCAAAAGCAGCTTTCAAGTCTCTAATTAAGGGAAGCCTAGGCAAACAGGAATAAAAGCATCCTGAAATTCTGGATGCAAAATTGGAAACATGATTTGGGGAGAGCATAGCTTAAGTAAGCTGCTCCATAACGGATTGAGGTTGGTCTATTCTATGAGAGGATCTCACCTAGGGGGTGAATTCTAGAGATAGAAGAATTCTAAGGTTGGGTGGACTAGTCATAGAAATAAGTGGTATGTACAGATAATCTAAAGTTTTATGTTATAATGTTGATTCAGGAAATTTACCTTGTATTGATATTGCATGTACTGTATGTTTTCATAATGTGGATTTTACGTTCCATACATTTAACAAAATCTTTTAGAAGAAATAGTCTTCCAAATATTGTATTGTATTAGGAATATATATTGGGAAGTATCTATCAAAATCTCTAAAATCTTAGGAGTTTAAATCTAAAGATACATAGTACTCCCAATTATCATGTATAACTTGAAACTTAAATATTCGGTCATAATAATTTATATATATACATATGCAGAAATAAATAGTTAAAAATCTGAGATTCTAGTTGAGTAACAAGTATTTGAGAAATCTCAGAGTATAAAAAAAAATATACATAAAATTCAGGTGGAACAGAGTTGAGAAGAAAATTCTGTGTTAAGAAAAATCTATAAATTCTATCTTCCAAAAAAAAAACAGGCTGATAAGTAAATAAAGTTCTAATAAAGAAATTATGCAACCTAATATTAGTTATAACCATAATAATAAAATAGAAAAGTTATGGTTATGCATGAGGATCATTTTTCTACAAAATAGTTAAAATATCCTACCCTTTTTAATTGACATATATAGGCAGAAACATGTATAAAACTCCTGTATGATGCCACTAAATAAATTTCTATCTTCGAATTAGTAGAAATGATTTAAAAATAAATTAAAACATTTGTATAAACCAATAACATATGAAGTGATGATGGAGGTATGTATATATATACATATGTCACATAAACGAAATAATTGTTTTTAAAATAATTACTTGAACATTAACTGCTATCTATAATATATACATAAATTAATATTCTGTGAATATACTGAAAATATTAATTCATTAAATATGTATAGAAATGTAAATTCTCAGTTAATAGTTCTTAACTAAATGAAATGAATGGATATAAAAATGGGTTTCTATTAACACAGAGATAGATTTTAATTGAAATACAACTTTATACATATAGTGAAAGTGTCATAGAGCATATCTGAAAAGAGTAGGAGTAAAACCCTAACAAAAATACCAAAAACATTATGGGAAATTCCTGCCATCGTGATGTGATAATGAGGGAACCAGGGTGAAATCAACCTGTGTATAAAAACACAGTGGTTGAAGTTTAAAAGCCTAACCATGAGTCTAGTTGTACCGCAAGAAAGAAGAGAGACTCTAAACATAGAGCATGCGTGCACCCTTCAAAATGAAGGCATATGCAAATATAACCCTGAAATAAAATTTCAAATCAACTAATTAAGAAATTGGGAAACACACAGAGATAGAATTATAATCACAAAGGATTTAATAACGTTTTACACAATAGAAAATACTCACTTAGGAATGGGATGGAGAAGAATACATTCACCGATAAGAAATCGTTTCATCCCCATGATTTACCGAACAAGTTCTGGAAGTGCTTACGGCTGAGGAGGAAAAACCAATTTCGCCTCAAGTCAGTGAAAGCTTATATGGCCAGTTAACAATAGAAAGAATTAAAAATAAGCCAATACTTATAATGATAAATCGAATCCCTCTGAGAAAAAAATTATCTAAATCCACGAAATGGAGAAATAAATAGATAATCTAGAAGCTTTCACTTCGTTACTAATGGAAAAAATGGTGTTATCAAACGACTCTGCAAATTATAAATAAAATCAAAACAGGGTCATATAAAATCCCAAAATCACATTCACGATGATGCCAAGAGTTTCCAACATTAAAATATATTGTGAGCAATGCTATAAATTTTGCATTAAGATTTGAGTTATATATTTAACAAAATCGAAGCGTGAACACTACAAAGGAAACTCAAAGCATATATGAAAATTATTAAATGACAAAAATGCATTTCACAGCAACCAGTTAGTGCGATTGTTTAATATCATGCATGCAGAGAGGTTAAGGAGAGTAAATTACCTTTATGCAAGGTTGAGAAGGCATTTTCTCGGAGTAGCATTTCGCCATTGAGAACCAGAGAGCATTCCTTCTTGGTATGAGAGAGTAAAATTGAGAAAGGGCTTGAGGAGAAAGACGTCGAGGAAATGAAATTGTGTAAAAACTTCAACACTTATAGCAACTTAATTTCATAAACCCTAAGAAAATCCCATCGTCCAAGTGTCCTCAATCCATCATTCCTCCCATGGATTGATGGTTTTATCAAGGATGGGACACCAAATTAATAACACTTAAAATCAAATGGACGTTTGCAGAGAGACGTATTAACAATGAAAATATAACTGATATATAAAACTATAAAATATATTAAATCTCATGGCTTGAGGATTCGACTGAGTTAAAGCTCTAAATGCATAAGTACTGGTTTATAACTCCCAGGAGGATTGAATTTAATGTTTCGGTTCACATATCTACCATATCTGGATTAAAAAGAAAATATCACACTACCAATACGGAAGATTACTATGATAAGTTTATATTGTATAACGAAAATCCATATTACAGTGTGATGCGCAATTACTTTCGAAAAATGCTACATAAGAAATTCGAATTCAATGCCTTGAGATGTCTATAGTATTATAATAGAAAGTAGGTCATACAACTTAGAATTTAAATTAGAAATCGTAGATCGATGGTATAATAAAGGTTTATGTATAATATATTGTGGGATAAATTCATATTAGATAGGTAGAATGATGGTAATAAGGTCATCCACCATGATGCAATAAATATGATTATACTTAAACATTTATTGGTATGAAAACCAATGATTTATGTGTAAAGTGGGATCTCATTAATGAGATTAATGTATATTAAAAGAGAAGCTACTTAAGGAAAAAGAGTAGATAAATTGTGAATGATAAATGGATATTGACATATGGGAAACAAATGTATATAAAGGAATGTATACATTAGTTAGGAGACAAAGAGATAAATTAAATTAAATTGAGATTTGTTTAAGTGAAAATAAAAATGATGTATAGTTTTTATATTTGTAAGCTTAGACTAAAGTTAGAAATACCTATTAAATTGAATAAACAAATAAACAAATAAATAAAACAAAATTTTGAAGGGAGGCATATTACAAATGGTATCAGAGCAATAGTTGAAACTCTGGGCAGCTTGTGTGATGACCCAGAGAAGTTTATGTTGCTGATTTTACCAATGTTGGTTTACTGTACATCGAACAGTACTAAGGGATACAGCTACAAACCATGATTGAAGAGGACAAGCTATATGTGGATCTGGGTGGGGGAGAAGCCATGCCAGATCAAAATAAGGCTATGTTGCATGAATGCAACGAGGAATGGTATAGCTTGAAAGCCACAATGAAAGGCTAGCATATATAAAGTCAGATCAAGGTTAAAACACTGGAAAAACTATTTAGCCACACAAAAATGGTATGCGCACTGTATGAAATTTAAATTTTACTAATGTAAAAATTTGTATAGAAACAGTACTGCAGTATAGACCTACGAATGATGACTGATGAGAAGGGGCTATTTTTCATCAGCAATAAGCAAGACAAACTTGTTTCGTACTTACTCATATACCAATCTTAGTAGTGGTCAAGTTAAGGCAATAATTGAATATGAGTTAGCCTTTTGCTATAATAATGATCAGTCTATAGGTTTCAAAATATTTAATGGAATATTAATGGTTAACAGAAAGTGGGAAAACTCCTAAGATATTTACAAAATTAAATATCGGTTGTTTCCATTTAAGGCTGAAGACAACGAAGAAAATTAATTTTCAGACCTGCATAGGTGAGAAATGGAAGTTTTAAATTGATGATGTCTATTAAGAAGTAATCGGGGTTATCTAAAACAAATAGTGGGATTTCCTGGAAGAAGAAAAATTAAATGTTAGAAAACCAGAATCCTGAGAATTCTGAAGAATAAACATGACTTTGTAATTAAATTTCATACCTTATAGAGCGATTCAAATCATATGCTTAGCTGATAGACCATCATAAAAGAAGAAAAACCAAGTAAAGAAGTTGTATACAACTGTGTAACAAAATCTCATAACCCAGTTACATGAAAATTAATAAAATTATGCTAACGTTGTTAGACTGTATTACCTTGGGTTTGGATGAAAGAAATCGGTAACTGATATGGGTTAAAATATTTTCTGAGAAAATTATAATATAAATGTTATCAGATGAAAGTTCAAGTGGAACGAAAGTAAAAATAGTAATACGAAATGTTTTTCATAAATCCACAGGAGAAAAGTAGTACGTATGGTCTTGTTAACCATAATAAATACACCAGAGATATGATACAAATAGAATGAAATAGCTCAAGCCAGAGAAAGGCTGAGTCCCAATCCCAAATCTCCAACTCAAGATGCAACGGTTATTATGGGGTAGGAGCAGAAATTCAAATACAATCAGATAAAATCATAAAAGAAATGAAAAGCTGGGTTAGAAACCATCGGCCTTTAATTAGTTAAAAGAAAGTGAAAACCATGAAAAAGAAACATGGTTAAAAGAAATTATGGGGAAACAGATAAAAACAAGAATCTCTATCCGCATTAGAGACCAGGTCTATATCAGCATGTACTAAAAAATTCTGTCCTAATTGGAAAAGAAAAAATTAAATTCGTAATATCACCAGTGGCATAATGGGGGATAATTGGAAATATATAATAATGAATACATCATACTGAAATAACTAATAGTTACAGTGGAGCATTTCAATCCAGGACAAATTGAAAAATGAGCTATACAGTTATGGGGTATATTAACATATCCTCTTTGATGTGTAATGAAAGGATAGTAGCTAAAGCAAAAGAAGTAATTATAACTGAAGTAATGCAAAATTACAGTTTTAATTAAATCATGTATGTAAGTTAGAAGTATCGGAAATCTTGATGGAAAAATATGCCTATATATATACATATATAGTCGGAACAATAAACCATCAGAATGAATACTATAAATACAATCAAAGGGATTATTGAACTTATAACTATGGGAGAGTAAGTCTTAACTTCTAGTGAACCAGTCAGGCATACCAATATAATTTCAGAAATGTCAAATCAAGTTCTACATCCATTAAGGATGATAAATGAATGTACAATGGGAATGCAGTGTAGGCGGAGAAGAGAATTAAGTGATTGATATATATATACATACAAAATTTTGGGGTTCAATTGTGTAGGAAGATGATAAAATGAAAAAGTCACAGAGAAACGACTTGATTTAAAAATTTTGTATGTAGAAGAATTGTAAGTAAAGAAACTACATCGGGTGCACTACAAAATAGAATGTATTGAATTATGGGTACTCACACCCATAAAATTTTGTTGTTTTAAAATTTAGTTTCCCTGATTATTAAATTTGTAGATAGTATAATAGCGCTACATTCGACAACTGCAAACCTAGAGAAAGGAGTTTGAGATGTATGTGGATTTGGGGTGTGAAGGAAACCCGTTAGATCAAAACTTTGTCACAAAAATTTTAAAGCTAGTGGATAAAGTTGAGGAAAATTGTCTTCAACGAAGTGGAAAAAAAAAATAATAATAATAAGTGGTGTAGGGTGGAAGAACCACAATCCTCTCAAAGTTACAAGAATGGAATAATGCTACATATAAAAAAATTCCTGAACCAAGGAAGGTAAGAGGATATTTATGGATGAATTTCTAGAATTAGTTCCAAATAAGGAAGTTAGTTATAAGATAAAGATAAAACCTAGTGTTATATGAAAAATTGGTGGGAGTTAAAATAGAAGCCATAAGAAGTACTACTGATAAAAAAATATATGCAATCTATGTAAGACTAAGTAGATTCTGGTCATGTTGGTTCAGAGGGGAGATAGAACCCCAAAGAAAAGCATAAAGTGCTGTAAAAACAAAATTTGAATTGAATTTTTTAGGACAATTTGTCATGTTTTACCAGTCAAATAAATCATAATATAAAGAAGTGGGATATAAATTGGTATAAGCCTAGAGGGGTAGTAGTAAAGCTCAAGAAGAGTAAAATTTGTTGTAGTATGGATATATCATCTTTCTAATCCAGAAAAAAAAAAGTGTTTGGATGGTAGGAATATCTCAACCATTTGAGTAATGCTCAAGTAATAAGGTATTAAATTACCTTTAAAATTTTTTGAAGAAATGTCTCAATTGAGAAAGAACTTACTAGAAATATATATATATATATATATATACATTTTTTATTCAAACAGAAAGAGGATTCGAGTTAAGTTCAAGAAAATGAACCCTAGTATCAGACAAAGATTTGATATACTATGAATAATTCAGAAAAGAAATAGTAAGTTGATTGAAAAAGGGAATTGAATCATAGACCTTACTAATGAGCCTGGTTATTACAAATTAAATTGATTTGCTAAAAAAAGAAAACAATGCGAAAGTACTGGTAGTACAACTACGAACTGAGAAAGGGTAAGTATAACCCTCCATATGATACAGTTTGTTTTCTTTCATTCATAAATACTAATGAAAAATTGTAAATTTGTTTAGCCAAGTGTGTAACAAAAAATTATCCACTCTGGAACAAGGAGAAAATGTTGAAAATAAGTGCAGATAAATCACTTGGAAAATCAAGAAAAGTCGAACTAGACTAAGTTTGCGTGAGAAGGGAATCTCACCGAAAGACAAGGAATGATAAGTAGTTGTGCAAAAAGGGCACTAAAACTACTATCAACCTTAACGGTTTGGGATAACAATTGAATTTATTGAAATTATTAAAGTTCAGAATGTAGTTGTGATTATCAATATATGTATATGATATTACTTACATAAATTGGTATGAATTGTGGACAGAGAGAAAGTGGAATAAAGGGTTCGTCTAGATAGCCTTCTTGCAATGAAGTAGAAGGGAAAATCAAATTCTGAAAGATATGCTATTAATGGATATGCAAATTAGGTGGGAAGACTAATTTCATTTAGCTGAAATTTCCAATAATAGAAACTATTCTACTTCTATAGATATGAGTCTGTTTCAGACACTTTATGGAAGAAAATGTCATACTCTTTTAAGCTCGAGTCAACTTGAAAACAAGTAAATCCTAGTGTCAGATGCTGTGCAGGAAATGGAAAGAGCTGTAAAACAAATTCAGAAAAACAATAAAACAACTCAGGATAGACAAAAAATATATGCCGACAAGAAGAGAGTTGGGTGATCAGGTCTATTAGTGTATTAAAACCAAAAAGAACACTTTACATACTGGTAGTTGTGTAAAATCGGCTCCTTGATACTGTGGACTCTTTGAAGTCGTAGAAAGGATGGGACCAGTGGATTATAAACTGGCCTTACCCCTACATATTAAAGTTCATGATGTGCTTCATGTATCTTTATTGAAAAAAAAAAATATGTACATGATGCTTCTCACATTATTGATTGGAATGTGATTCAGGGGGAACCAGAATTCCAGAGATGCTTCAAATCTTGGAGCGGGAAGAAATTGAACTACGAAATCGAATAGTAGCCAGAGTAAAAGTGCAATGGAATCACTTTACTATTGAAGAAGCTAAGTAAGAGAATTTGAGATGATGGAAAAATATTCATTTTTATTTTCAAAATAAACTCTAGTAGTTAGTTGTTAACACCATGGACAGTGTTTGTTTTCAGAGGGGGAATATGTAACAGCCCTAGTTTTATTTTTTTCAAGTTAGATGTTTGAACTTAAGTCCAAAGGGGAGTGGACCCCAATTGATAATTATTGTGTGGATGTAGTTAATTATTGATTTATGAAAAATAAATAAAATGTTTTGTGTGCACTATGACCAAATGAGATTTTTGAGATCACTTTCCTAATCCACGAGGTTATGGAAAGAGGTTAAGACTTTCTCCAAAATCTTTCAAAAAGCCTTGAAAGAATTTATTTCTAATTTAGATTTTTGAGGAAAAATCTAAATTCCCCAATGATGAGGAAAGTAGTTGGGAAGAGGTAAAAAGATGGAAAAGCCAAAAGTAGCTTTAAAGTCCCTAATTAAGGGAAGCCTAGAAAAATAGGAATAAAAGCATCCTAAAATTCTGGGCGCAGAATTGGAAACAGGCTTTGGGAAGAGCATAGCTTAAGTAAGCTGCTCCATAATAGATTGAGGTTGGTCTGTTCTAGGAGAGGATCTCAGCTTGGGGGTGAATTCTGGTGATAGACGAATTCTAAGGTTGGGTGGACTGCACACAGAAATAAGTGGTATGCACAGATAATCTAAAGTTTTCTATTATAATGTTGATTTAGGAAATTTACCTTGTATTGATATTTCAAGTACTTTATGTTTTCATAATGTAGATTTTACATTCCATACATTTAATAGAATCTTTTAGAAGAAATAGTATTCCAAATACTGTAGTGTATTAGGAATAGATATTGGGAAGTATCTATCAGAATATCTAAACTCTTAGGAGTTTAAATCTTAAGATACATAGTACTCCCAATTATCATGTATAACTTGAAACTTAAATATTATATTATAATAATTGATATATATACATATGCAAAAATAAATAGTTAAAAATCTGAGATTCTAGTTGAGTAACTAGTATTTGAGAAATCTCAGAGTATGAAAAAAAAAAATACATCAAATTCAGGTGGAACAGAGTTGAGGAGAAAGTTTTGTGTTAAGAAAAATCTATAAATTGTATCTTCCAAAAAAAAAAAAAAGCTGAGAAGTAAATAAAATTCTAATAAAGAAATTATACAACCTGATATTAGTTATAACCATAATAATAAAATAGAAAAGCTATGGTTATGCATGAGGATCATTTTTCTACAAAATAGTTAAAATATCCTACCCTTTTTTATTGACACATACAGGTAGAACATGTATAAAACTCTTGTACGATGCCACTAAATAGATTTCTATCTTGGAATTAGTAGAAATGAGTTAACAATATATTAAAACATATTTATAAACCAATAACATATGAAGTGATGATGGAGGTATGTATATATATACAGATGTCACATAAACGAAATAATCGTTTTTAAAATAATTACTTGAACAGTAACTGCTATATATCATATATACATAAATTAATATTCTGTGAACATACAAAAAAGATAAATCCATTAAATATATATAGAAATGTAAATTCTCAGTTAATAGTTCTTAATTGAATGAAATGAACCTATATAAAAAGGGGTTTCTGTTATCACAGAGATAGAGTTTAATCGAAATACAACTTTATACATATAGTAAAAACGTCATAGAGTATATCTAAAAAGAGTAGGAGTAAAACCATAATGAAAATCCCAAAAACATTATGGGAAATTTCTGCCATCGTGATGCGGTAATGAGGGAACCAGGGTGAAATCAGCCTGTGTATAAAAACACAGTGGTTGAAGGTAAAAGGCCAATCCATGAATCTGGTTTTACCACAAGAAATAACGGAGACTCTAAATATAGAGCATGCGCGTACACTTAAAAATGATGGCATATGCAAATATAACCCTTAAATAAAATTTCAATTCAATGAATTAAGAAATCGAGAAATACACAGAGATAGAATTATAATCACAAAGGATTTAATAACATTTTACACAATCGAAAACACTCACTTAGGAATGGGATGGAGAAGAATACATTCACCGATAAGAAATCGTTTCATCCCCATGATTGACCAAACAAGTTCTGGAAGTGCTTACGGCTGAGGAAGAAAAACCAATTTCTCCTTAAGTCGGTGAAAGTTGATATGGCCAGTCAACAATAGAATGAATTAAAAATGAGCTAATACTTATAATGATAAAGCAAATCCCTCTGAGAAACAAATTATCTAAATCCACGAACTGGAGAAATCAATAGATAATTTAGAAGCTTTCAATTCGTTAGTAATGGACAAAATGGTGTTATCAAACAACTCTTCAAATTATAAATAAAATCGAAACAGGGTCATATAAAATTCCCAAATTGCATTCACGATGATGCCAAGAGTTTCTCACATTAAAATATATTGCGAGAAATGCTATAAATTTTGCATTATGATTTCAGTTATATATTTAAAAAAATCGAAGCGTGAACAATACAAAGGAAACTCAGAGCATATATGAAAACAATTAAATGATGAAAATGCATTTCATAGCAACCAGTTAGTGCAATTGTTTAATATCACACATGAAGAGAGGTTAAGGAAAGTAAATTACCTTTATGTAAGGTTGAGCAGGCGATTTCTGGGAGTAGCATTTCACCATTGAAAACCAGAGAGCATTCCTTCTTGGTATGAGAGAGTAAAACAAAGAAATGGATTCAGGAGAAAGACGCCGAGGAAATGAAACCGTGTAACAAATTCAACACTTATATCAACTTAATTTCATAAACCCTAAGAAAATCCCATTGTCCAAGTTTCCTCAATCCATCATTCCTCCCATGGATCAATGGTTTTATCAGGGATAGGAGACCAAATTAATAACATTTAAGGTCAAACGAATGTTTGCAGAGAGACATATTAAAAATGAAATTATAACTGATATATAAAACTATAAAATATATTAAATCTCATGGCTCGAGGATTCTATTGAGTTAAAGCTCTAAATGCAAAAGTACTGGTTTATAAATCCGAGGAGGATTGAATTTAATATGTGTCAGTTGACATATCTACCATATCTGGATTAAAATGAAAATATCACACTACCAATACAGAAGAGTGCTATGATAATTTTATATTGTATAACAAAAATCCATATTATAGTGCGATGCACAATTACTTTCGAAAAATGCTACATAGAAAATTCGAATTCAATGCTTTGAGATGTGTATAGTATTATAATAGATAGTAGGTCATAAAACTTAGAATTTAAATTAGAAATCGAAGATTGATGGTATAATAAAGGTTTATGTATAATATATTGTGGGATAAACTCATATTAGATAGGTAGAATAATGGTAATAAGGTCATCCACCATTATGCAATAAATATGATTATACTTAAAAGCTTATTGGTCTAAAAACCAGTGATATATGTGTAAAGTGGGATCTCATTAATGAGATTAATGTATATTAAAAGAGAAGCTACTTAAGGAAAAAGAGTAGAGAAATTATGAATGATAAATGGATATTGACATATGGAAAAGAAATGTATATAGAGGAATGTATACATTAGTTAGGAGGCAAAGAGATAAATTAAATTAAATTGATATTTGTTTAAGTGAAAATAAAAATGATGTATAGTTTCGATATTAGTAAGCTTAGACTGAAGTTAGAAAGACCAATTAAGTTGAATAAAAAAAAAAAAATGAAGGGAGGTATATTACAACTATTCATTAAACACATGAATGTAGCATGTGCATTAGTCAGTCCAAAGCGTAGGACTACAAGTTCATACTGTCCATATCTAGTCTGGAACGTTGTTTTATTGATGTACTCATCCTTGATTCTAATTTGATGATATATTATTCTTAGATCAATCTTCCAGAAGATAGTGGCTCCTCTCACTCGATCAAATAAGTCATATATTCTTGGCAGAGGATATCTTTCCTTTACGATCAATTTATTCGGTTGTTTATAATCTATGCACATCCTGAATGTGTCATATTTGTTTTTAACAAACAGTATCAGTGCTCCCCAAGAAGACACACTTGGTCTGATGTATCCTATATCTAACAACTCTTTTAGTTGAAGTTTTAGCTCTAACAATTCAGGGGTACTCATTTTGTAAGGCACTATATAGAAATATGTAACTCCTAGTACCAATTCAATTGAGAAATCAATTTCTCTTTTAGGGGGTAGATGCGGGATTTTATCTGGAAATACATATTTGAACTCTTTGATTATTGGTAAATTTTCTACAAATTCTTTTTCAGTTTACTCTCCCAATTCCTACACTTGTACAACATACACTTGGCATCCTTTTCTTGCTTTCATTTTTAACTATAATGCAAGAATTTCCCGGACTGATATGGGGCTTGGTTTTCCTTTCACTATCACAGGTCTTCCCTCACCATCTATACAATGAATTTTTTTATCTATGAAATTAACTATTGCTTTATGCTTCTCTAACTAGTCCATTCCCATAACACATCATATGATCCTAGACGAAAAGTGTTTAGATTCATTTCAGTTTCATACCCATTTAAATTTACAGTATTTTCTCGAAGTTTATGGGTAACTTTTCTTTTTGTTCGAGTACCTAACTAAACTAACATTGTTGGATGAAAATTTTCAAATGTTATCTTGCAGTTTTCCACCTTCTGAGGACTTATATATCTTAAATTTTCTCTTAGACATATCAAAACACAAACAGGTTGTTCAAAAATCATACCTTTGATTGCTATCATGGTTGATTGGTGTTCACCCTAGCGATTTTCAAGTTCAACACTGATCCTTGAAATGTTTCTCGTAATGTCATTCACAGTAGTCACCTCTCATAACACTTGAATGTTCTGAGCTTTTCTATGAGAATAATCATGTAACAGGTGAGGTTCTCCACACTCCTAACATTTTAATGGTTCTTTCATTTTTACAACACCTTCCTTTTTGTTTTTTTCATCCATCTGTTTAGACCTAGGCTGTGATTGAGATGGTTGGTTTTAGCTAGTTTTGTTAAATTTTTTTTTTTTCCCAAAAAATTTCAATTATGTCGGTTTTACTGCTTTGACATTAGAGTCACTTTTCCCTTTTCTTTGTTTTTCCATTTTTTCAGCTAATCATTTTTTCATTTGAACTAATGATAACATAGTCTTGCTTTGCGAACAACACCATCCATTGTCTTTGGATTCTCAAATTATAATATCTCTTTATAGATAGTAGGTAGGAAGTTTAAAAATCATTGTAATTTAGCCTTTTATTCTCTTCTATAAGGCACATAGTGAATCAAGTTAGTAAATTTGGTGAAAAAATCATCAATGGTGAGTTTTCTCAATCTCATCTCATGAAATTGTTTGGCTTTGTCATCATAATATCTCCCATTCATATATCTAGACTTAAATTTTATTTGAAAGTCTTCCCAGGTAAGAGATTTTTCCTCCAGAACATGTACCATTTTGGTTTCATCCCACCAAATGGTAGCTTTACCCTGCAGTTGGTAAATGTCCAATCTGGATTTCAGGTTAGTTCCATATTCATAGAATTGAAAGTATTTAACCATGTTCATAAGCCAAGATTTTCCATCCTCATCCTTTTCACCATCATAAGCGAAAGGTTTGATTTTCCGGAATTCTCCTTACAATTCCTTTTTATTTCTAGACTACTGTCCGGATCCTTCACCACCCTCAGATCCTTCTGAGTTGGTTTCATCTTCAATCCTTTTTTTTCTAGGTTCTTCACTTTCGTGGCTAGACCTTGACATTAATTCTTTGATAAACCTCTCTTTCTCTTCACTGGCTTTCAACAATCGTCCATTGCTAGTTCTCATCTCAATGAATTCTCCTTGCATATACTTGATGAGATCTAGCAATTGTGAATTTTGATGTGGTGGATTTACCTGACCCCCCAGATCCATGTAAAACCCTCCTCCATCACTTATAATAACAATTGTACTTTTCTGCAGTTAATCACCATATATACAGAAATAAATTAGCGCATCAAATTCTAAAATTTGTTAATAATTTACAGAAACATAATTTGGGTTGTTATATTTTCTTTTATGTGTGGGGATACATAGGCCCAATTTTTTCAACATGGGATCTAATATCATTTGTAACAAATCTACTTACCCAAAAATGTTTCTTTTTCTATTTACACCATTTATGCTACTTTTTCGTCATTGAATTTATTTAATTTCGACATATTACGATCTTTCAACACATGTTAACTTTATGTCGTTAAAATTTACTATAACGACATGATTATTTGTGAAAAAAATAAAACTCTATTGCTAATTATAATTCGACCATCCCTCATGATTCCACAATTCCTCTTTTAGTTTTTAATGTCTTTTGTGTCATTCCTTCAATGAACACAACTTCTGTTATAATAGTAATTTATTTTACTATTAATCCATGTCTTCATAAGATTATGCATTTTCTAGAAATTTTAATCACATAAAAAATTGAAGAATAATCACATTAAACTTTTCGGTAAGAATATATAATTATATTCTAACATTCTAATTATTATTAAATGTTCCCCCTTTTAATGATTTTCAATACTCCTACTCATAAATACCGTTTGTAAAATCTCTTTTAACCTTGTTAATCTAACTTTGAAGATTAATAATCAAGGCTATATATCCACGTATGGACCTAGCACTTATCCCAACGACTAATTTATATAACATTACTACTCTAATGACATATGAATATCGTTGATAATGAATATCCAATGAAATTCCACTTTAATACTATTACAAATACTTAGAGCCCTATTTTAATTAAACTTTGATTTCTGAACCTTATCATTAATTCAAATACTATACAAGAATGTCACAAGTGTCCATGTATTGCTTATGATTTTTTTTGGTTTATTATGTTGGAGTATTGGGTTATATCATATTCCTATCATAAGTTTTTGGAAACTCTTTAATGTTCTTCCTTTGTTTGAGGCTATCACGTTTTAATGGCGTGGTTGATATTTCTGATTTCTTGCACCACGGATGGATGCCAAATTAACTGTGGGGATGACGCCATATCCTCTACCTCAGTTTTCTTCATTAGGTTTTCGATGGCTTGTCATTTTTCCACTTTTCACTTGCATTTTTCAATGTCGGGTTAGGCTTCAGCTCTGGTTCACCACTCAGGCCAGTATCCATTCTTGCAGCATGTTTGTTTACTTACTCATAAATGCTCTGCATTAGTGAAATAAATTTCTTCATTTCATTTATTGCTGCCACTCGATATTTTTCGGTTTATTAATTTTGGCTTTTTCCTTCTGAAACTAATTATGTTTTATTTCTTTGATTGTAGGGATTCTTTTTACTAAACATATTTTAATCTTCCTCATGCCCTCTATGCATCACAACCCAAAGGTAATGCAGTTATGTAATTACTTGGTCTGTAAATCGTTTTTCCACCATTTTACAAAGGCAAAGTATGTCTTCGGTAATTATGTCAATGGAAATGGCTAAATTTGTTGAGCGTATTCCTCAATTAATTTTTATCATTTCCTTTCTTCCTGTGAGAAATTTATTGGATTTGTGAATTCTATTTCTATGAGGAACCCCTCTTTGGGTTTGAGACTGTTCATTCATCGAAAGATTTCGTTTAATTCCTATTAATGAATTTAATCTTTTATACCAAGCTAGGTTTTCTTCAATTAAATCTCGTTTGTTGTAGGGTTTATTATGTTTATTTTCCACTAATTACTTCCTTCATTTAGAGATATTAAAATTTGTTTTAATTCCAAATAAGGGAATATGATTTTGGCCTTCTCTTTCTGGCCTTAAAACCAATATGAATTTCCTCATCATATCAAATTTGTATTTCAATCCTCGGCATTCTTGGCCAATTCTACAAAACGTATATATTTAACTTATGAAATGGTTTGATTTCTCTGCATATGAAATTGTATTTTTTCTTGAGTTATATGCTCTATATATTTCATTCATATTCATTTTTCTTTCACTATGAATAATTAATAATTATTTCAAGCTTTTGTTGGGTATTATAATGACCTTGATTTAAGATCATTTACCCTCAAGAACATATACATCATTTTAGCCTCCATGGTGGTCGAATTTCTCTTTGTCACAATAACCCTAACTTTAGGGAACCGAATTTCAATTATGTATATAAATCATAATATATCTTTTTCAATAATGAAATATATATGGTCCCAATTTACTTGCGCTTATTTTCCTTTTCTTTAGATTACTTCGTTATAATAAATACCCATTGATTTTAGTCATAGCATAAAATCCATCATGTATGGAACCAATGGTTAATTGAGGTTATGTAATAGGGTATTTAATTTCAATCATGCTTGAATCCCAATTACCATTTATGCATACATAGATACATGTTTGTAATGTCTCTGTATTAATTCATGAAATTCTATTTTATTTTAAATAATTACCTTTATGGCTTATAAAAGCCATAAATATATATGTTTGTTACTCATTCAAAATTTAATTTGATATAATATATTGACATTATTCTATTAGTAATTTACTTATTGTTTTATTAATTTCCCTCAATTAATAAAATGATTTAATGTAGAGGAACTCTCCCTCTTTTGAGATCATTGGATACTCTCATTAAATCCCTCGTCTGCACAATTTAGGTATTTTAATTTTTATGTTTTAAATACTATCACTACTGTATTTTCCTTTGTACATCCACCCTCATAAACTCATTTATTTTCTTATTTATGAACATAGATGACTTCACTTCTTACATCCATCTAATAAGGTAATATTTCAATTTCAACTACCCTCTTCAAGTTATTGTATGTTATTTAACTATTTACTTTATTATATTCATATAATAATCCTTGTATATGGTATCTTTGTACATGTATTGCACTTCTCATATCTTACGATTAATCAAATTGCGCATTCATTCTACCAACTTTGACACTTGATATTATTTCTTCTATTTATAGGCTCATCAATATCATCCATAGAATTCAATTCACTGAATTCAAGGATATGTATTCATGTATAATTTATATATTTTTTTATACAGAACAATGGAATTTGGTCAAGGAATTCCTAACAGTTTGTAATGATATATTCTATCATTGTTAATACAATTTATGCCCAATTTTATTAATGATGAGAAACATTCATGTTTATATGTAGTTAGTATATGTATTGGTCTACTTATTTGTAATATTTATCTTACAGTACTATCCTCTAGTACTTTAATATGTAATTGATATTTAATTTCTTATGCAAGCATAATAATGAATAGCTATATGCAACCTTCCTATTAATGTATAATATAGGTATTTAGATTTAATTTGCACAATCATGATTTGTTTAAGATTGACAATTATATCTTGTTGCATTTATATTTTTGTTTGATTATTATTTAGAGAATAAGTATATTAATTATGGCTCTTACACACTTTCCACCTTTACTAATGTATTTTCAGCATTTATTAATTAGATCCTTTCAACTTAACAGCGGATTTAAACCCTTCTACTTGGGTTTATACAAATTTTTTGTTATTTTACTAATTTAATTTGTCTATGTATGTCACACCTCCCAAAATTTTTTTTTTTTTCACATCAGTCCATTCTAGGTTTTCTCCATTCTCAATTATTTGAACTTTAATTAGGGTCAAGAGGTAGTAAATTCTCTAAATCTATCTACTATTTTAACATTCAGACCTTTTATCATTACCATATTTCCTATATTAACATTCAACCCCTTTATCATTACCAATTTAATTATTTTGATATCCAAAGTCTATACCCAAAATTTGGATGCTAATGTTTTACTCTAGGCGCTCGTATATTTAAACTAGTGGTCCAATAATCTACCTCGACGTTCATGTATGTAACCTTGTGAAATGATAGACTGGGTAAACATGAATATCTACAATTCGTGAACCCCTAGTGTACTATCATTGTAATAAGTTTGATATATTATATAATGGTTACATATGATAAAACCTACGCATATCGGTCACATGTATTACCCCTTGTAATAAATTTGATATATCATATAACAGTTATATATGATAAAACCTACCTGCATATTTACCAATTGCGCGATTTACGTGTTACTAACCTATCGTAACTCTGGTATTGTAACCATCCTTCCGTATGAGTAAGCCGATTTTATCGCTAGGTTTTGTTAATAATACCACGTTCACATGACCATGGTTTCGGTCAAAACCCTAGACTGCGCTCTATCCCATACTCTACCACCTATACTCGCACGTATTGACGATTTCTGGTTCCGGTTTTATGTAGATGACGGTTTTCTTGGCGCGACCGCATTGCGTGCCTACACATAAGAAATGGTACAGACAAAGATCGCCACAAGCTTCCGATTGACGTATTCCGTTTTCATGACGGTGACAACTCATTTCACAAATTTCACAACAGCTCCTGTACTGAGAACGCGTTCAATCAACAGCTGGAGAGGGAAAGGGGGAGGGTCTTTTCGATGAGAATAATCTCATGAATTCGCCGGCAGCCCGCTTCCCAGGTACTCTGAACAGAAATTAAATAATATTAAACTGACAGAAGGGTACCGAGGTTGCGGCTCAGCTTTGATCCTTGTAATCCCCTTCGGGATTTCGTAAAACTCGAGGTCGTCGGAGTGTACATGCACAAATCCTTGAACATTATTTTACCAGTACGTTTAGCAATTTCGTCTTAGGGTTTGGTTCCCATTATTAACCTTTCACCGCCGCGAATCTCATTACTATTTGTCTCCTTCATTTCATTGTTTCAGGCCTTGCGGAGTTAAGGGTTTCTGAACTTGCATAGCCGACTCGCGCTCTACAGCCAACAACTGGTAATACCCCCTTACCTGGCTATTCCTCTTCCGCATTCAGCTATTTATGGATTTCCTTCTACGTAGAATGTATTCTTCATCTCTTTTCTGTCTAGTCAATCTCATTTTGTTGTTTTATACCAGCTATTCTTACAATGCACTTCCTGTTTGTTTCACGGATGCGTTGCAGGTTTTAGATTGTTAATTAATGTGTTCGGGGTTCTGCCTGATGACGGGTGAAGAATGTTGATCATCCAGCCACAAAATCGTTGTCGTATCTCCATATTTTATCCATGGCGAGTACCCTATCCTCGTGGTGCATTTACCCTAGCGCCAGCCTGTTAATACTTTTATTTTCCATTTCTTCTATCTTTTCATGGCGCGACTGCATTTGGTTTCTTGTTCTTCTTCTATATACCTACTCTCGGTATTTATCCCTATGTTCTGCTAACCAGCATTTCCGGCGGTCTGGTATGCAGGTTTTCTACATACCGATTTTTCCAGGAGCGATTTGGGCGTGGCTACAGTTTCCAACTATCACAATTTTTTTTTTTCTATTCTCGTAAGTGTGCTGGGGTTCGGCCTTCGTGTTTACAGGAAAGGATTTAGAGTTGCTATACTATCAATATCGTGCCCCATCGTACAGTTGTTTTGTCCTTTTAATATTCCTCAGCCAATATATTCTGATCAACTGAAGGAAACTCTGTTTTAATAAAGTTTCTACTGTCAGATGTTTTGTTGTTCATATTGTTCTTCAGTCTGTCGCATATTGGTTGACAGAATGCAGGTTAAATTGTGCAGGAGTACGCGGCCAATTTTCCAATCCTATGCACACGCGTAAACCCTTCTGTATCTAGTTTAGGGTTCTGTTATTTACATTTGCGAAATGAGATAATGATTCGTATTTCACGCTTATAATCCTAGGCATTTATTTAAAACGAGATTTTAAATGTTTACGCCCTATTTTAATGAAAATGTTAAATCATCGGTTTACAAATTCCCGAACTATTATTAACGTAGCAGAAAGCTTTATATGCTACAGGTGATATAAAATTCAATACCTCTGCATAGTAATTTAACGCGATCATTTAAACCCAGCGGCTACGACGTGCTTTACATTCCGGAGATGCCGCGTTTATAAATCTGGTTAATAGCTATGTTTCACCTCATTTTTTTTCGTTGAATTCCTTTTGAGTTTGGAAACTGATAGTTTAAGAAATCGTGGAATTTCAATAGTTATATTTTACTTTTTATGTTCATTCCTATGGTCGGTCTCACGCCTTATTTACTACTTCTCCCTCAAGGTTTTTTTTTTCTTTTGAAGTCTGTAACGACTGGTTACTACCATAAGTAGAGGTCGTATTTTACTTGCCCACAATTTTAATAGAGCGTTGACTCGGCGCTGACCTGAATTTCATGCGCGTGATATTACCAAGATAATAATATGCAGCAGACGTACTATAGTTTATTCACACATTGATATCTCATGCATATATAATACACACTTATAATGGATCACTTATGACCCTTCGTGGTTAATTTGTTGTATGTTTATAGTTAGGAAAAAGGGTGAATAGAGTTCACCTAATAGAGTTAGTTTGTTTTTGTTTATATTCGTTTACCCACAATTTGTGGTTCATGTTGTTTTACAAAACATAATACATATAATACCATATGAGGTGCTCATCTTTTAGTGGAAGAATCTCCCCATCCAAGTTACTAAGAGAAAACTATGAGGATTGTAAAATTTGTTCGTTTCTACTTTAGTTCTTACATGCTCAATCTCAGTCAAATTTATTCATTTAGATCTAGATCCACTATAGTATAATGGCTTTAGATTTCTTTATGTATGCATAACTACATTGTTATTTGAAACAGAAGCAGATTAAAATTTAATCATCAAATCTTTCTGTGGAGCTAAGTATCTGTAGATTCAATCCCGTTAGGGTTTGGAGATTCTATAAGATTTCTACTCTACATGTTGACATTTCTCAACTATGCATAATAATAAAGCAGCACCCCATTGAGGTTCATTCTACTAAATATAAAACTGATAATGAATATAAATCAAGTAACTATTTTGTTTTTATATGTAGCTAATTCATGTTGGTTTAAGTAGATGAAAACATCTCATTTTAAAAACATACCACTCATGCAGTAGACCAACCTCCCAACCGTAGAGTTCTATTTTTCTCCCAGAACTCACCCCTGAGCAGAGACCACCTCCACCACAGACCAACCTCTTGATCTGCTTAGGAGCAGCTTATTTAAGCTATTTTCCGCCAAGCCTGTTTCTAATTCTGCGTCCAGAATAGCAGGATGCTTTTCTTCCTGTTTGCCTAGGCTTCCCATTTTTGGGATTCTTTAAAGTTGTTTTATGCTTTTCCTCATCTTTTTCCAGCTTTCCACCTCTTCCCAACTACTTTCCTCATCATTGGGGAAATTTAGATTCTTCCTCAAATCTAAATTAGAAATAATTCCCTTCAAGGAATTCTGAAGGATTTTAGGGGAAATACTTGCCTTATCCATCCTCATGGATTTAGCATGTGGTCTCTAATTCTCGTTCTTGGTATATATGCATATCAGAAAGTTTATTTATTTCTTCAACTAAAATATTGAACTACATCCATAATTTATCTATCCTTTGGGGTCCACTCCCCTTAGGATTAAAGTTCAAATGTCAAACTTTAAAATTTTAACACATAAATTGGGGGTGTTACATATTCCCCCTCTGAAAATAAACACCGTCCTCGGTGTTGTTATTCAACTACTAGAGTTCACTTAAACAAAAATGGATATCTTTCCATCATTTCAGCTTCCCTTTCCGAGGTGGCCTCTTCAGCAGTAAAGTGTTTCCACTGCACTTTTACTCTGGCCACTGTTCTGTTTCTCAATTCAGTTTCTTCCCACTCCAATATTTGAAGCGGTTTTGGTAGAAACTCCCCTTCTGGTTCCACCTGTACAACATTCCAATCAACTATGTGAGAAGCATCATGCACATATCTTTTTAATAACGAAACATGAAACACATTATGCACTCTAACATGGGGTGGTAAGGCCAGCTTGTAAGCCACTGGTCCCACCCTTTCTAATACTTCAAAAGGACCACAATATCTAGGAGCCAGTTTCGCACAACTTCCAGCATAAAGTGTGCTCTTTTTGGGTTTAATACGCAAATACACATGGTCTCCCACTTTGAATTCTCGGTGTACTCGTTTCTTATCAACATAATTTTTCTGGCGATCTTGTGCTGTCTTGATGTTACTTTGTATCTGTTTGACAATTCTTTCCATTTCTTGAAGTGCATCTGGTCCCAACACCAGTTTATCCTTTGGTTGGCTCCAGCTCAAAGGAGTACGGCACTTTCTCCCATAGAGTGCCTCAAACAGACTCATCTTAATATAGGATTGGTAGCTATTATTATAGGCAAACTCAGCTAAATGCAGATACTCTTCCCACTTTGATGGCCTATCCATCACATACATTCTCAGCATATCCTCCAAAATTTGATTAGTCCTTTCTGTTTTCCCGTCAGTTTGAGGGTGATAGGCAGTACTAAAATTCAGCTTAGTACCCATCCCTCCAAACAATCCTTTCCAAAACGCTGCTGTAAACTTAGCATCTCGATCTGAAACAATTACTTTGGGAACTCCATGAAGCCTTACTATCTCCTTCAGGAAAACATTTGCTACTTGAGCTGTTCCAAAAGTAGATTTCACTGGTATAAAGTGGGCAGCTTTTGTTAGAGTGTCTACTACTACCATTATAGAATCATGCTGATATTTGTTTTTGGGTAATCCTGTTATAAAGTCCATGGAAACTGTATCCCATTTCCATTCTGCAATTGGCAAAGGGTTCAAAAGTCCCGCTGGATGTTGATGCTCCACTTTGACTAATTGACATTCCATGCACCTACTTAAATATTCTGCTACATCTCTCTTCATTCCTGGCCAGAACAATTTATTTTTCAGTGCTGTTAGCATTTTCTGATATCCTGGATGTCCTGCATATGGCTGTTTGTGATACTCATCCAGAATTTCTCTTTTCAAGGACTCTACCTGGGGAACATACAACCTATTTTTATAACAGATCAGCCCTTGTTGGTTTTGAGTGAAATCAGTTTTCTCCTTTTTCTGTAATTTCACTAAAAGAGTTTCATAGTTTTGATCCTGACTTGCTGCTTTTCTCACCAATTCTTCTATTTCGATTTGAGCACTACTTCCAATGTGGTTTATATTCTGACAAGCATTCCTGCTTAATGCATCAGCAACTTTATTCTCTTTTCCCTTGATATGTTTTATATCCATATCAAATTCACTTAATAAAGACAGCCATCTGGCTTGTCTTGCATTCAGATCAGTTTGAGAAAAGAAATATTTGAGACTAATGTGATCAGTCATCAATGTAAACTTTTTCCCTAGAAGATAGTGCCGCCACATTTTCAAAGCATGGATAACAGCTGCTAATTCTAGATCATAGGTACTATAATTCTATTCATGAATTTTTAGTTTTCTAAATTCATAGGCAATAACTGAATTTTCCTGCAATAGGACTCCTCCCAACCCTTCTTTACAAGCATCTGTACATATCACAAATTCCTTATCAGGATCTGCAATTTTCAGGATAGGGGCTGAAATGAGTTTTTGTTTTAATTGCTCAAAACTGTTTTGGCATTTTTCTGTCCACACAAACTTAACACCCTTCCGTTGTAATGAGGTTATGGGATTTGCTATAGCAGAAAATCTCTCCACAAATCTGCGATAATAGCCTGTAATTCCCATAAATGACCTTACTGCTGAAACATCAGTTGGGACTGGCCATTCTTTAATGGCTTTTATCTTTTCAGGGTCAACTGCCAACCCTTTTTCAGAAATAATATGACCCAGATATTGAATTTTATCTTTATAAAATTCACATTTGCTAAACTTGGCATATAGCTGGTTTTCTTTTAGAGTCTGCAACACTATTCTTAAGTGTTCCTTATGTTCATCTTCATTTTTGGAATAGACTAAGATATCATCTATGAACACAAGAAAAAATTTGTCCAAAAACTTGTTTAACACACTGTTCATCAAGCACATAAATGTGGCAGGGGCATTCGTCAAACCAAAAGGTAGGACTACAAATTCGTAATGCCCATACCTGGTTCGAAATGTTGTTTTGCTGATGTCTTCTTCTTTAATTCTAAGTTGGTGATAACGAGTCCTTAGGTCAATTTTGGAAAATACGGAAGCTCCTCTCACTTGATCAAAAAGATCATCAATTCTAGGCAAAGGGTTTCTATTCTTAATAGTCAACTTGTTCAGTTGGCGATAGTCAATGCACATCCTAAAAGTTCCATCTTTCTTTTTCACAAATAAGACCGGGGCTCCCCAAGGAGACACACTTGGTCTTATATACCCTTTCTCTAACAATTCCTGTAATTGCATTTTCAGTTCCATGAGTTCTGGAGGACTCATTCGATAAGGGGCTCGGGACACAGGTGTTGCTCCTGGTACCAGATCGATTGAAAAATAAATCTCTCTTTTGGGGGGAAGATGAGGGATCTCCCTCGGAAAGACTTCCTTAAATTCTCTGATTACTGGTACAACCTCCAGTAATTCTTCCTCAATTTTCTGTTCTATTTCTTCTACATGCACTGCATAAACTTGGTATCCCTTCCTAGCTGCTCTTTTCAATTGTAAGGCTGAAATTTGTCTTACAGAAATGGGTTTTTGTTTCCCTTTTAGAATAAAAGGTTTCCCTTCCTCATCTACACAATGCAAAGTCTTATCCCAGCAATTCATCAAGGCTTTCTTCTTTTCCAGCCAGTCCATTCCTATCAACAAATCATATGATCCTAAGGGCAGAATATTCAAATTTACCTCTGTTTGAAAGTCATTTAACTTGATTTCTGTGAGAGGCAGTTTATGTGTTACTTTTCTCTTAGTTCCAGTGGCTAGTTGTACCAACCATGGTTGCTGAAATTTCTCAGATTTAAGATTACATTTTTCTACAATTTTTGGATTAATGTAACTCAACGACGCACCTGGATCAATCATAATAGTAATAGGTAGGTCAGAAATCTTACCCTCCATTTCTACCATGGTTGATTGATGTTCTGCTTGCCGATTTTCCAAGGCTGCACTTATAGTTGGTATATTTCTAGCTACATCATTTACTGTTGTCGCCTCTCGATCCCTCATGAGCATATGAATGTTTCTATGAGGGTAGTCTCTCAAAATATGGGGTCCTCCACAGCCCCAACATTTCAAGGGTTCCTTCATTCTGGCTGTCCCTTCCTTTTTACTGTCTCCCTCTATTTGTTTTGAAGCCACTTGGGATTGAGCAGTTTGACTTTCTCTGGGTTTATTAAACTTTTTCCGCTGATGATCTCTGCCAAAATTCTTCAAGTAGGCTCGTTTCTGTTTTCTTCCTTTGAATTCATTTTTCTGTACCCAGTTTTTCCCTTGTTCAGTTTTTCCTTAAACTGTTGATAACACAATCTGGCTTTTCTAACAGCTTCGTCCATAGTTTTTGGGTTTTCAAACTCAATTTTCTCCTTGTATGCAGTAGGCAAACAATTCAAAAATCTTTGAACTTTTGCCTTCTCTTCCCTTATGTAGGGTACATATCTTAGTAGATTTGTAAACTTAGTAACAAATTCATCAATAGTGAGCTGTCCCAACCTAAGTTCATGAAATTCCTTTGCTTTGTCATCATAATAATGCTCATTCAAGTAGCGATTTTTGAATTTAACCTGGAAATCTTCCCAAGTAACTATATTTTCATCAATGGCATGGACCATTTTCGTCTCCTCCAACCACAATGTAGCTTTTCCTTGCAACTGATAAACAACTAATCTGGCCTTCAGATTACTTTCATATTCATAGACCTGGAAATACTTGATCATGTTTAATAACCAAGCTTCCGCATCCTCCTCTTTCTCTCCATCATAAGAGGGAGGTTTGATCTTCCGGAATTCTCCCTGCAATTCCTTCTTCTGTTTATGCTGCTGTCTAATAGCCTCCTCATCATCAGACTCATCCATCTTTCTCTTTTCGGAACCTTCGCCTTCTTGGCTGTTTCGGGAAGTTAATTCTCTGATGAGTTTTTCCTGCTCCTTGCTGACCGATGACAACCTGTCATTCTGTCTTCTTAGTTCAGCCAACTCCCGTTGCACCCTGTGCAACATGGCCATCATCGTTGCATTGGGATCTGGTGTATCAAACTCATCCTGCAGATCCACATAAATCCCTTCACCTTCAGCCATTTCAACTGTACACACTCACAACATAGATTAGCAAAATTTTATACAAATAAAATTTTCAAAAAAAAAACCACATAATAACAGTGAGCACAATAATGAAAACCCAAATTGTTGTAATTGGTGCTCCGATACCATTTGTCACACCTCCCAATTTTTTTTTTTTTTTCACATCAGTCCATTCTAGGTTTTCTCCATTCTCAATTATTTGAACTTTAATTAGGGTCAAGAGGTAGTAAATTCTCTAAATCTATCTACTATTTTAACATTCAGACCTTTTATCATTACCATATTTCCTATATTAACATTCAACCCCTTTATCATTACCAATTTAATTATTTTGATATCCAAAGTCTATACCCAAAATTTGGATGCTAATGTTTTACTCTAGGCGCTCGTATATTTAAACTAGTGGTCCAATAATCTACCTCGACCTTCATGTATGTAACCTTGTGAAACAATAGACTGGGTAAACATGAATATCTACAATTCGTGAACCCCTAGTGTACTATCATTGTAATAATTTTGATATATTATATAATGGTTATATATGATAAAACCTACGTATATCGGTCACATGTATTACCCCTTGTAATAAATTTGATATATCATATAATAGTTATATATGATAAAACCTACATGCATGTTTACTAATTGCGCGATTTACGTGTTACTAACCTATCGTAACTCTGGTATTGTAGCCATCCTTCCATATGAGTAAGCCGATTTTATCGCTAGGGTTTGTTAATAATACCACGTTCACATGACCATGGTTTCGGTCAAAACCCTAGACTGCGCTCTATCCCATACTCTGCCACCTATACTCACACATATTGACGATTTCTGGTTTCAGTTTCATGTAGATGACGGTTTTCTTGGCGCGACCGCGTTGCGTGCCTTCACATAAGAAATGGTACAAACAGAGATCGCCACAAGCTTCCGGTTGACATATTTCGTTTTCATGACTGTGACAACTCATTTCACAAATTTCACAACAGCTCCTGTACTGAGAACACGTTTCATCAACAGCGGGAGAGGGAAAGGGGGAGGGTCTTTTCGATGAGAATAATCTCATGAATTCACCGGCAGCCCGCTTCCCAGGTACTCTGAACAGAAATTAAATAATATTAAACTGACAGAAGAATACCGAGGTTGCGGCTCAGCTTTGATCCTTGTAATCCCCTTCGGGATTTCGTAAAACTCGAGGTCGCCGGAGTGTACATGCGCAAATCCTTGAACATGATTTTACCAGTACGTTTAGCGATTTCGTCTTAGGGTTTGGTTCCCATTATTAACCTTTCACCGCCCCGAATCTCATTACTGTTCGTCTCCTTCATTTCATTGTTTCAGGCCTTGCGGAGTTAAGGGTTTCTGAACTTGCATAGCCGGCTCGCGCTCTACAGCCAACAACTGGTAATACCCCCTTACCTGGTTATTCCTCTTCCGCATTCAGCTATTTATGGATTTCCTTCTACGTAGAATGTATTCTTCATCTCTTTTCTGTCTAGTCAATCTCATTTTGTTGTTTTATACCAGCTATTCTTACGATGCACTTCCTGTTTGTTTCACAGATGCGTTGCAGGTTTCAGATTGTTAATTAATGTGTTCGGGGTTCCGCGTGATGACGGGTGAAGAATGTTGATCATCTATCCATGGCGAGTACCCTATCCTCGTGGTGCATTTACCCTACCACCAACCTGTTAATACTTTTATTTTCCATTTCTTCTATCTTTTCATCGCGCGGCTGCATTTGGTTTCTTATTCTTGTTCTATATACCTACTCTCGGTATTTATCCCTAGGTTCTGCTAACCAGCATTTCCGGCGGTCTGGTATGCAGGTTTTCTACGTACCGATTTTTCCAGGAGCGATTTGGGCGTGGCTACAGTTGCCAACTATCACAAATTTTTTTTTTCTATTCTCGTAAGTGTGCTGGGGTTCGGCCTTCATGTTTGTAGGAAAGGATTTAGAGTTGCTATCCTATCAATACCGTGTCCCATCGTACAGTTGTTTTATCGTTTTAATACTCCTCAGCCAATATATTCTGATCAACTGAAGGAAACTCTGTTTTAATAACGTTTCTACTGTCAGATGTTTTGTTGTTCATATTGTTCTTCGGTTTGTCGCATATTGGTTGACAGAACACAGGTTAAATTGTGCAGGAGTACGCGGCCAATTTTCCAATCCTATGCACACGCGTAAACCCTTCTGTATCTAGTTTAGGGTTCTGTTATTTACATTTGCGAAATGAGATAATGATTCGTATTTCACGCTTATAATCCTAGGCATTTATTTAAAACGATATTTTAAATGTTTACGCCCTATTTTAATGACAATGTTAAATCATCGGTTTACAAATTCCCAAACTATTATTAACGTAGCAGAAAGCTTTATATGCTACAGGTGATATAAAATTCAATACCTCTGCATAGTAATTTACCGCGATCATTTAACCCCAACGGCTACGACGTGCTTTACATTCCGGAGATGCCGCGTTTATAAATCTGGTTAATAGCTATGTTTCACCTCATTTTTTTTCGTTGAATTCCTTTTGAGTTTGGAAACTGATAGTTTAAGAAATCGTGGAATTTCAATAGTTATATTTTACTTTTTATGTTCATTCCTATGGTCGGTCTCACGCCTTATTTACTACTTCGCCCTCAAGGTTTTTTTTTACTTTTGAAGTCTGTAACGACTGGTTACTACCATAAGTAGAGGTCGTATTTTACTCGCCCACAATTTTAATAGCGTGTTGACTCGGCGCTGACCTGAATTTCATGCGCGTGATATTACCAAGATAATACTATGCAGCAGAGGTACTATAGTTTATTCGCACATTGATATCTCATGCATATATAATACACACTTATAATGGATCACTTATGACCCTTCGTGGTTAATTTGTTGTATGTTTATAGTAAGGAAAAAGGGTGAATAAAGTTCACCTAATAGAGTTAGTTTGTTTTTGTTTATATTCTTTTACCCACAATTTGTGGTTCATGTTGTTTTACAAAACATAATACATATAATATCATATGAGGTGCTCATCTTTTAGGGGAAGAATCTCCCCATCCAAGTTACTAAGAGAAATCTATGAGGATTGTAAAATTTGTTCGTTTCTACTTTAGTTCTTACATGCTCAGCCTGAGTCAAATTTATTCATTTAGATCTAGATCCACTATAGTATAATGGCTTTAGATTTCTTTATGTATGCATAACTACATTGTTATCTGAAATAGAAGCAGATAAAAATTTAATCATCAAATCTTTCTGTGGAGCTAAGTATCTGTAGATTCAATCCCGTTAGGGTTTGGAGATTCTATAATATTTCTACTCTACATGTTGACATTTCTCAACTATGCATAATAACAAAGCAGCACCCCATTGAGGTTCATTCTGCTAAATATAAAACTGATAATGAATATAAATCAAGTAACTATTTTGTTTTTATATGTAGCCAATTCATGTTGGTTTAAGTAGATGAAAACATCTCATTTTAAAAACATACCACTCATGCAGTAGACCAACCTCCCAACCGTAGAGTTCTATTTTTCTCCCAGAACTCACCCCCGAGCAGAGACCACCTCCACCACAGACCAACCTCTTGATCTTCTTAGGAGTAGCTTATTTAAGGTATTTTCCCCCAAGCCTGTTTCTAATTCTGCGTCCAGAATAGCAGGATGCTTTTCTTCCTGTTTGCCTAGGCTTCCCATTTTTGGGATTCTTTAAAGCTATTTTATGCTTTTCCTCAGCTTTTTCCAGCTTTCCACCTCTTCCCAACTACTTTCCTCATCATTGGGGAAATTTAGATTCTTCCTCAAATATAAATTAGAAATAATTCCCTTCAAGGATTTCTGAAGGATTTTAGGGGAAATACTTGCCTTATCCATCCTCATGGATTTAGCATGTGGTCTCTAATTCTCATTCTTGGTCTATATGCACATCAGAAAGTTTATTTATTTCTTCAACTAAAATATTGAATTACATCCATAATTTATCTATCTTTTGGGGTCCACTCCCCTTAGGATTAAAGTTCAAATGTCAAACTTTAAAATTTTAACACATAAATTGGGGGTGTTACAATGTAACTATACAAAACTAAAATATAATTATTATCGTATCTTATCTTACATCAACTCTCTACCTTACAATTAACATACATTTATTATACTATTTAATAATACAGATAATATAATTTCCACATATATTTCTACATAAAACATCATTACTCTAACTCTCATCATAACAACAGAATATGTGCATACCATTTCTGCTAAGACTATTTGCCACCCAACCTTGAGCTTTCTCTCCATATCTCCCCCAACAGAGATCAATTCATCCAAAGTGTAAACAACCTCTTGTCTACTGAGGAATGGATTATTTAAGCTCTCTTTCCCTCATCATGTTTCCATAACTAAGTCTAGTTAAATAGAGACATTGTTTTCCTTTACCCAAGCTTTCCTTTTGTTTTTTTCACAAAAGCTCTTTAAAACTAGCTTTTTCCTCTTTCTACTTTTATTTCACCTCTTCTCATTAACTTTCCACATTACTGAGGTATATTTTAGTTTTTTACCTCTAATATAATATTTTAGATTTACTTTATTTTCCCCAAGGATTTTTGGAGATCTAGTCTTTGCACAATAATTAAAATTCCACATTTATTAATTTCAGAAATATAATATGTCCACACATATAGTTTCGTTTAGGTCCACTTAAGCTTTATGATTTTCAACTCTCTAATAAAAGAAGTAAAAATAGGAATATTACAAATACAATTTTAATTTGGGCTCATAACTATGTAAGAGAGCACTAGCTTTTTTCTCATAGGAAGATGATACCTCTCACACTCTCCTAAGGACGATTTTTTGTCTTTGCAAGAAACACCACATCTTATACTTCAAATTTTCCATTACTGTACTATATTTCAATTTATTATAATTTAAATAATTTTAGCTTGCTTAAACAAAAATAACAAACATGTATATTCATTTTTTTAATATTATTGACTACATGTTATTTATTTTTATTTTAGAAAGAAAAAATTTCAACTTGATATTGAGGATAAAAAGAATTACATCTCTCTCACACTAGAATGTAAAATATACCTTTTAACACAACGAAAAATTCTCTTAATAATTTAAAAATAATTTAATTATATCTATTAAAATAATAAATAAATAGTAATAACTTTTTTAGTATATTTCTAATTTGAATAACAAATAAATAAATATATATATAATTTAAAAAGAAATCAAATGAAAAATGTTGAGGTGATAATGTGTTTCTAAGGGTTCGTTTTTTATAATTTACTAAGAAACTAGAGAAACAAAAATTATATTTCTTATTTACTAAGAAACTAGAGAAACAAAAATTATATTTCTTAATGTTTTAGTTTTAAATATTAATTTTAATATATATATATATATATATATATATATATATATATATATATATATATATAAACTATTTACAATGAGTTAACTAATAATAAAATATAACTGTATTTAGAAGTATAAAAAATATCATTCAATAAATTAACTTACAAAAATTGTTTTTTAAAACTAAAAACTAGTTTATTAGCTATTAATTTTTAAAATAATTTAAGAATTAAATCTTTCATAATATTTCAATAAATATAATTTGTTTTATTGAATTGGATTTATTTAAACTCAGGTTTATTTTCAATTTTAATAATATATATATATTATAAAAAAATATTATAAATTAAATTATAAAATAAAAAAACTTTTATATAAATATTTTAAATTTCAAAAATTATAAATTTTGTGAAATGTAAATTATTAAAAAAAAAAAAACATATCACTTATCCAATCATTAATGTTTTTTAATAACTAAATACAAATCATTTATTTTATTGAATATTACAATAACTAACTAAATATTAAATAAATATATTTTATTGTGTTTAATTATAATTTCAATAATATGTTTTATAGAATAAAATATATGTTTTACAGAATATTACAATAATTAATTAAATATTAAATAAATATATTTTATTCTATTGAATTATATTTAAAAAGTAATTGAAGTCTAATTTTAATTTTAATTTTAATTATGTATATAAATAGTAAAGAAAATGTTATATAATAAATTATAAATTCAAAAAAAATTATATAAATATTTTAAATTTAAGACAATATAAAGTTTTGTGAAATATAAATTACTTTTTAAAACAAAAGCTTATCTATTATTTTTTAAAATAACTTAACCATTATAAAAATTAAAATATATATAATAATTATATAACTATTAATTATTATGATACACATAATTTAGTTTCTTTAAAGAAAAATAGAAAATATATATATTCATTTTATTATTATTATTAACGCGTTATTTGTTAAAAAAAAAAATGCAATTTGATATTTACTATAAAAGGAATTACATATCTAGCTCACACTAGAATGTAAAATATACATCTTAACCCACCAAAATATTCTCTTAATAATTTAAGCACATACCTAATGTATATATTGATTATTATTTTATTAAAATAATAAATAAATAATAAAAATAAATTGTTTTTAAAAAGAAAAGCTTATTTACTATCCATTATTTTTTAAAATAATTCAATCATTATAGAAATTAAAATATATACAATAATAGAATAAATATTAAAATTATTACAATAATTATATAAATATTAAATAGATAAATTTTATTTTATTTGATATTATAGTAACTAAATAAATATAATGATCATAAATGATTATAATGATTAAATAAATATATTTTATTTTATTCAATTACATTTAAATGTAATTGAAGATTTTTTTTAATTTTAATTGTGTATATACATATTATAAAAAATATTATTCAATAACTTAAAAATTAAAGAAACTTTTATATCAATCTTTTAAATTTAAAACAATATTAAATTTTGTCAAATATACATTAATTTCTAAATGTAAAAAAATGATCTCCTCCATTATTTTTAAAATAATTTAACAATTAAAAATATTGTAATAATAAAAAAAATATTTAATTCAATTACATTTAAAAATAATTAACTTTTATTTTTAATTTTAATGGTATATATAAATAATATAAAAAATCTGATGCAACAAATTATAAATTCAAAACCTTTATGTATATACTTTAGATTGAAATTAATATAAAATTTTGTAGTATATAAATTATTTTTTAAAACTAAAAGTTTGCCTATTATTTATTATTTTTTAAAGAAATTTAATTATTAAAAATATAATAAATTACTAAATTAAGAATCACAAATGTTTTAGATTTAACAATATGATAATAATTATATTTATATATATATATATATATATATATATATATATATATATATGTATATTGAATTACATTTATATTTACTTGTATTTTTAATTTTATATATATAATATAAAGAATTGAATACATTAAATTAAATTATAAAAAAATTATAAAAATATTTTAAATTTAAAACAATATAAATATTTTTGAAATATAATTAATTTTTTAAAACTAAAAATTTATGTCTCTATATATAATGTACAATGATGTTATATGTTTATAAATAATAGTATATCATTCAATTATTTTGAAAAGAAAAATAGAAATTCCAATACCATACTCTTAACATAAGTATACTTTAATATAAAAAGTGTATGCACATTTACATATACGTTGATAGTTATACTCGTAAGCTGATTACATATTTATGAGACACTAGTAGCCCACGGGCTTTATTAGGAAAAAAATATGACAAAACAAGCCTAACCCACACACTAATACTAATATTGCGTCTTAACAAAACCCGCTCACTCCAATATGGATATGGTAACACACAACAATATATTGTGGAAGATTGACCGACCTATCAGTAAGGGCAGTCTCCTCTGTTAGGGACCTGGCAAAGACGAGGCATAGCGGCGGGAACTGAAGCTGGGTAGTATCCACCACTGGGGGTACCGATCTTGATAATGCACTTGCATACATCCCGAAAATGTTGGTCGTCATTGGGGGATTCAGCGAAGTAGTTTTTAACGACACTACAACACTCGGGCATAAGATCACCGAATTCAATGTAGTAGTTGCAATAATACATTTCGTCCCTTCGCTGTAAAATATCGCAAGTAAATTCGGAGATTGCACTCCCCACTAACGCCATAAGGCACACGCTCACCATAACCTGTCGCGCCATCGCCATTTTCAATCTCCCTCGGTTACTTCTTCGATTGTCCGCTTGTCGCTTCTGTCCACTCCCCTCTCTTCCTATGTCACAGCAGGCGATAACCATTAGCAGAGTTTTTTGAGGTGAAAGTCGTTCATGTTTTCTAGAACCCTGCTATTTTGTTCATATATTATAATTTGTACAACTATTTCCCACCCACTCGCGATAAATCATATCTTAACGGATACTTATTTTAATAGAAAAATTTGCAAACAGATTGATCATCCAAACAAATAAAATTTTTCTAACAGATTGATCATCCATCATCCAAACAAATAATTATTTTATTGTACATTAAAATAAACAAACAAATATTTCAAAATTTTGACTATATGGAATTTATAATTCATCATCCAAACAAATATCTATTTTATTGGACATTAAAATACATAAACAAATATTTTAAAATTTCTACTATATGTAATTTATAATTAATATTGGAATTTATAATTAATATTAAAAAATAAAGACTAATATAAAAAAACCTAGAGAAATCTAGAGCAAATGAAAAAGAATTTGAAAATTCTGCTATAGAAGGGGGACAAATGTGTGACTAGCTAGTTTTTTTCCTAGAAAATGCTTGGTTGAAGATATTAGTTGATTTCTCTAAACTCTTTTTTATAAGATTGCACCAAACCTAACTTTCTAATATATGTTGGTAAATATATTTTACCAAGAAGCTTCGTAAATATATCTTCTAACTTTAGTCATTAATGCATCATATTTACACTGAGAAAATGCTTGGTTGAAGATATTAGTTGATTTCTCTATTTTTTTTGTTTTTATAGGATTGCACCAAACCTCACTTTCTAATATATCTTGGTAAATATCTTTTAGGAAGAGGCTTGGTAAATAGATCTTCTAACTTTAGTCATTAATGCATCATATCTACACATGGTGCCCTATTGATCTCTACAATACCTCACTTCTTTGTGGTGTTTCTTCACTCATTCATGCAGGAGCATAGTCAATTTAGTGGCTAATGTAAGGGATATTTCTCAAAGTCATGCTTCTTTGCTATTTATGAAGAAAATCAAAAAATATCTTACAAGCTAAGGGGTTGGATCCTTGTGGCGTAAATTTCAATTTTTAAGGATAAGGTAGAATCCATTTGTAATAGCTAGATATAATTTGTTTTTATTTGGTTTAAAACATATCATCCTTAAGATTTGAGCTATTCTTATTTGATTAGGCTGAGTTTTTTTTTTCCAATATGTGTTTGTGGAAAATATAAGAATATTGGATTTGCATCAATTTCTCATTTTAAACTTTGTTTTCCAAACAATAGAGAAATAGTACAGGGAGGAATGTCACCTATTTTGGGGCTCCATTTCTAAGAAAATGAAAAATAATTTGAAGATTTTTCTATCTACATTTTTTGCATAAGGGGTATAATGTGTGACTAGCTAGTGGTTTTTTTGATAAAATGCTTGGTTGAAGAGAGTCATTGAGTTCTCTAAACTATTTTTTATAGGATTGATCCTAGATTAGCCAAATATTGCTTTCTAATGGTTATGGCATTCCTGCTTGTTGGGTATGCTCGAGTGAAGGGTCTATGGAATAAATGCAACCTAGTCCACGAAGAGAAGTGAGTGATTTCACGTTAAAGAGATGATATATTTAAGTTTCTGTTCCATTTCAAAAAAAAAAAAATTGTGTATAAAATCTATGAATTTTTGAAGATGAACATGAAAAAGAAGAAATAAATAGAGAACTTGAAAATTTATCTCAATCATGAAGGTAAGCTACCTAATTTGTGGTATTAGAGGAGGTAAAATTAGAAGAATAAACACTTAAACCTTTAAGAGAATAATATGAGGATCAAAAATGTCTTTTAGGGTATGAGTAGAAGAGGAGGCATACCAATTGCAGCAATGAAATCTATACCAAGGTTGGGGGAAATACTTGCAACAAGGGAGACTAAAAGGGTTCCTGAAGGAGATCTCAGTGAACTGATTAGGAAGAAGATCATGAAGAGAAGGAGGAACCTACACCTTCTGAAATCTCTGGTAAGATGTACTTCAAAGCTTAAACTTGAATTCCAATGGTATAGGCGGTTAGAGCTGATTGATTGGATCAATGAGATGAACAAACTCTTTGACTTTGAAGAAATGGAAGGAGAGAGGCAGGTAAGCTTAGTTGTCACCATGCATCTCTATGGTGGAATGTAGTACAAGATGAAAGGATAAAATCATGTAAGAAACCCATCAAAAAATGGAACATGATGGTTTCAAAACTTAGAAAAAAATTCTTTCCTAGTGACTATGAGGTTACCTTATATAGAGAGACCTTAGGAAAAGGTTGATGAAAATAAGAGAATACACAAAAGAGTTCTACAAGGTTAGTATAGGGGCTGGACCAATTCAAGATAGAGAAGAGAAGACTACAAGGTACATTAATGGATTGAGAATGGACATATAGGATGAAATCACCATGTTATATCCTAAAAGCGTAGATGAAGGTTATCAAATGGAATTAAGAAATTATGAAAAACTTATTAGGAAGTAATTTGTGAGAGGGAAAAGTACTCTTACAGGAATATAAGTCAATGCCGTAGAGCGAGATCTACAACACCGACAGTAGGAGCTAATACAAACAACTCAAATCAGCACACACCAACAAGGAGTGATACTAGAGAAAGGGGAAGCATTTCCAAAGGAATAACATGAAGAGGTAGAGGGAGGTAGTTCTTATGCTTAAAGTGTGGAAAGCTAGGACATAGATATTTTGAGTGTCTAGAAAACGAAGACCCTAGACAAAGAAATGCACTTGGTAGTAGAAGACTAAGTAGGAATAGTAGAAACAGAAGTAGAAACAAATTTTTTTGAAACCAAAGACTTCTTGGTGATCAATAAAGTGTTGATTCAACTAGAGAAGGAAGTTTTAGAACCAACACAAAGAAAGACTTTTTTTAAGAAAAATTGCAAAGTTGGAGGAAAATGTTGTGAGATTATCATCCACACTAGGTATAGATAATATTGTCTGTAGTGGTGGAGAAATTGAAGTTGGATACCATTAAGCATCTTATGCCTTATAAGGTATACTCATTTCAAAGAGGTCATAAGATATTGATACATGCATAGTGTGAAATATATTTACAATTGGGAAAATACAAGGATAAAATTTTGTGTGATCTGATGCCAATGGATGTATATGGATGTATGTCATATTTTGCTTGGGAGACCTTGGCAATATGATAGGGGAGCTATGCATGATGGGATGATAAATGTATATAAGTTCCTTCATGATGGTATTAATCACAATTTGTTGCCTATGAAGGAAGGAAGAACATCAAAGTTTCGCACTCTAAAGTCAAATCCTTTCTAATGAGTGGAAAATAATATCTTTAGAAAACTAACTAAAATAAGGTAAATTTTTCTTTATTTTGAAGGAAAAATACAATTGATGATTTTCATGAAGAAATTCAAAGGTTGTTGAATGAATAATGTGATATTACTGTGGATAATTTTCTTAATAAGTTACCAAGTGTAATAAATATAAGTATATCACATAGACTTGATACTTTGATTAAGTTAGCCAAACAAAGCTGCATATAGAATGAATCCAAAAGAGAACCAAGAAATTAGCAAACACTTGCAGTAGTTGTTAGATAAAGGAATATTCACTAAGAGTTTAAGTCCATGTGGAGTGGCTATTGTACTTGCTCCAAAGAAAGATGGATGCTGGAGAAGGTGTACATATTCCATAGTAATAAACAAGATTACTATCAATTAGGGATTTCCTTTACCCAGAAGTAATGATTTGATGGATTTTCTTATTGGAGAAATATGTTTTCTTAAAAATATCTAAAAAGTGGATACCAATAAATCGGGATAAGATAAAGGGATGAATGGAAAACTCCTTTTAAAACCAATGAATGACTGTATCAATGGTTTGTTATGCCATTTGGTCTGTATAATTCTCCAAGTACTTTTATGAGACTTATGAATGAAAATTTTAAAGAAATTTATAGGGAAATTTGTCATACTATATCCTGTTGACATACTAGTTTAGAGTGAGTGAAAATAATAATATCTAGTGAATTTCAATAAATTTCTTAAGAAACTCTAGCACGAAAATTTGTTTGTGAATTTTAAGAAGTGTTATTTTCTAAAAAGGGAAAGAAGGATTAGAAATGGAACCTAAAAATATTCAAGAAATTGTTAATTTTCTTACACCTAAAAGAGTCACTAAATTTATAACTTTCCATGGAATCAATGCACCAATCATTGAGACCATTAAAAAGAACAAACAACCCATTAAATGGGAAAAAAAAAAAATTGTTTTTTAAGAAACATATCACATAAAAGCCTATTTTGATATTACCACACTTTAAGAAACATTTTCCAGTGAAATTTGATGCAAGTGGAATAGAAATAGGGGTTGTTTTGTTTAAGAAGAAATAATTGTAGCTTATTTCACTCAGAAACTTCATTAGTCCACATAGAAATATTATTTATATGATAAGGAATCTTATGTTGTTATTCATAATCTTAAGAAATCGAGGCATTATTTGATGTCATGGGAATTATTTTTTATATACTAACAACCATGCTTTACAATATATAATGCACCAACCCAAGTTCAGTCAAAAACATGCCATATGGTTGGATTATCTACAAGATTTCACATTTGTATTGAATCACGTAAGTGGACGGCAAAATAGAATTGCAGATGCGCTTAGCATGAAGAATTTTTCTATCGAGGAAGGAAAAATTCAAATATTGGGATTTGAAGTTATGAAAGGATTTTAAAAGGAGGATGAAAATTTCAATGAGGTATATTAAGCCTGCATAAATCATAAAATTGTGAACACTAACAAGTGGCTATAATAGATGGCACCAGAAGGACTGTTAATTAAAAATAGTCAACTATCCATCCCAATTTCTTCCATGAGGGAAAATATCCGCAATGAAAAACATAATGGAGGTTTAGCATGTAATTTTGGTTATGCCAAAACTTTAGAAGAATTACAATAATTCTACTACTTTCCAAATATGAGGAGATATGTAAACAGATTTGTGAGGAGATGTAAGGTTTGTCAATATGCTAAAGGGAGAAGTCAAAAAATTGGTTTCTATACACCACTACCTATTCCATTGAGACCTTAGGATTATATAGATATGGATTCATCTTAGGACTTCCAAGAACGAAAAGAGTTGATGATTCAATTTTTGTAGTGGTGAATGGATTTTAAAAAGGGCACATTTCATTCCATGACATAAGACTAGCGATGCTTTGAATATTTCTATTTTTTTTTCAAATAAATTGTGAGGTTACATGGTTTGCCTATCTCTAAGAAAGATACTAGGATTATTCTGGAGGACATTATGGAAAAAAATTGGGCACAAATTTAATATCCCTAGCTTAAGCCACCATAAAAAATCTCATAAAATGAGGGTTAGTAAATAATTAAATATTATTTATTCTTATATTGATATTACATGAAGAATATTCTTAATTATAAGAATATTGAAAGAATTATTTCTTAATTATTTTATTTCTAATAATTTATATTCTTATATGGAAATAAATTATATTTACAAGTTTGTATATTCTATGAGTTTTAGAAATAATGATTAATAGATTTGGAAAAAGTATGGATAAGTATATTTTTCTCACAAGGAAAAAAAAAATCTAGCTTTAAAAATAAAATCATGAGATATTTATGGATTGCTTTTATGATTTAGAAAAGCTGGATTGATTTTATGATTTAGAAAATATGGAATTCTTTTATGATTTAGAAAAGGTTGGAATGCTTTTATGATTTATAAAAGCTATTCCATTTTATTAGTTCTATTCATTATAAGAATATGAGAGAAATAGAAGAGGTGAATGGGAGAATACATGGAGAATGGAGCCAGGGAAGAGGAAGAGATTATTCCAAGCATGCATCAAGAGATAAGTAACCATATTCTTTGAAAATCCTTTTGTTTGCATATGGGTCATGATGATATAATGATTGAATTTATTTGCAAGAAAAAGTTCATGTGATAAAGAATTAAAATTAATTCTTGAGTAAAAATCTATAAAATTTTGTTCATAGAGGAATAAGTGTCTTATTCATTGAATTATGAGAATAATTCATGTGTTGTGAATTGATAAAAGATTTTCATTGCCAAATAATTATGTGAATTGCATGATTTATTGGAATATAGGGTCTAAATATGACTTTGTATCTCCCAAACTGAAATATATATGAAAAAATGAGATTTTTTTGTAAAAGAGGATATTATGAAAAAATCCTCTTTTATATTTTAAAAATTCGTTTCCCATGTCTCGAAAAATGTGTCCTAAATGGATGTAAAATAACAGGGAATTAATTATTATTTAAATCCCGAACAATGAGCTCCAAAGATTCATTTGGATCTTCAAAAACGTAACACTTGTGTAAAACATGAGAGAGGTTATTTGTAATGAACCCATTAGAAACAGAAACCGCTTTGGGTTTTCCAAAAAACATTTCCATTTGGTTGGAAACCGTGTCTAAATTTGATGACAAAACCAAGAAATTATTTAATATTTAAATCTAGAAAAGTGGGCATCAAAGATTCATTGGAATCTTAAACACCATGAAACCTGTGAAAAAAATGAGAGAGGTTATTTTTAATAAGTCTCTTCCAAACAAAAACATCTTTTTGTTTTTTGAAATTCATTTCCATATATTCATAATATGCGTCCAAAGTGGATGGATAAAAGAGAAAAAACCAGAGTAAAACATTGTTCTTCCATTTCATTTTTCAATGAGATAAGAATAATTGTTTATGTACATAAGACATAATAATTATGTTGATGATTATTTACGAGGAATTAATTTATATTTTTATCATGTATATCAATTAAAAGTTTTAAATAGAAATATTGGACTCTTGAAGAAAGTATGTGCTTAGGTGCACATGAATAATATCTATTATATTTGAACTACTAGAAATTATTATGTGATTTTGTTGTGTAACCAGCTCCAAAAATAGAAGAAAAGAGATATCAACGCCTTAGAAATGAGCCACTTCGAGGGGGAAACCTCCAATACATTACATAAATTAACTATTCTTGGATGATACAAATGAACAAAACCTCCTTCTATATATAGGAGTCCATGGGGCCACAATATAATCCTAGTGGGGCCACAATGTAATCCTAGCCGACCTAGCAATAATAATGTAAGGGCACAATAATAACAATATGGGGGTTACAGGGGTACAATAATAACAATAAGGGGGGCTACACTATTAATATAGGGACTTAACATGCCCCTCTCCTTCAAACAAGTGTTGTCCTCAACGCTTGATTATTTCTTGATGCTTCTGTATAAAATTCTCATCCTCCCATGTGAAATATTCTACAGGAAAGTTCTTCCACTGCTGAGATACTCTGAAATTGATCGTACTTGTCGATTTCTTGTTTCTATGACTGCTTCATAACTTCTTTTGATGTGATGTTGATATTCCTATTGTTTCATTAGATTCTGCACCAAAGTTGGGTTATCCTTTGAGAGCTGGAGAACTTTTTGTTGATTCTCGCTGTGATATTCCACTAATTTATCATCCATATTAGCTATTATTTGATCCCTCAAACCATCCAAATTAGCCTCCATTTCTACTTTTAAACCATCTATTTCAGCTTCGATTTCTCTTCGTAATATCGAAACTTGTTGCACTTGGTCTCGTAATTTTGATATCTCATACTACAATTCTTCTTCTCCATGCATCATTGTATAGATTTTTTTTTCTTGCTTTTGAGGAGCTTGATATTAAAATTGGATTATCTCTATGATTTCATCACTTCAGTATTTGAATTTAGGTACCAACGTAGCCCTCTAAATTCTCTTTAGAATGCCACAGGTCTGACATGATTTGGATTCTCCAAGACAAATTTGTGTCCAATCTCTCACAATGACCTAATTTTGGATTTGTTCAGTATAGCAAACTTGTACGACTTGCCACGTGTCATTGTTTCATCCTTTATCTCTAAAATTTATAGCCAATAACCTACAGTCCATGTACTTGCGACCACATTTTACGGCACTCCAATTCGATGCCCAGAGAGAGTTATGGAACTTTTCCCACGATCACCTCTTTGAGATGCAATTCAGGAGCCTGAAAGAGCACTACCTTCTATAGATCATATCTCCAAAAATATTGTGAACCAAGCTCTGGAATTTTTTGAAGAATTTCCTCAAGATTTCAGCTTCGTGCCATACGAATTTCAGGTTCCAAACCTTCGTAGAAAAAAATTTATAGCACAAATTCCAAGATGACCTATTTAGGAGCCTGAAAAAAGACCTAACTTCCATAGATCATATCTCCACAAATATTGTGCACAAAGCTCTGAAATTGTTAGAAAATATTCCTCAAGATTTTGGCTTCGCACCCTAAAAATTTCAGCTTCTAAAACTTCGTACAAAAAAATTTATCGCCAAAATGCCATGATGACCTGATTGGTGCAGCGAAACCCTAGAATCCAAACCTCTGATACCAAATGTTGTGTAACCAACTCCAAAAATAGAAGAAAAGAGATATCAATGCCTTAGAAATGAGCCACTTCAAGGGGGAAACCTCCAATACATTACATAAATGAACAATTCTTGGATGATACAAATGAACAAAACCTCCTTCTATATATAGGAGTCCATGGGGCCACAATATAATCCTAGTGGGGCCACAATGTAATCCTAGCCGACCTAACAATAATAATGTAAGGGCACAATAATAACAATATGAGGGTTACATGGGGTACAATGATAACAATAAGGGGGGATACACTAACATAATAAGGGGCTACACTATTAAAATAGGGACTTAACAGATTTTACGTGCATGAGGAGTTTCAGTCATGTAAAAAGATATAAATAACTTGTGTGAGGGGTAGCTCACATAAAACCTTTGCGTAAAAGGAAATTGGTTGTGTTATTTGAGAAGGATTTGTTATTCATGTTATTTCTTGAGGAAATATTACAATTCTCTCTAATATGTGAAATGATAAGAAAATATTATCTATTTCATGCATAATAACTATTGAATTGTCTATCTTCTGGAAAATGAGATTCTAAATTGAATAAATGTTTCCATGATAATAATTGTAGAAGTAACTATTGATAAACTTAATGGATGGGATAAAAAGGTCCAATAAGTTCTTAGCTGGAGATAGATGCTAAACATAAATTAGAAAAAAGCTTCACTGGAGACAAAAGCAAGATTTCCTGCAGGAAGAGCCTAGGTCAGCTATCGTGAAAGCCAAAAAGTGAGATGTCGTTACATGGAAACATCTTTCATGGAAATAATGCATAAAATTTCAACTGAAGGAATCAATAGGTTGTTGATCTAAGACGATTTGAATCTCATCTAGGGGGTGAAATGTGGGGAATCAATTCTATGGTTTAGTGGATAACAATGTCCAAATATCCAATGTGTTCTATCCAATGGGTTTTCTATAGAATGCATGAATCTATGGTTGAAAATGTGTGACTATATATATATATATATATATATATATATATATATAGTAAGTGTAACTAGTATGTAGAATTTCAACCACAGGGTTCTTTAGATTTGATCGTAATTATGTTTGGAAATATGAAATAAGAAAAATATTATGCAATGTTTTATTTAATTTAATATGATTAGAGACAGTATGGTTTGTACCTTCTTTCATAGTTATTATTGAGAAACTATTATTTTGTACATCTTAAGTAGTATTCTGGATTATAGATGTATATCCATGGTGGTAATTATTAATGATCTGTAACTTTCACTAGAAAGACAATCTCTACTTATGAGTATGTTTTGGTTATATGCCTAATGCAATTAAAGATGCAAGCTTATAGGGGGGATATTAACTATGGTACATAATTATAATCATAATATGTGCACAGATTGGGTAGAACATTGTAAGAAATCAATTAGCAAAATAATGTTTAAATACAAAATTTCTAGTCCAAGATTTTTTAGCATAACACTCGTTGAATCAAATAGGTCACCATGGGTAAATACGCACCACAATTTCTCAGGACTGTAAACGGTCGTATCATTGAGTCAATAATGATATCCAGAAGGATCATAGAGGGGTATTGTAGTGGTATATTATTTAATTCATACATTAAATCATAATAGAATGGTACTCTAGAGAGGAACATTTACTTTTGTTACAATGGTAAGTATCCGTACATTTATAATTAAATTTCCATGCTCATGTAGAGGCATAGGAAAAACAATTTGAATGAAACAACTAGTCAACATCAAGCCTTGTGAGGGAATTTAAAAATAAGAAATCATGGAAATTAGATTTTCATAATATGGATATTTATGACTTAAAATATACATATGAACTAAACATAAGAAAAAAAATGATTTCTAGCAATTAAGTTATTGATAAATGATTTTTGCATTTGTAGAGTCAATATCACCAAATAAAAAATAAACAAATTCCACCATTTTATTATACATTGCATAAAAGAATAATCTAATTTTTATAACAAAATGGGATTATATCAAATAGTGTACACACAAAACATAGATATTATATAAAAATGTCTCTAGATAATTGGAGGGTGCAATTGATAATATCAGTTAAAAACAATCATACTGTAGCTAGTGGTTGCCAGAATTACCAGCATTGATGAAAACAATCATAAAGGAAAAAAAATTATTTAACCAGACCATAACATTACCTATGGAACCATCGATGCGATATAAAAAAAGCTACTAGGGAAATAACACATCCAAACTAGATAGATTCCACCAAAGCGAGAGACACATTCACTTAAGAGCCATAGAAAATAAATATGAAATTAATGAAAAGAAGTTGATGTAGGGAAAAACCACCCTTATTCCAAATTTGGTAAGAAGAAATGGAATTAGCACCAAACTCGGGATATGGAAAGATATGAGGGAGCATAAAAATTTTTAGTTAATCGAACCAGGAGAGAGATATGCTTTCGCAATGAAAAGTACAAAAATTCACCTGCAAATAGAAATAGAAGTCGTAGAAATTTCGTCACATGTTGGTCACTTTTACATATTTAGGAAAAATTAAAATAATCAGAGTATCATAGCTATACCTGAGAGAGGTGTTAATATCCGTCTCTCTCACCACATACCTGTAGGTTCAAAGAGAATGAAGTGCAATGAAAATATAAAAATGAATTCATATAGAAAGAAACTTGGAAGATAATAGCTTTAAACAAAATCTAGAGTGTGCATAAACCTTACCACTCAATGTCTAAGTAAAATTGAAAGTGATGTCTAGAATTAGGTCTTTCCATGATACAGGGCAACTAGGTAAAGATACATATTACAATTTTTTAAATAGAACACATCCTAAATTAATAAGCCTAAGAACAAAGTAATAACATTGGTGTAAGAGTCATCGTGTATATAAGGAAAAGAAAAATAATTTAAATTATATGCAAAGGTTAGCAAATATGCATTTTACCTACTTCGTTGTTTTGCAGAGGAGGTAGTTGGTTATCTTGGGAAAATCCCTTTGGAGTGCTCACAAGGGTTATTGAAAATAGCCTGCGAGTAGAGTCGAAGGTAGGAAGAAATACCCAGCCAAAGAGAAGAAGTAAATTGTAGCCAAACAAGGATAAAATGACCTCAGGATTGTAGTTGTATTTGTAAAAAATCCACTTGGAAGTTTATTATGTCGAATCCCTTATCTATGGTGAAATGAAAATTAAAAAAAATAAAAATTACAGACCACCCTTTCTAGAAAAATTATGTATTACAAGAGTAGAGCAATTAAGGAGAGAAAGATATGTACGACAGTACCTCAGGTGAAAGATTGAAATTAATGTAACTAGAGAGAAATAGCAATGCCTAGAGAGCCATAAACCCCAACTCATAATCAAAAAATAAAAAAAAAATATATAGAAAAAAAATATCACTAACATGGAGAGGAGGGTTTATTCAAAATGATACTATATAGAATAGCACAAAAATGGGTAGGACCATACCTCCTGTAATACCCCTGATTTATGGCTTTGATGTTGTGAGAGTAAGACCAAGTTCTAGGTGGAACTATCGAGCAATTATTTTATGGAAATAACTATTTTCAATTAATAATTATTTATGAAAGAGATTTTAATGTTGTAAAGGTAGCGTAATTGACATCAGGAAATTCTTGTCCATGAGGATCGAATATAATTTCAAACTTTCCCAAAATTTTGCAAATTTTTTTTGGAGAAAAATAAATAAATAATTAAATTAGATGGGAGATAAATATATAATAAAAATCCCGAGTAAAGCACAAAGTTTTCAGGAAGAGGTAAGAAAAACTATGTTGAGGAAAAGCAAGTTTTAAAGTAATATTTTTTGGAAAAAACAAAAGAAAATACTAGGCTATGAGACACAACAGCCCATAATAACGGGACATCATTATGGAAACTAGATGAGGGAAAGAAGGCTTAAAAGTATCATCAATAGCGTGACAATAAGTTGTACGCACTAGGGAATATTGGTCTCTACTTGGGGGAGAGCTCTGAGGAGAAGCTCATGGTTGGGAGGAAAATTTGTCTTTACACATTCGTTTGTTACGTGTTAAGGTTTTATATTAAATTTCTGTTGTTACTAGAAATTCCTAGAATTCTAATTATGGTCTAAATTAATAGGCATAATTTCACCTCGAAGGTATGAAATTGTAGTATTAAATAGTTTACATATGTCCCAGTATATACTTTAATATATTAAAGGTTTAAATCTTGTTATGTACTATTGGTGTGAAAATAACGAATGAAATCTTCAATAGTTAGTCATGTGTATTATAAAGTGTCCACATTGTAATTAAATACAACGAAGATATTGTACTCTTACATAAACTAGCATACTAAAAGATGATATAATCATAGTTTCTGGAAGTATAAAACCAAGAGGTTTATGTTCTGGTAACATTACTAGGAATATATGCATAGATATCTTTAAAGCAATTCAGCCAACAAGTACAAGAATGTACGAATACATGTAGATGTAAAATATTTACACATGCATCAATCACTATTAAATCACCAAGTGAAGTAGAATTTTAAACAAGATAACTCTAAATAATTCATATAGTATATTAAATACTGAAAAAATAGGAGAGGCATTACACCTATGATAATTGGAAATAGATTACGTGAATATGAAAAATAGGAGGTCCAAATATGAGATAAATAAAGAAAAATCTATATAAAAAAAATTTCAAATCTCCTCGAGAGCCTCATTGTCATCTATATCTATTGTCTAATTGAAATTGAGAAATATTACATCAAAATAAATTACGGCCAAAGGCCAAGCATGGCCTTGACACCTAAACTCTAAAAGTGTTGGAATATGGTAGGTGCCAGAAGAAGAGCCATGATGAAACATCAGGAAATTGACTGGTGAAAGGAAGTATAAAATTGTAAAAATGTGTGGGAAAGGATGTAGATGGGTCATGCATATCAATGAAAAATTATACGAGTATATATATAAAATATGAGACAAGAATTAGAAAACAATACAACTAACTAATAAAAATTAATTGCATTGCTAATACATGAAGATGACTTACCTAAGTATATTGTTAAATCGTTGAGTTTTCTTCACTTTCATAGATAGATTTAGAATATTGTAAGTCATATTTTTTGAAAGATGAAAATTGGAAATTAATAAATACTAACTAGATAATAATGGAATAAATTGGACTAACATGAGGAGGAGAGGATTTCCGCTTTTGCATCACTAGTCTGGACCTGAGTAAAAGAGGAAACATGGGTGATATAAAATGACATTAAAACTTAGATAAACAATAAAAAAGAAAAGGAATTATAAATTAAAAAACTATGCGTAAGAGTAACTGAAAAATGCAGCTGACTAATAATTAAATAGGACTATGCCAAACCTCAATATAAGATCATGGATGTGTGAAGAGGCTACGTGTTATATTTAGGGGCAGAACCCCAACCCAGGTTATGCATCTTTCATACGCAACATAAATGTAGAGGAATTACCAAAAGTACCAATACAACTACTCTAATCCATGTGAGTAAGAGGAACTCAAGGTTGCAATGGGAATTTATAAATCAACATAACATAGTAACAACTCTTAGAAGCCTAATGTATACACTTCAAAATCATAAATAGAAAATAAAATCTAATAGCAATATAACACTATGAATAAGGGTAAGAGAAATATCCTGAATCTATATAAAAGTAAGAGTGATATAAAACATGCATAGAAGAACAATAAGTTATGGTGAAACATAACAAGAAACCAAAACGTTATGCATAATAAACAAATAAATACATACCTCAGAATATGATGTGAACACAGAAAGTGGATCCTTTAATAAAATAAAACATAAGTGTTAAATTGGGAACAAAGGATACACCTTACACCATCCTAAAATAACACCATTAATCTTTATTAATATACCAAATGAATAAATTCGAGGATCTAGGAAGTACATTATCAGATCATGAAATGAAGAATTTTCAAGATAAATACAATTAAACCTTAACAATGAAGCAACGATAAGTAATTCTATAAAATTCAATTGATATCTGTTATACAACTAGGGATCGATGTGCATAATAGAGAGTTACCGTGTCTACCCACAAAGATGAAATTTGAAGGTAAAAACTCCAATTCTAGGTAACAAGAATAAGCAAAATAGTTGAATGAAATCATTACGAAGTAAAACCCAAAATTTCACTAAGAATCATAACCATATTTCTAGAATGAAAGTAAATGATTGAATAAACTATTCAACAATGTCACGCTGACCCAAGAGTCACGCTAACCGAAGTAATAAAAATCCACACTGAGCCAAGTGATGCTAATGGAAAGATGCAACCCTGTAATTTAGTGAAACCTAGAAACTCAAAGAAGAATTATGAGTTTTGAAGGGGGGGTTTATGCATGCCCACAACTAGCAATCAAACTCAAGTATGGCAGTGTGGCCATTGGAAAAATAAATATCCAAATAGAAATTACGAAATGAAAAGTAAAAAACTCAATTTTAGATTATCAAATGTGGAAGGGATGACGAGGAAACCCTCACACCATTAACACAATGATAAATACTTGATAAATAATTTACAAATAGCATAGATAGTTGAAAAATAACCATTGCTGGAAAGAGTATTTTCACACATGGGAGAGAGTTCAATTGATTAAAATGTGTGATTACGAACCCAGAAAATTAGTAGTAGGGTAAAAACTCTAAATATATATACTAATGTTCCCTTGCTTCCATTCTCAAAAACCCGTAATATTATAAGTGAAACATAGGGGAATTCCAAAAGGGGCTTACCTCTTCTGTGACAAAAAGGGGCTAGAATGCTGCTTGTTAGATGAAGCAGTGTCGTCACCGCGCTGGTAGGACAGGTAACTTCTCAATGTCATTGTATAGTGGACAAAATATGCCCTCTATAGAATAAAAGGAACTCATATCAATGAGTTTCAAAGAGGTAAAAACCATGACCAAAAACAGAGCCATGGTTTCCATTAGTTACCTAAGGGATGATGAGGAACTAATCAAAATGACCATGTATTATTCCTGTAAAAACGAAAAAATATTATTAGTAAACAGAACATATGAAGGTCACAGCATCAAAATACAAAAAACACATCAAATTTGATTACCTGTGTGTTCCTGAATGCAACTCTCTGTATTGTACCAAGTTAAATCATAGTCCTCACAAAAACAGTGGAGGAATCATGCACAGGATTTCTGGAAAACATTCATGATGATTGTTGTTTAGAGGTAGAGTTCCAGCTATGACAATGATGGAGGAATAAAACGCAAACCATTTGGAAACATAATTGCGGGCTAGCTATGGAGGCAAAGCTCTAGAGAGATAGATGACAACCTCAGTCACCGCAAAATGTCGAAATGATGCCAATACACGTAGTTAGATAGCCTTAGGGTTTCCACAAAGAATCAAAACCATCGATTCATTTGAGTCTAATCTCGACATTCCATGTGGAACTTTGATATGTGTGGATGGGCCATGTGAGCACATGTGATCCTTGGCACATGGAGACTAGTGTGTTGGACAAGTCGAGTAGTGGGGGTACTTTAACAAAATTTGAAATGAAACTATGGTGGAAACATCAAACCATTTTACTTACCTTTGGGAATCCAATAAAATATGCATAAAGTGTCATAATTTAGGTATGTCATATGTATTTTAATATAAGGGTATATATATTAATATAAGGTTGAAATATGTTTGAAATAATACCATAGGATTAGGGAGGAGAGGATTTAAATTAGGATATAAATTAATAATGTGGAAAGTTTATCTTATTAACAATTAGTGGTAGGGTATGGAATGAAGAATGGAGAAGGTAAGGGTATCTTGGAAATAAAGAAAGAGGTTAAGGCATAGGGGTATTTTCCTAATCTTGTTAAATTATGAATATCAATGTAAATGTGATGAATTCGCTATAAAAATTGCATAAATAGTATTGGGATGATGAGATGAAATAAAAAGGTGGTGATTAATCACACATATATTTTTATAAATTAAAAATAAAAATTTGATTTGTTACAAGTGGTATGAAATCCCCGCTTAAAACACCTGGCCTATGGACACCAACACATGGAAACTATGTCGTCTAGACGTTTAATTTATGATTAAAGATTTTTTCGATAAAAAAAGAATCAATTATAGATTATGAAATATGAATGTTAATTGTTTTATGTACATCGATATAAAGTGCGTATAAGTGCAGTAGAATTTTTAGTTGTTTTCATGTCCGAGAAAAAGAGTTGTATGTGGAACTAGAGGATCGGGGTGCCCCACCGCATAAAAATTCTCAAATGCCGGAAATTATCAAAAATTTGTCGCGGGAAATGGTTCAGCCTAAGAACTGAAATAAACGTTTACTCCAAGCTCGGTAATGAAAAAAGTGAGGTTGATAAGGGAATTAACCTCTAGATATGTTTAGAAGGAGGTAGAATGAGAAAATAAAACAAAATAACAGAACCCAACCAGAGAGGTATTAGAGTGGGGAAGATTTTTGGTAAAGAGCGTACTCTAAATCCAAAAAAGAATAATGAGTTGGAGGAGAGTTTTGTAAGATCAAGCCATCAAAATTTCATGGGGAGAAGGAAGAGGTTTTGGATGCCTAGTCCCTCAATATGATAAAATATTTACAAGTATATGATTACGGTATAATCTGAAATAAAGGTTTAAAGATTATCAATTGAAAGGTAAAGCCACACGTTGGTGGGAAGAGACCAAAATCATACACTTGTTGTATGAAAATAATATTTCATGGGAAGAATTTTAGAGAATTTCAAATCTTTGATACCTCGGGATAGGTATTATGATGACATAGAAAAAGGAATTTCATGATCTAAGGCTGTACAACTCACCGTTGATGAATTTGTGAGGAAGTTCACAAATTCTACTTCGTACATACCATACATAAGAGAAGAAAAAAGAAAGGTACAACAATTTCTAAATATTTTACCTAATTATATACAAATATATAATTGAGTTTGATAATCCAAAGTCAGCTTGATGAAGCTATTTGGAAGGCATGATTGTGCTACCCGGTAATTTAAAGGCGGGATTGATCACTTGAAAAATTGCGTAATAAGGAAAAGGAAGTACGAATCAAGTTCAAAAAGAGAAAAAAATAGCTTATCTGAAGAATTTTGGAAGAAACCACCAACAAAAAAGGTTCAATAAAGGTAGTGAAAATCAAATATCCCATTCACATAGAGGTTCCAAGCCCATGGAAGGGAACAACAAGTGAGATACCATGGTAAGAACAAAGGAACCTTTGAAATGATGGGGATGCATTGAGCCTCACATGTTGCGAGACTTCCCACACAACACTCATGCTATTCGGAATGTTCAATAAGTGCGGAAGGTAACCATAGTGAATGATGTTTCTGAACATTTCCCAAATCAATCTTGCATTGGAAGATCGATAGGCTTTGCATCAATCAACCTGTGATTGAGATTGAAGTTATCATTTTCAACCAACTCCGCATCTATTTTAATTGACCATGGAGCTATTTTAAGTTATATTAGTCCACACATAGTGGAAAAGTGTAAATTGCGGACAAAAAAATTAAGCACTCTTGGTTGGTGCGAGTTCTCTACATGAACCAAATGGAAGGTTACCCGTAAATTGCACAAGTATTCGGTAAACTGAAATGGGCACATCATACATTTAAATATGAATATGCTTCCCTTAGGATCTTATGAACTCTTGGTTCGTATGGATTGGCTAGAACAACGAAAAGCAGATAGTAAACTATTTTGAAAAAAATATTAAATTGTATTAATGCACTACGAAAGTCGGTGATGGTAAGAGGAGCCAAGACTTGTGTCCTTTAGGAAAATTAATGCATTACAATTTAATTGGACATCAAGGAAGTGTTGTCTAATGTATGCTTGTCAAAATTAGATATTTGGAACAACAAGCAAGAAAATAAACCTATAGAAAATTTGGTGGTGATTAAGTAATTCAAGGATGCATTTCCTAAATAAATTCTCTACTTCCCCTTAGATAGATATTGAATTCTCTATCAGTCGGTACCGGGGCCACCGAAGTTTCCTCGATCCCATATAGAATGAGCACTCCTAAAGTATTAGAGCTGAAACATTAGTTGTAGGAAATATTAAACAAGGAGTATCTAGAACCAAGTGTGTCAACATGGAGAGCACCAGCTTTTATTTGTTAAGAAGAAGGAAGGAACCCTCAATAAATCCAAAGACTATAGAATTTAAGCAGTTAACCATTAAGAATCAATACCCCCTCCAAAAAATAGATGATATGTTTTCTCAAATAAGGGGGGAAAGTCTTCTCAAAAAATTAACTTGAGAACTCGTTATCACCCGAGCTTCGCATGAAATATGAATACATACAAAACAAAAAATTCTTAACTATGTATGGACATTACAAGTTTGTAGTTATACCATTTGGACTTAGAAACGCCCTGTGCTACTTTCATGTACCTCATAAATACTATGCTACACAAACATTTGGATAGAGTTTGTGCTAGTTTTCATAGATGATATTCTCGTGTACTCTAAGAACAAGGAGGAACACCACGAACATCTTCGAATAGTACTTCAAACACTCGAGAGAACACCAAATTGTGTGAAAAAAATCAGCAAGTGTTAGTTTTACTAATCGAATATTTAATAAATGGGATATGTTATTTCCAAGGAAGGGTTGGCGAGTATGATCCGGAAAAGGTACAAGAAATTTTAAATTAAATCTGTACCCACAAATGTACTAGCAATACGATCAATCATTGGTATTGTTGGATATTATCTGTAGATTTGTGAAGGATTTTCTACCTTGGCTTATCCTAATACATCTTTGGAGAAAAAGGGTGTGAAGTTTGAATGGACAAACCAAGTGCCAAGAGATATTTGAGCTGCGAAACAAACGCCGACTACTCGCACCTATCTTAAAAATTTCCGATTCAACAAAGGACTTTGTTGTATGTATTGATGCTTGCATAGATGGATTGGGAGGAGTATTACTCCAAGATAACACAAGTGATAGCCTATGAGTCGAGAAAACTAAAAAAACATGAGAAAAATTATGCATTTTACCAATTATAATTAGATGTTGTAATACATGCATTAATGATGTGGCGAATCTACCTTTTGGGTAAGAAATTTGTGTTGATGGCGATCATATCGGTCAAAAATCTTTATTTAGTCGGCTATATTTCAATCCAAGGCAAGAAATATGGTTAGATTTCCTTAGTGAATTTTATATGGAGATAAAATAAAAGAAAGGAAAGGAAAACCAAATTTTTGATGTCTTAAGCAGATATTCCCATCAAATTTTGTCTTATTCATGTAGTAGTGTGAAATTAAATGTGGAGGAACAAACCCAAGAAGTGTTGTCACAAGACTCCCGATATTTGGAATTACAGGAAAAATTATAGCAAGCTGAAATTCCAGGATACATCATGAATCCAGAATGATTAATAAGCTATAAGTTGTAACAAATCTACTTACCCAAAAAACAAAAAAAATTATTTATAACCTTATACTGATTTTTGTTGTCATTTAATTAGTTTAAATCCGTCACTGTATAACCTTGTACAAAATTTCCTCAAAGGTTTTAATTTTTTTCATTAACATATTCATTAGTATATAATTCTATTGACACGGTTCCTCCTTTAAGACATTTCCTTCTATTCTATTCATATTTATACATTTCCTCCTTTAATGTATTAATAAATTCGTGTCATCTTCATGGCGTTCCTACATTTATGTCAATGTATATTAAGGTATGCCTTTAGAATATTTTTCGTTACTATTATCTTATCAAATCATAAATAAATTTCCCCAACTCTACACTTATATTTATATCATTGAATTTTATGATCTTTAATAAATATTAACGTTACCTATTAGGACATGTATCACTACATCCTAATTTGACTTATAAGTGTTTTCGTATGTACTACCATAGGTATCTCAATTTGTTTTATTCTTAAGTCTTATATTATATTTCGAATATGTATATCCATATGGGAATGAATTTCATATAGACATATGTGAATAAACCCCATTGAGGGTTTCCTTTCTATGTCTTGTCCACCTTAAGTCATTCCAACCACTGTTAATTTATCACTTTTATTCAAATTGGAACATGTATATGGTCGATTACCATTAACCTTAATAACATGATTACACTGACTTTATATTAGCTTATATGATTTATATGATTAGAGTGTTAATGCTTTAATGGTTGTACGCAAGTATTTTAATGCCATGTGTTTGGATATGTAACATATATCCTTCGACCATACATCTATTAATTGAATCTTATCTCCAATTAATATTTTACGAGAGAGGACCCTGCAAATTTTTAAAGGCTCCTTTGTTCGATGCTATCATATTAGTTAGACGTACCACGACTTATATTGGTAACGTGCGTATATTAGTTTTGTTAACTAGTGTCAGTTAGATCTCACGTAATTCGATGGTTAATACTAGTTTGTAATCTTTCCCTTCATCGATCTTGTGTATGGTTAATTTCATTCAATTTCCTTCGTTTTACTCTTCATTTGAAATTTTCCTTAGGAGTGTTTTGGCTGTTGTTCTTTAGTGTCATTTTGGAAATCTCATTATTCACTGTCATTTTGGAAACATTAATGGATTCCCTCTTCCTAATTTTCCTCACAGTCGTAAATTCCAGCTCAGGTAACCTCATGCACCTATTTATTTTTCTCAACATTTTTCTTAACCTTCATAGATTTTTCTAGAGTTCATTTTTTTTTATGATTTATGAGTTATGCATGTATTATATTCAAAACTTACCCTTTGTTATTCTTTCACGTTGATGGACAAAAGAGTTTCATTCTTATTTCACATTGAAGGACAAAGGAGGTTTCCTCAAGAAACATTCAGAGCTAGACCATAAGGTAATATCATGTTCTTTGCAATGCAGGTAAGTTGTGAAACTCTTCCCATAGTTACTATGTCTCCCTTATTATGTGTTTACTTACGAAATTATGGTTTCCTGATTTGTGTTATTAATTAACCGTTGTGAAAATAATATCATTCATGATATGTTAATGGCTGAGCTCTATGTTGTTAATTTGAAATTAGTATTCAAGGCTTTACAAAAAAGTGCACTGTTAAAATTTATTTAAAATTTTTTCCCAAATTTCATACTCATTTATTGAGTTATGAATTTGTTTGGTTTGTGTAAATTTTATAACTCGCTTTGATTACCCGGAGATTTTTTATTACATTTATACTCTTTGTCTTTAATTCAACCTTGACATCCAAGGGGTTCACATTACTAGTTATGGAGTTCGTTATTATTTCCTGTATGAATAGAGCAATTATGGGGTCTGTTTTCCAGAATTTGACAGTGTTACAGTGAACTATGTATTATTGTATTGAGTATGCTTTGCTCTGGATTCTCTGAATTTAGACCCTTAAATAACATCTCATATCTGAGATAAGTTCCTTGAATGTAGCATTATTTCGCTTCTGGAGATAAGTTCTATATTTCTAGTTAATGGAATATATATTTTAACTCATTTTCTCTATATGTATTCTATTCGATCATTACTTACCTTTTTGTTTATATATTCATTTTATCCGTCTTATCTTATAATTCACTAATTATAAATTTGTATAAAATATTCAGAATAATAGTTAATATTTTATATTTTTGAATTCTTCTACTCTGTAAATAATTTTTATTTGATAATTTCCCACATTAAGAAAATGTTTTATTACACAGAAAAACCCCTTTTTTCCTTCTTCTGTACAATTACATGAATTTACATCAAATATCGAGTATACATTTTCCAACAAAAACTCAGGTAATGCATTTTTTTATAAATTCCATACAATTACAAAATTTTAATTTCATTCTCAGTTTACCTTAATGACCTACATGTTTGATTTTCTTATTTCATGTACAAAAGAAAACTTCACTGCCTCATACTTGGCTAACAAGCTATATTTGTATATTTAATTATATTGAAAATTCCTAATATTCTGTCTATTTGTTTTAAATTCTATTTGATCTGAATCTCACCCATATCTGTGTGGGTTTTTGGTAAAGGTATTTCACCCTCGTAGCTGATCACAATAAATTTTGTTTCATCTTCTTACATGTTGGTCGCTACCATGTACAACATTCAACCATCTGAATTAACAAATGTTTTTTGAATGTATATACAAAATTTGTAATTTATATCATTAATATTTTACTTTCATTCAATATTACTTTTACAGTAATAACTAATATTTTTCATGGATATTACTATAATTTTCTTGTCCTCTTTGTTAGATGAATTTAAATCTTGGAAACATTTTTGTACATGTTTTAGAATTTATTTATTATATTTAGAATTCATATATGTGTATAAATAATTCATAGATTAATGATTTTAAATACATATTTTATTTTGATTCTATAATGATTTCTCTATACATATTACCTTGGAAGTGAACACGGTTCCTTCTCAAGTTAAAATACTCCAGAACACTTGGAATAAAAATATATCCATGAGGATACAAATATTATATTATAAAAGATATGAGATAGATGATTGAATGTTACAAGTGAAGTCTACTTATATACCTATGCAGGTGCCTCTTCAGAAAATGTCATCTCTTATTAGACATGGCCTTTCAACCTAATTGCTAATTAACTAATTTAATCACTATTTATATTATTTTATTCATTACATTGCCTTCCCCTCAAAAAGATTTGTACTCAAAGCTTGTGGATGAAAGGCCTCAATTTCTTTTCCTGCTATGAACATCTTCTCATCTCAGGGCAGTCATCCTTGTTGATACAAGGTTATATGATCCTCTAAGTGTCAAACAAAATTGTCGCACTGAGAATGGATCGGACCATCGTCAATCATTCTTCTGTGGAATCTTACGATGAATGGAAACTTGTGATGATTCGTTAGTATTCTTCAGAATATCAGCTTGTTTATGTTCTAAATACATAGCTTGGTTGAGTTTTCTGCTCCTGTGATTTGGATGTCGACAAGGAACTTTTTTGGTTTCACTTTGATTTTTTTTTGGTGAGGATGTTATTCAATAGGTTACAAAACCTTCATTTAGAATGCTCCTCATCTGAACTGCAACGTTGAATTTTGTATTGTTTGAAACTTTCCTGTCTTCTTCTTGAGTTGTGACATTTACTAGATCAGTGTTCGTTTTTCCTGCAACTTGAACTTCTACATTTGTCAGTTTCAATGACTTTTTTTCGACAAGTTGTTGCACCTTGTTTTCCAACGACTTCTTATCCTTCTTCAATTTCTTAATTTGCATTAGAAATTTTTCGTTGTGGTCCTTGAGGCGAGAAACTTCTTCATTCTTGTTAGTTTTGATTTTGTCAATTTAATTTTTCATATTCTGGATCGCATTTTTAGTTTCTTGAGAAATTACTTTTGAAATTTCTTGAATGTCTTCAGGTGTCACTGAATTTGGCTTTAAGCTGACGTCTTGTAGTGTTATTTTCTTCTTTTTGTAGGAGAATGCTAAAAACTTCCTTTTTGTATTAATGACGGATGCCACTAGCGATTCCATCCAGAGCGAACCTAGAATTATATCACTATTGTTACAAAATAAGGTTTCCACGGTAAATTGCGAGACCAAGGAATATTCCCCAATACTTAGGTGTAGATTCCTTATGTCGTATTGTTTTTCATTTTCGTTAATTGAATTTGTTTCGATTATATTTTATTCAAGGATCAATAATTGGTTAGCACATTCAATACTAACATAATTATCCTTTTGATTAAGATCGATAGATATGAGAACTTCCTTTCCCGCAAGTGACCCTTTGATTCTAATTAGCACACGGACAAACATACTATAATTTTTAGGAAATCTTCCTTCTTTTCTTTCCAAATTAGATTCAATTTCCTTTTCATCAATGATTGATTCCATTTTGTCTGTTGAATTGAGCTTTTATGGTTTTTAAGGTAACCCTTTCTAACTTTCTCTTCTTCTTTTTAATGAAGTTATTATTCCTTCAATATTTCATATATATATTTTTTAATAATTTAATTAATTAAATTAATATATATATATATATATATATATAGATATATTTCCTTTTAACAATTTATTTTCTTTTTATTTTTTATTTTTATTGTAATAATATTATATTTTATATAAAATGGATAAGAGATGATGCTAAAATGTTAGAAATGAGGCCTGCTTATATACCTACGCAGGTGCCTCTTCATGAAAGGTCATGTCTTATCTGTAACGTCTCCTCTTACCCACTTCAATTTTTTTTTCCTTGGCATAATATAATTCCATGCCTCTAGTTGTCACCGTCATTCAGATATACCATTGGATTCCAATAATTATGAAATTCTATGGAACAGAGTTTCCTATTTTTTTATATGTGTATCTTGGACCACTATTTTAACTTTGATTTATTCCTCCCGTAAGGTTTGTGGTGACTTATGTTCTACATATATATCAATATATCTACTGTACATACCTATGGTGGATATATTTACATTTGTCCATAGATTATATCCATATATATATCCATACTCCTTTATAGAGCTCACGACGTATATGGTTTGGATTTCATTTTCATATTCTTATGGTTGCATCGTGAATATGTTATGCACTTATTGTTAAGTCCTTGTACCATTTCCCTAAGCTGGGAAGCTATGGCTAGACATCGACGTATCCAATGTTCTTAATGACTTAATTCGATTTATATCATTTCTTAATTTTCGTTCATATGCGTTTAGTTCAGCCTTGCGGCCATGGTTTAATGGGATAATTTACCGTACCTCTGTCACCATAGAGATAATTTTCATTCATATGAGTAGACGACATTGAGGTCATCGTACTTATTTTGCTATGTTGGAAAGTTGGAATTAATGTGGTGCGGATTGAATAGCTTGTCGTGCTTTCCACGTCGACTAGGGTTCATGGCATTCTAAGGGTTTAAAGCCTGAGTTGCACCCTTACATTTTTTTTTTTGTAACACATATGAGCTCATTAATCACGCCAGTACTAGAATACGATTGGAAGTACCATGTAATCAATTTCAATGGATTTTTCATTTATGACTTAAACGAATGTGCAAGGGTTCTCGATTTTTTTCCAATTCGATCCGTGGCATCCCATTGATCTGATGACAAGTGGACGGTCGAGATGCTTCAGATCAGATAGGGTTTTGTTCGTTGGGTTTAATGAATCGTATTAACTTCTGGAGTTGCAATTTGAAGTTTTCCTTTGGCTCTTCATTTTTCTTGGTCGCCTTTTAGTGTTTATACTTTTCTTAATTGGAGAAACGCGACGTTAAGCTCTTTCCAGCTTCTGGGCGTCACCATTTTTTTCGTTTCATCGCCATTCAGGTATATGAACTACATCGTTCAGTTGGTTTTATTTACCTCGTCATTTAATTTTAAAGGATAACCATCTCAGCCACCCATAATTCAACCTCTGGTTGATTATCGTTCTGTTATTTTGGCTTGGTGTTTATTCTATCAGTTATTGTTAAGTTCTGCGCTAATATTAAACCCTTGTTGGGTAGGAATTTCTTCTTCTCATGGTTTCTGTGACCATGTTTGTTTCGTTCGCCGAGTTCGCCATGGCGCTCCGCAAGAAGTCACTACACAGGTAAGCCATCGATTTGTTGAAAGTAATTTATCCTGGGTGTGTTTTGTTCTGGCGAGCATTTTTACCATGCTCATTTATCCTTTATACAAGTCGTATTTGGTGACAGAGCCCTCAACTCTCAGAGGTAACCCTTATTTTATTTTTCTCAGTTCAAACGTACTATATTCTGAATTGTCCTCAATTTGTCTGGTTATAGCGCTCTCTAATGTTGCCATCATTTTTATTGCAGGTAGGTTCGAATCTTGTCTAGGGTTTTCCTCAATGGTAATTGACGGATTTATAATTCACTCAGCTTGACGTCGTTATACATTGAATTTCAGGTCAGTATCAACGCGTCCTCAGTTAGAGCATGACCTAGCTTGCTTGTTGTTGTTATACGAAATTTATCTAGACACTTTAAGTTTCGTATTGTCAACAAAAAAATTTTCTAATGTAATAATAAATTATGTTCGAGACTGAGACTATTAACACTTTCATGAAATTCCCAGTTTAATTAAATTTTGTAATATTATCATGAACCCACGATAGCCTTAATTCACAAGTGGTTTCAGAGTTGGGTATATTTTTTATCTACTGTCTGTCTCTGTTATTAGTGACAGATCAATAGTATTTTCTAATAGTTTCCAGATTTCTATCTTTATGCTAATACTCATGTTAAATATTTTTACCTTCAGAATTGTTCTCCCTAAATTTGAGTGAAGAATTTTATAAGTTCACCAGTCTTAATTTTTTTCCTTCTGTACCTCATCATTATAATAACATAAAGGAATGTAAGCCTATTTGTTGCAAGAATTTTTCCAATTTTACAGTTCTACAGTGAATGAGATGTTACAATTTCCACAAGGTCTATAATTTCATATCTATTATATAATTCCCACAGTGGATTCTCTTTATGCTCCTGAGTTGAAGATTCTGTTGTACTAGTCACTTATGTCACTCCAAATCATCTCTGCAGCTCTTACCACATAATCTTTCTTAGTAGAATAATTTCAGAATTAAATAAACACTCTTAACTGGCACTTTATACAAATCTGGTGGGGAAAATATTTGTTCCTTTTCACAGCTACTATAGTTTGCATGCAATTTATAAAATTTCATATGCATAGCTTATCATTGTAATGAGTATTCAGTAGAACATGTTAGTCATACATCAACATATATATATGTTTCCCAGACCATAATTATTTGCAAGTTTAGTAGGCATGTTTAGCTCTGGTTTCTTTGCTATCTAAATATATATGTTCCACTAGAATCTAGACTCCTACATTCTATCCTTATTACAAAGGGAATTTTATAAACAGACATGCACTATTATTTTGGAAATATACCCTTTTGTTCCCACTCAGTTAATTCAATAGATCTATAGATCTGAACTGTAGGTACTTAATTGCTCCTACACAAATGGTTTGGGTTTCCCTAATGTTCATTAAATGAATTCTATTTTTAACAAAAACAGATTAAAGTTACATAGTTTAGGAATTATGAGGTCATATAAATCTCCAGATTTAAACCAAACACTGGTTTAGAGTTTCTGGTTGATTTTTCCCCATAATTATTGTTCCTACAACTATGCAGAACAGAGAGAGTTTAACTTCTCTACCCTTCTGTAAATTTATGGAACACTAGTACAACACAAAAAATTGCAAGTAATATGTAACTACAGTCATACAGTCATTAACCTTTACACTTAACAACAATTACTTTAATTCATTAATAACACTATGAGCATACCACTTTGGTACTTGACCAATCCTCCCAACTATAGATTCCCTCTATATCTAGAGCTCACCCCTGAGCTGAGATCACTTCCATTCCAGACCAACCTCTAATCTGTGTAGGAATAGCTTATTTAAGCTTTGGCTCACCAAAGCCTGTTTCTAATTCTGCATCCAGAATTACAGGATGCTTTTCTTCCTGTTTTCCTAGGCTTCCCATTTTAGGGACTGTTAAAGTTGCTTTCTTCTTTTCCCAGCTTTTTACCTCTTCCCAACTACTCTCCACATCATTGGGGAAACTAGATTTTCCTCAAAATATAATTTTGGAAATAAATTCTTTCAAGGATTTTTGAAAGATATTTGGGGAAATATTTTCCTCTATCCATCCTCATGGATTTAGCAAGTGATCTCACAATTCTCATTTGGTCAATCTGCACAGCATTATTTTATTTAATTCTCATAATTAAATATTTAATTACATCCACAAAATATACTTATCCATTTGGGGTCCACTCCCCTAATGATTAAAGTTCAAATGTATAGATTTGAAAGAAAAACATAAACTAGGGATGTTACATATTCCCCCTCTGAAAGAAAACACCGTCCTTGGTGTTGATATCTACCTACTAGAGTTCTTTTTTTTTTCAAACAAAAATGGACATTTTTCCATCATTTCAGCTTCTCTTTCCCAGGTAGCTTCTTCAGCAGTAAAGTGCTTCCACTGCACCTTTACTCTTGCTACCGTCCGGTTCCTCAATTCAGTTTCTTCACGCTCCAATATTTGAAGCGGTTCTGGAAGGAACTCCCCTTCTAGTTCCACCTGTATCACATTCCAATCAACAATGTGAGAAGCATCATGTACATATCTTTTTAATAATGAAACATGAAACACATCATGAATTTTAACATGGGGCGGTAAGGCCAGCTTGTAAGCCATTGGTCCCACCCTTTCTAACACTTCAAAAGGCCCACAATATCTAGCAGCCAGTTTTGCACAACTTCCAGTATAGAGTGTGCTCTTTTTGGGCTTAATGCATAAATATACATGATCGCCCACTTTGAATTCTCAATGTACCCTCTTCTTATCAGAATATTTTTTCTGTCTATCTTGTGCTATTTTGATGTTTCTTTGTATTTGTTTAAAAATTATTTCCATCTCTTGTAAAGCATCTGGTCCCAACATTAGTTTGTCCTCTGGTTAGCTCGAACTCAAAGGAGTATGACATTTCCTTCCATAGAGGGCTTCAAACGGACTCATCTTGATGGAGGATTGATAGCTGTTATTATAGGCAAATTCAGCTAAATGCAAGTAGTCTTCCCATTTTGATGGCCTATCCATCACATACATTCTCAGCATATCTTCCAAAATCTAATTTTTTCTCTCTGTTTGACCATCGGTCTGAGGGTGATAGGCAGTACTAGAATTCAACTTAGTGCCCATACCTCCAAATAGCCCTTTCCAAAAGGCTGCTCTGAACCTAGCATCTCTGTCTGAAACAATCATCTTTGGGATCCCATGTAACCTTACTATCTCTTTTAGTAACACATCTACTACTTGGGTTGTCCCAAAAGTAGACTTTACAGGTATAAAGTGTGCAACTTTTGTTAAAGTGTCTACTACTACCATAACTGAATCATGTTGGTACTTGGTTCTGGGTAATCTTGTTATGAAGTCTATAGAAACGGTATCCCATTTCCATTCTACATTCGGCAAAGGATTTAGAAGACCAGCAGGATACTGATGTTCAACTTTAACTAGTTGACACTCCATGCATCTAGCTAAATATTCTGCTACATCTCTTTTCATTCCTGGCCTAAACAACTTCTTTTTCAAAGTTGTTAACATTTTCTGATATCCAGGATGCTCTGCATACGGTTGTTTTTGATATTCATCTAGAATCTCTCTTTTCAAAGACTCCACATTGGGAACATATAGTCTGTTTTTGTAGTAGATCAGCTCTTTTTGGTTTTGAGTGTAGTCAGTCATCTCCTTCTTTAGTATTTTCACCTGTAGGTTCTCATAATTTGGATCCTGGTCTACTACCTTTTTCACTAAATCTTCTAAATCAAACTGGGCACTACTTACAATACTGTTTATATTTTGACAAGAATTTCTGCTCAAGGCATCAACAATTTTATTTTCTTTCCCTCGGATATGTTTTATGTCCATATCAAATTCACTCAGAAAATACATCCATCTGGCTTGTCGAGCATTCAAATCAGTTTGGGAAAAGAAATATTTAAGACTAATATGATCTGTCATCAATGTAAATTTCTTTCCAAGAAGATAGTGTCACCACATCTTGAAGGCATGAATAACAGCAGCCAACTCCAAATCATATACACTATAGTTCTGTTCATGTGTCTTCAGTTTCCTAGACTCATATGCAATAACTGAATTTTCCTGCAACAGTACTCCTCCCAACCCCTCTCTATAGGCATCTGTACATACAACAAATTCTTTATTGGGATCTGCAATTTTCAATATAGGGGCTATAGTGAGTTTTAATTTTAATTGTTCAAAACTGTTTTGGCATTTCTCATTCCACTCAAATTTGACACCTTTTCTTTGTAGTGAGGTTATGGTGTATGCTATGGCAGAAAATATTTCCACAAATTTTTGATAGTAACCTACAATCCCCATAAACGACCTCACTGCTGAAACATCATTTGGCACCGGCCATTCTCTAATAACCTTTATCTTTTTAGGGTCAATAGCCAACCCTTGTTCAGAAATAATATGACCCAAGTACTGGATCTTGTCCTTATAGAATTCACATTTACTGAATTTGACATATAACTAGTTTTCTTTCAGCGTTTGCAACACTGTCCTCAAGTGTTCTTTGTGCTCCTCCTCACTTTTTGAGTAAAATAAAATATCGTTTATGAACACTAGTACAAATTTATCCAAATAATTTTTTAACACACTGTTCATTAAGCACATAAAGGTGGCAGGGGCATTGGTCAACCCAAAAGGTAAGACTACAAATTCGTAGTGACCATACCTGCGTCAAAAAGTTGTTTTGATAATGTCTTCTTCTTTAATTCTGAGCTGGTGGTAACCAGTCCTTAGATCGATCTTAGAAAATAGTGCAGCTCCTCTTACGTGATCAAAAAGATCATCAATTCAAGGAAAAGGGTATCTGTGTTTTATTGTCAACTTATTCAGCTGATGATAATCAATGCACATTCTAAAGGTTCAATCCTTTTTTTTCATGAACAGCACCAGTGCTCCCCAAGGGGACACAATCGGTCCGATATAACCCTTATCCAGGAATTGTTGCAATTGCATTTTCAGTTCCATAAGTTCAGGGGGACTCATTCTATAAGGGGCTCGGGAAACCGGTGTTGCTCCCGGGACCAAATTGATTGAAAATTCAATCTCTATTTTGGGGGTAAGATGAGGAATCTCATCTGGAAAAACATCCTTAAACTCTCTCACCAGTCAAAAAGTATCCAATAGGTTTCCTTCAGGTTGCTGTTCTATTTCTTCAACATGTACTGCATAAACTTGATATCCTTTCCTAGTTGTTATTTTTAATTGCAGGGCTGATATTTGTCTTACAGAGATGGGTTTTTGTTTTCCCTTTAGAATAAAAGGTTTCCCTTCTTCATCTATGCAATGCAGAGTTTTATCCCAACATTTCATCATAGCCTTTCTCTTTTCCAGCCAGTCCATTCCTATCAGCAAGTCATATGAACCTAAGGGAAGAATGTTCAAATTCACTTCTATCTGAAAATCATTTAATTTAATTGTTGTTTGGGGTAATTTATGTGTTACCTTCCTCTTGGTTCCAGTGGCTAACTGGACCAACCAAGACTGCTGAAATTTTTCAATTTTCAGATTGCATTTTTCTACAATTTTTGGACTAATGTAACCCAAAGAAGCACCCAGATCAATTAAAACTGTAACAGATTGGTCAAAAATCTTACCTTTCATCTCAACCATGGTAGCTTGATGTTCTTCTTGTCGATTTTCCAAGGCTGAAATGATAGTAGCTATATTTCTTGCTATATCATTTACTGTGGTCGCTTCTCGGTCTCTCATAATCATCTGAATGTTTCGGTGGGGACAATCCATCAAGAGATGAGGTTCTCTGCAGCCCCAACATTTTAAAGGCTCCCTCATTTTCACTGTCCCTTCCTTCTTGTTTTCTCCATCTAACTGTTTGGAACCAACTTGGGACTGAGCTGTTTGGCTTTCTTTTGGTTTATTAAATTTTTTTCTCTGATGATCCCTACCAAAATTCTTTAAGTAAGGTGGTTTCTATTTCTTTACTTTGGTTTCACCTTTGTTTACCCAGCCTTTTCCATGATCACACTTTCCTCTAAACTGCTGGTAGCATAATCTAGCTTCTATTACTACTTCTTCCATATTTTTTGGGTTATCAAACTCAATATTCTCTTTGTACACAGTAGGCAAACATTTTAAAAACCTTTTCACATTTTCCTTCTCTTCTCGAATGTAAGGGACATATCTCAACATATTTGTAAATTTGGTGACAAACTCATCAATAGTGATTTTTCCTAGTCTGAGTTCATGGAATTCCTTTTCTTTATCATCATAATAACGTTCAATTAAATAGCGGTTTTTAAACTTAACCTGGAAATCTCCCCAAGTAACTGTCTTTTCGTCAATGGCATGCACCATTTTCGTCTCCTCCCACCACAAGGTAGCCTTACCTTGTAGCTAGTAGACATCTAATCTAGCTTTCAGATTGCTTTCATATTCATAGACTTGGAAATATTTAATCATGTTCAATAACCAGGCTTCAACATCTTCCTCCTTCTCCCCATCATTGGAGGGAGGTTTGATCTTTCAGAATTCTCGCTGTAATTCCTTTTTCTGTTTATAATGATGCCTAGCAGCATCATCTTCCTCAGAATAATCATTCTTCCTCTTTCCTGAACCCTCACCCTCTTGGCTATTCCGCGAGGTTAATTGTCTGATGAGTTTTTCCTGCTCCTCACTGGCTAATGACAATCTGTCATTCTGGCTTTTTAGCTCAGCCATTTCTCGTTGCAAACTGTGCAACATAGCTATCACCAGAGTGTTAGGATCTGGTGTATTATCTTCATCACGCAGATCAACATAAATTTCCTCACCTTCTTCCATTCAAATTTTCTATTTCAGCACCACTGTACACTAAACAACACAGATCAGTAATAGAATTATATTATCTTTCCTTTTTTTTTTCCAACAATAAATAATTTGTACAGTGAGCCCAAAAAAAACAGCCCAGTTTATGTAACATGAGCTCTGATACCATTTGTAACATCTCCTCTTAACCACTTCAAATTTTTTTTTTCTTGGCATAATATAATTCTGCCCCTCTAGTTGTCACCATCATTTAGATTTACCATTGGATTCCAATAATTATGAAATTCTATGGAACAGAGTTTCCTATTTTTTTATATGTGTATCTTAGACCACTATTTTAACTTTGATTTATTCCTCCCGTAAGGTTTGTGGTGACTTATGTTGTACATATATATCAATATATGTACTGTACATACCTATGGTGGATATATTTACATTTTTCCATAGATTATATCCATATATGTATCAATTATATCCATATATATATATATATATATCCATACTCCTTTATAGAGCTCACCAAGTATATGGCTTGAATTTCATTTTCATATTCTTATGGTTGCATCGTGAATATGTTATGCACTTATTGTTAAGTCCTTGTACGATTTCCCTAAGCTGGGAAGCTATGGCTGGACATCGATGTATCCAATGTTCTTAATGACTTAATTCGATTTATATCATTTCTTAATTTTCGTTCATATGCGTTCATTTCAGCCTTGCGGCCATGGTTTAATGGGATAATTTACCGTACCTCTGTCACCATAGAGATCTTGTGTATTTTCCATTATGAAATTTTTTTTATGGGAGTAGACGACATTGAAGCCGTAGTACTTATTTTTCTACGTTGGCAAGTTGGAATTAATGTGGTGTGGATTGAATAGCTCGTCGTGCTTTCCACGTTGACTAGGTTTCATGGCATTCTAAGGGTTTAAAGCCTGGGTTGCTATCCCTCGTCCTGGGTTGTTCATGTCTAAACGCCAGCGTTGCACCCTTACATTTTTTTTTGTAACACATATGAGCTCATTAATCACGCCAGTACTGGAATATGATTGGAATTACCATGTAATCGATTTCAATGCATTTTTCATTTATGACTTAGACGACTGTGCAAGGGTTCTCGATTTTTTTCCAATTCGAACCATGGCATATCATTGATCTGATGACAAGTGGATGGTGGAGATGCTTCAGATCAGATAGGGTTTTGTTCGTTGGGTTTAATGAATCATATTAACTTCTGGAGTTGCAATTTTAATTTTTCCTTTGGCTCTTCGTTTTTCTTGGTCGCCTTCTAGTTTTTATAATCTGCTTAATTGGAGAAACGCGACATCAAGCTCTTTCCAGCTTCTGGGTGTCACCATTTTTTTCGTTTCATCGCCATTCAGGTATACAAACTTCATCGTTCGATTGGTTTTATTTACCTCATCATTTAATTTTTAAGGATAACCATCTCAGCCACCCATAATTCAACCTCTGGTTGATTATCGTTCTGTTATTTTGGCTTGGTGTTTATTCTATCAGTTCTTGTTAAGTTCTGCACTAATATTAAACCCTTACTGGGTAGGAATTTCTTCTTCTCGTGGTTTGTGTGACCGTGTTTGTTTCATTTGCCAAGTTTTCCCTGGCTCTCCGTAAGAATTCACTACATAGGTAAGCCATTGATTTGTTGAAAGTAATTTATCCTGGGTGTGTTTTGTTCTGGCGAGCATTTTTACCATGCTCATTTATCCTTTCTACAGGTCATATTTGGTGACAGAGCCCTGAACTCTCAGGCGTAACCCTTATTTTATTTTTCTCAGTTCAAACGTACTATATTATGAATTGTCCTCAATTCGTCTAGTTATAACGCTCTCTCATGTTGCCCTCATTTTTATTGCAGGTAGGTTCGAATCTCATCGAGGGTTTTCCCCAATGGTAATTGATGGATTTATAATTCACTCAGCTTGACGTCGTTATACCTTGAATTTCAGGTCGGTATCAACGCGTCCTCAGTTAGAGCATGACCTAGCTTGCTCGTTGTTGTTATACGAAATTTATCTAGACACTTTAAGTTTTGTATTGTCAACAAAAAAAATTTCTACTATACTAATAAATTATGTTCAAGACTGGGACTATTAACACTTTTATGAAATTCCAAATTTAATTAAATTCTGTAATATTATCATGAACCCACGATAGCCTTAATTCGCAAGTGGTTTCAGAATTGGGTATATATTTTATCTACTGTCTGTCTCTATTATTAGTGACATATCAATAGTATTTTCTTATAGTTTCTAGATTTATATCTTTATGCTAATACTCATGTTAAATATTTTTACCTTTAGAATTGTTCTCCCTAAACTTGAGTGAAGAATTTTATAAGTTCACCAGTCTTAATATTTTTCCTTTTGTACCTCATCATTATAATAACATAAAGGAATGTAAGCCTGTTTGTTGCAAGAATTTTTCCAAGTTTACAATTCTACAGTGAATGAGATGTTACAATTTCCACAAGGTCTATAATTTCATATGTATTATATAATTCCCATAGTGGATTCTCTTTATGCTCCTGAGTTGAAGATTCCGTTGTACTAGTCACTTATGTCACTCCAAATCATCTCTGCAAATCTTACCATATAATATTTCTTAGTAGAATAATTTCAAAATTAAATAAACACTCTTAACTGGCACTTTATACAAATCTGGTGGGGAAAATATTTGTTCCCTTTCACAGCTTCTATAGTTTGCATGCAATTTATAAAAATTCACATGCATAGCTTATCATTCTAATGAGTATTCAGTAGAACATGTTAGTCATACTTCAACATATATATATGCTTCTCAGACCATAATTATTTTCAAGTTTAATAGGCATGTTTAGCTTTGGTTTCTTTGCTATCTAAATATATATGTTCCACTAGAATCTAGACTCCTCCATTCTATCCTTATTACAGAGGGAATTTTAGAAATAGACATGCACTGTTATTTTGGAAATCTACCTGTATGTTCTCCACTTAGTTAATTCAATAGATCTATAGATCTGCATTGTAGGTACTTAATTTCTCCTACACACATGGTTTGGGTTTCCTTAATTTTCATTAAATAAATTCCATTTTTAACAGAAATAGATTAAAGTTACACAGTGTAGGAATTATGAGGTCACATAAATCTCTAGATCTAAACCAATCACTGGTTTAGAGTTTCTGCTTGATTTTTCCCCATAATTGTTGTTCCTACAACTATGCAAAACAGAGAGATTTTAACTTCTCTACCCTTCTATAAATGTATGGAACACCAGTACAACACAAAACATTGCAAGTAATATGTAACTACAGTCATACATTCATTAACGTTTACACTTAAAAACAATTACTTTAATTCATTAATAACACTATGAGCATACCACTTCGGTACTTAACCAATCCTCCCAACCGTAGAGTCCCTCTATCTCTAGAACTCACCCCTGAGCTGAGATCAATTCCATTCCAGACCAACCGCTAATCTGTGTAGGAATAGCTTATTTAAGCTTTGGCTCCCCAAAGCCTATTTCTAATTCTCCATCCAGAATTACAGGATGCTTCTCTTCCTGTTTGCCCAGGCTTCCCATTTTAGGGACTGTTAAAGCTTCTTTCTGCTTTTCCCAGCTTTTTACCTCTTCCCAACTACTCTCCACATCATTGGGGAAACTATATTTTCCTCAAAATCTAATTTTGGAAATAAATTCTTTCAAATATTTTTTAAAGATTTTTGGGGAAATATTTTCCTCTATCCATCCTCATGGATTTAGCAAGTGATCTCACAATTCTCATTTGGTCAGTCTGCACAACATTATTTTATTTAATTTTCATAATGAAATATTTAATTACATCCACAAAATATACTTATCCATTTGGGGTCCACTCCCCTTAGGATTAAAGTTAAAATGTCTATCTTTGAAAGAAAAACATAAACTAGGGGTGTTACATTATCAGACATGGCCTTTCAGCCTAATTTCTAATTAGCTAATTTAATCACTATTTATATTATTTTATTCATTACAAACTTCTCTATGTATAATGGTTTTCAACGTTCTTGTCCACTATATTGTTTTTAGAGGTATATATTTCTCCAAGTTGATGAATTTGTACAGTATGAGTTAAGTACATAATTTTTACTGAATATTGCCTTCTTGATTTAGTACAATAGATCCCATTGTATATACTTGTACTTCCTCTTGTTTACAGAGTTGGCTAGGCATTTACACTATGCATTACCATGTTTCTCTTAACATCTTAGAATATTATTTAATTCTAATGATGTATTTTATATCTGTAATATCGTAATTAACATAAACCTAACAAAAAATTCAATCCCTCCTAATTTTTGTTAAATACATTAGACACTTTATCCTCAAAGGATAAAAAAAATTATTACACAGATTGAAAATTTAGGAGACATATTTTTCAACTTATCTTCCTAACTAAAACACATTAACTCTTATCCAATCATCATCATAATAAAAAAAAAATAAGATATAATTTAATAATTGTGCATACCAATTACGGTAAAGAGTATTTTCCATCCAACCTTGAGCTTTCATCCACAGCTTCCCTGCAAAAGGGACCAACTCCTCCAATGTGTAGACAAACGATTGTCTACCGAAGAATGGCTTATTAAAGATTGATTTCCCTCAGCATGTTTCCATAACTCCGTCCAGTTAAATCAGGATGTTTTTTTCCTTTAGCCTAGGGTTTACTTTTGTTTTTTCCACAAAAGATCTTTAAAATTAACTTTTTCCTCTTTCTAGTGTTAATTCACCTATTCTCAGTAACTTTCAACTTTATTGATGTACTTTTTAGATTCTTGTCTCCAACCTAATATATTTATTTTATTTTATCTTCTCCAAGGATTTTTGGAGATTTTGGGAAAGTATTTCGATTTAATTTCATCCTCATGGACTTGAAATCCTGGTCTCAAATTTACTCTAGTATTTTCACAATAATTAAAAATCCACATTTATTAGTTTAAAAAATAATATGTCCACTCATATAGTTTTCCTTTAGGTACACTTAACATTTAGAATTTTCAACTGTCTAGATAAAAGTAGTAAAATAGGGATATTACATATTCTCCCTCTAAAACAAAACACCATCCTTGATGTTGCAAAAAATTTGTTCATTTCTGAAACAATGACGGATATTTCTCTTTCATTTCCTCTTCTCTCTCCCAAGTAGTTTCCTTAGGTTTAAAGTGCCTCCACTGCACTTTCACCCTAGTTACATTTCTATTCTGAAGCTTGATTTCTTTCCCTACCAGTATACGAAGGGGATCTCGAATAAACTCTCCTTCAGCTTCCATTTGTATCATAGTCTAATCATTTTTTTGTGTAAATCAGCAGTTGTATTATATCTCAAATATTGTACATATTATTACAGAAGGGGCCTACTTTCCCAGAAAAAAAGACACAGAGGGCGGGGCCATCCGATGAGAAAATTTCATAGACATAAACACAGACACATAAAATCCATCACAAGCCAGGAGTCAAACTTTGAAATATTACAAAACAGATCCTCCTCTAGGATCGACAGACTGAGAAATTGGTCAACCCAAATGGGCTACCTGGCATAAGGAAAAAACAACAGAAACATAAACCAACTATAACCAAACAAAATACTTAAGAGGCCTGACTACTAGGATTTTCATCCTTAGTGTTACTATTCTTTTCTGCAGGATGTCCTCCATCACTAGGCCCGCCATTCTCCCCACGAATAGGTGTGCTCCGAGACTTGTAGCGGCGGATGATAGTAGTCTGGTTGCTCTCCTCAGGATGATGGATTGAAACATTCAACACATGCTTCATATATGCCTCGAAGAGCCTAACAAACCCCTCCATCCTTTTTGCCTAGGATTTCATCTCTTCTACCAAGGATTTCAAAGTCACTTGCACGCTATCTAGCCTAGCCGATTTTTTTTCCGAACCGAGGGTTCCGGCCTGGTACACATCCTTGAAAGCTGGCTCCTGCATATTCAGTGCCTTGGCTAACATGGTTTTCATTTTCCAAGTAGTGCTCTAGGTGTGAATAAATTTGGTGGCTTCGGTTGATGGAGAGCCAGGGTCCTTTAACTAGTCCACTTCCTCGCAGATGTCCCTATCATTAACTCTCTCATTTTATTTTCCAACTTCGGCTTGCAACAGGTCAATTTCATGTTTACAACTTCGAGAGACCCAGGAATTGAAGCCTTCCTCTACCTCCTTCAGTTCATGAGCTGCCTTGGCAGTCCAAAGGATACACTTCTCCATTACATAATGCCTTCCTCTCACACTCAGCTCTAGATATTTAGGAACGCCACAAAGGAAGGGTCACAAGAAAACACAGGTACCTCCTCTACTCTCCATACTTGTATCTATAACTTGATTAACGATAATTAGGATCCAGAGATGAAACGGATTCCCAATCTCGGCCTTACGCTTGACAGGTAGTCTAGCAGACAGGTGTGGGAAATAATTCTGATCCATTCGATCTAGATCACACCGGTTTCCATGCTTATCCTTAATTATATTTAGCCACCGGTGCAGTCCATCAGGGCTGGAGTATTATCCTTTTTCAGTAAGGAAAAAATCCCACACTTGTTCACATAAATCAAAGGGAATCTGGCCTAGAAACCACTACCGAGAATTAGTATATGGGCAGGAGTTCATATCTCATTAATAATCTGTTTCGTGTGACCTATCCGCAACTCCTGACCACCCCGTTAGGTCCTTTGCGTAAATTAGATCACACTCCTCTCTTAAATTATCACACAGCATGTCCTTCCAACAGGTGTCAAGGACAAACTCTGGGAATTCCACCGCACGATTAGCAAGGACGTCCGCCAAAGAATTAGCAGAGCACGTTACCACCTGAAGCACTACCCCTTTGAGATGAGAGATATGGATTGAGATGAGAGTCGTAACTAATGAGAGTCACCAGTGTTTTATGACCCTGCAAGGCTTTGACCCATTCTACAGTCTCTTAGCCTCATTAATGGCAAGCAACGACTCCCTTTCCCCAATAAATTTTCTTATTCCCAATCTGATCAAGATTCTGAGGCACAGCTCCAGAGAAGCGAATTTCGCCTCATTATCCGTAGCTTCACCCAATGGGCAGATGAAGATATGCTTAATTACTCCTAGGTCATCACGGATAGTGCCACCAAACCTAGCCAGACCCTGGTTACCTCACAAGGCCCCGTCAAAATTCAGCTTCTAGAAGCCCGGGGAAGGGGGCTGGTAGACCAGAAGAGATGGAGGACGTGACGAAAGGCGCTTAGAACCGAAAGAGATAGTGGCCCCTTCAATCCAAAACAAGGTCATGATGTGCTAGTCATTAACAAAGGGCTTGTCACTATAAACATCTTTGACCTTGGTGAGGACTGTATCCCTCATATTCTTCATTATTTCTATTTTAATGTGTTCAAGCTGGCGAGTTCCATCCTAGAATATTCTCCTATTCCTTTCCTTCCAAATCGACCACACAATGAAGCTAGGGCCCAGATGCCACAGAAGGTTAATAGTTTCTTGTTCAATATGCTTGCTCCTCCAACCTGTAATGCTCTCATGGATGGAGTCTTTTTTTCTATCGATTTTCCGAAAAATTTCCACCATCCAATCCCATAGGTTGTTGGCCCACTCACAAGAGTTCAGGAGGTGGTTCATGGATTCCTCCTCCACCCTACACATACAACATCTCGATGGTCCAATGAACCCTTTCTTACGTAAATTCTCTGAGGTGAGAATTTTCTTATGCATGAGAAGCCATAGGAAGGTTTTTATCTTAGGCTAGTAGATAACATCCCACAAATTATTATGCCAGTGAGTTTTTACTTCTAAATGTCTATGTTCAAGGTCGTACCTCTCTTATTTAATGTTAAAGTTACCACCTTCCATCTTTCCCCACTGGAGCTAATGCTCCTCTTGCGATCGATGAATCCTTTTCTTATCCACCCATAGACGTAAAGGTAGCAGCTAGTTTTCCATTGGGAGTTCCTGGGAGGGAGGGTCGAGACCCCAATGGTACCACTACTGGTCTAATTGGTCATTGGTCTAGTAGTGGAATACCTTTATTTTACCAAGCGTTTGAAATTATTGTTGGATAAGCTGAAACTCTGGCCTCTCGAACTTAGGAAGTTGTTGCCAGGAATATTCCCAGAAGAAAATTGTTCTACCATTTCGAATTTCCCAGAAGCAGTGGTCTTGGATGATCATTCTATTGGCCCAAGCAAGGTTCCAAATAGGGGAACCCGTGATTACTCCTGCCATTCTGACAAGGTCCGATGGGTGGCAATCCTCAACATACTTAGCCCACCAGAACACAAACCAAGGGGTATTGGGTTCCTTCATCCATATCCATGAGAGCTTAGCTCCACAAGACTTATTCATAGTTTTTGGATCTTGAAGCCCCATACCACCCAGGGTCTTGGGTTTGCAAATCTTCTCCTAGGCCACTAGGCCCCATTTTTTCTTGTCTACTTTTTCAGACCAAAGGAACGTCCTTTGAATTTCTCTGATTTTTTGAAGGACTCCTTTAGGTGTCGGAAGGATGTAAAGCATGTACTGTGGGATCGCTTGGAGCACTGCCTTTGTCATTACCAGCCTTCCCACAAAATTTAGAGCTCTATAATTCCAATACTTCCCCCGTTCCTCAATGGAGGAGAGAAACTTTTCCCAATGCCCTTTTTGCCAGGGTTTTTCCGTTAAGGGAATCCATAAATATTTAGAAGGGAGGCACATCCTTCTAAAGCCAAGGATGGTCGTGAGGTTCCAATAGGCTACCAAATGAGTTTTAAAGAGGAAAATAGAAGATTTATCTAAGTTCAGGTCCATTCCTGAAGCCAGTCCAAGGAGGTTGATAATAGCTTTACAGCCCCTGGCCTCTATAACTATTGGAATACCATGAAGCATAGTATCATCAAAAAATTTATGACGTGTGGTGGCTAGGAAAGTTTGCAGAGGTTGTAGACCCACAAAGTCCTCCTTACCTTTTTCCACTTTTATGATACAGCTTAAGCCCTCCATTAGGATGACAAACAAAAAGGGAGAAATCAAATCACCTTGCCTGATTTTGCTAGAAGGTCTAAAGGGAGGAGAAGGGGTGACATTTACCAAGACTGAGAGACTCGAGGATTTGACCATAGCCATCACTTAGTTGATCCAGCGACGGCCAAACCCAAAATCCACCAAGACAGCCTCCATGTAGTTCCAGCTAACCTTATCATATGCTTTAGACAGATCAAGTTGGATAATCATAACAGCTTTTTTTTGTGACTGAAGGGAGTGGATCATCTCATGCGCTACAAGGATATTATCCATAATCTATCTCCCTTCAACGAAGCCAGATTGATACTCCGAAATAATCAGCAGGAGGATATGCTTTAATATGTTAGCCATTACCTTAGAGATGATTTTATACAGGAACATTGTGAAGGGCTATGGGCTAGAACTTAGCTGGGGTGTAGGCTGCCTCTCCCTTGGTAATCAAAGCTATAAAAGTAGAGTTAAGGGATTTCTAGATTGAGGATGTTTTACAGGAGTCATCGACCACTTCCCAGATCTCCAACTACACAATTTTCCAAAAAGCTTTGAAGAAGTCAATGATGAAACGATCCAGGCCTGGCGATTTACCATTAGGCATATCATGAATCGCTTCCTCCACTTTTGTCAGAGTAACAGGCCAGTCCAGGTGCTGATTGTGTTCCTCTAATAAATTTTTTGGGATGGATGCCACAACATCCCGAATTTCCCCTTTCCTTTCTATTCCTGGTTCTATGGAAATTTGTGCAAAGTGGTCGACCAAGAGGGTAGAGATGTCCTTATGCGATTCATAGGAATTACCTTGAACATCCTTTAAATAGATGATCTTGTTGGTACGTCTATAGTATATGGCCGATCTGTGGAAAAATTTTGTTTTCTTCTCCCCTTCCTTGAGCCATTGGACCCTAGATTTCTATTTCCACAGGATCTCTTCCTGCACACATCTTCCTTCCCATTTTTTCATGAGGTTTTTCTCAATAAGGATGGATTCTTGGGAGATCTCCTCATTGATACAAGCCTTATGCAGTGTTGGAAAAATACTGAGAGGGGGGGTGAATCAGTATTTAATGCAGACAATAAAACTTTTTACTTTTCCTTTCTAAAAACCCATACGCGACTTTTCAGAAGCCAACTAGCGTATATACGCGGATATCCTTTACAGAACTTGCGTATGTATAGATATCTAATTATGCATTCAATTCTTAACTCGGATCATTGCATTATTCATTTATCGGATATTTCAGAAACATTAAACAGGGTGCGAAAAGAACAAGTATAATCATCACACATAGGCAACACACATGAACACGAAGATTTTTTAGGTGGAAACCCAATTCTGGAGAAAACCACCGTCGCCGTCGTTTCGGTCTTCAATATTTATTATAAAGAAAAACTTCTTCCAATCATGTACTCGGTGCGAAACTTATACCAACACGCGAGCACCTACCCGTAGAAGGCTACAACCTTCTCTCGTTTACCGACCCTCACGTAGAAGGGAGCTACAACCCCCTGCTCTCATTTACCAGACCTCACCTGGAAGGGAGCTACTACCCCCCGATATTAGCACCACCCTCTCGTCGACGTAAAGCTTATACTATCGGAGTCGAAGGCTTCAACCCTCGGATCCACTGCGACCATGTTTCATTAATTTTCACACTCGGATTAAATAACTTCAACACAATTCTTCACTTATCAACAAACATCCCTTTTCATTTCATCAGTCAAAACAGTGAAACCACTGTAACCAGAATATCAGAAATAGCCCAGAATTCAGAACATATATGCAGAACCTCAATTATCTTTTGAGCAACCATCAACTCAAATACCATACAAACTTTTCCTTAAAGAGACCCGCGTAGACATTTGTGCAACTTATTAGAAAAACGCTAACAGCCCATACGCGCTTTTGTCTGAACAGAGCCGCGTATACACGCTCTTTTCACGAAACGAACCTGCGTATAGATCTATAAAAGATAAATTTTGCAAATGAGACCAGGTCTATGAACTTACCAGATTTCTTCAACTTCTTCAACAGATTTGCGTCAAGTCTTCATCACTTCTTTTCAGATCATCCACGAGATTCACCATTTCAAGATCTAGAGATCTTGAACCTTCATTATGTTCATAGATGCATCATAGAATCTGATCTATCAATTAAAGAGCAGAGTTCAACCATGCAGATATACTTCAGAGTGAAGTATTCATTAAATCCCAGACACCTGCACTCCCTTTGCACAATGAAATTCTTCTCCTTATATAGATTTAGCCTTTTTCAATACCATGAGTAAAAACCACATTACTTCCGATGGTTTTCCTGGACGAGATCAAATAGACAATCCAACGCTCAATACAATGGGTCAATAGCATGGTAATGCCCCTTGGTATTCTAATTTTGGAGTGCAAAAGACCATACGTGACTTGGCACATACTTTTCCGCATTCATACGCGCTTTCTCCTTGACAAACCTGTGTATGCCTTGTAACACACATTTTTCATCATTGCTTTGGCCCTCACTGAAATTTCCTTCTCTGGTACTTCTGAGCTACTTGTAGAACATCAAATTTACATCATTAATAAACTCATCGAGCATCAATAACATCTTTAATAAGAGGTTTCCATCATCTTCATCAAGTGGGTTGCCATCAAGGACAACATTTAGTATCATATTTCCAACAATCTCCCCCTTTGGACTTGATGGAAACCATGATGGTGTTTGATAACCAAAACAGATAAAAACATTAAGAAAAATGATATTCTCCCCCTATTCAAACACCATGTCACTCCCCCCCTTTGACATCAAGGGCAAAGGGCGGATCAAAACCAACACAAGGTTTTTCTCATTATGTAGAAAGAAGAGCGATGTAGATCTTATGTGCATTGAAGATATCATGCTCCCCCTGACTCTATGACCTTCCTATCACCAAGGAATCATACTTACATCAAACGATTCAACCAAGTGGATTTACATAAGTGACTCAAGTACCCAAAAAAGTGGGTTTACACATTTAAGTGGGTTAAGAAATTTGAACAAGTCCTTACATGACTGAATATTACAATTTTTACATCATGGGTCTCAACATGACCTTTTCATCAAATTACAAAAATGAATTTTCATGACCAATACCAAAAGGAGCTCAAGAGAGATCACATTTCAGAACCATCATAATGCCAACAATGCATTATGCTCAGCAAGGCTAATGCTCCCCCTGAAAATGTGCATCCAAGCATCCTTTCCATATGACCAAGGCTCCTCCTTAGCTTGTGCATCCTGAATACTTTCAACAGCAAATCATCAAGGCATCTTCACCCAAAAAAAGAGAATGAAACAGAAATATACGAGCTGAAATACCACCAGTGACTCCAAATAGCATCAAAGATACCAAACAGCACTGCAGTTGTGCTAAAAAATTCTAACCCCAAACAGAAATTGCCAGCAATGAACCATACGCGGCTTTATGTGTTTAAACTCGCGTATATACGCGACTATCTTTCAGGAAACCCGCGTATCCGATTTAATCTTCTGAATTTCATCAGATCTGATCTTCTGAGAGGCAGAGATAACACCCAAATTCTGCCTGAGATATTCGAACGTTTTCCTGGGCAGAGGTTTGGTAAATATATCATCAATTTGTTCCTTGGAGGGAACATACTCCAACTTCACCTTTTGTTCAAGCACTTGTTCACGTAGGAAGTGATAATTGATGGGAATGTGGTTGGTCTTTGAATGCGTAACAGGATTCTTTGAGATACTGATGGCACTTGTATTGTCACACATAATGGAGATAGGAGGTGTACATTTGATTTGAAAATCTTGCAAGGTTTGCATCATCCAAAGGAGTTGAGTGCAACAAGATGCGGCAGCCAGATATTCTGCTTCTACCTTAGATAAAGCAATAGAATTTTTCTTCTTGCTGAACCAAGATACTAATCGGGGCCCCATATAGAATGCACCACCACTAGTGCTTTTTTGATCATCAACATTTCCAGCCCAATTTGCATCGGTGTAAGCATGAAGAGTAAGATCAACATTCTTTGGATACCATAGTCCAAAATCTTGAGTTCCTTGTAGATATTTGAATATTATTTTGACAGCCTGAAGGTGAGACTCTTTTGGATTAGCTTGGAATCATCTGACAATCCAAACTGCATGCATAATGTCGGTCTAGTCCCAGTGAGATAAAGTAGACTTCCTATCATTGATCTGTATTCGGTTGATTCACCGTGGGAGAATAATCATGAGAACCGAGATTGCATCCCGGTTATCATTGGTGTACTTACAGGTTTGCATTCTTCCATGCCATACTTCTTCAAAATTTGGTTAAGATATTTTTCTTGTGATAGGAATATACCAACTATAGTTTGATGCACTTGCAAGCCAAGAAAGAATGTTAGTTCCCCAAGTAAGGACATTTCAAATTCTTGCTACATGACAGAAGCAAATTTCTGACTCATAGATTCTTCATTACTCCCAAAAATGATATCATGAACATAAACCACCACAATCAATAGTTTCTTATTTTCAATTTTTGTGTATAAGTTGCTATCAGCAGACCCCTTTCAAAATCATTGTTGATGAAGATAATTGTCAAGACGATAATACCATGCCCTTGGAGCTTGTTTGAGACCATATAGAGCCTTTTTTAAGTCTACAAACAAGATTTTCATCATTTCCAAAAATAAATACTTCGGTTGTTCTATATAAACTTCTTCTTCTAGATCACCATTGAGGAATGCGGATTTGACATCCATTTGATAAACTTTGATTTTTTGAAAACTTGAAAAAGAAAGAAACATTCTTAAGGCTTCAAGTCTAGCTACAGGAGCAAATTTTTCTTCAAAGTCTATACCTTCTTGTTGAGTATACCCTTTGCAAACCAGTCTAGCTTTGTTTCTTATAACTTCCCCATTCTCATTTAACTTGTTCTTGAATATCCATTTGGTTCCAATGACATTTTTGTTATGTGGTCTTGGTACCAATTCCCAAGTGTGATTATTTTCAATTTGATCAAGCTCTTCATTCATGGCTTGAATCCAACATTCATCTTTGCTAGCTTGATTGACATTGTGTTGTTTAATTGTGGATAGAAATGCCAGATAGCTAGAAGATCCCACAAGAGTCCTCCTTGTTTGTACTCCTGATTCCTTATTTCCCAAAAATTTGAGATTCGGGATGATTCTTTTGAACATATCAGGATGGAGCTTTTCTAGATAAATCATCTTCTGGTTCTTCATTGGATCCATTGTCTATATCATTTCTATTTGACGCAGAAGGACAATAGTCACCATCATCTTCATCTGTTGTGTGTTTTTATTGTTTAGGAGATGCAGGAAACTCATCAATAACAACATCAATACATTCAACAATCTTCTGAAGCATTTTATTGTAACATTTGTATGCTTTGCTTGTAGATGAGTAACCAAGAAATATTCCTTCATCTGATCTGGGTTCAAGCTTGCCAAGCTTTTCATAATTATTTTTGATAAAGCATTTACTTCCAAAAGCTCTAAAATGCTTCACAGAAGGAGGATTACCATACCATAGTTCATACAGAGTTTTATCACTATTTACTCAAACATGTGCCTTGTTAAGAATATTTTCTACTATGTGAGTAGCTTCTCCCCAGAAAGTGTCAGGTGTTCTGGAATCATCAAGCATAGCTCTAGCCATTTTTTGAATCGTTCTATTCATTCTTTCTGCTATGCCATTTTGTTGTGGAGTGCCTGCTACGGAAAACTTTCTTTTTATGCCATGTTGTTCACAAAATTCAAAGAATTCATTTGATGTATATTCTCCTCCTTGATCAGATCTAAGACACTTGATTTTTAGATCTAATTCATTTTCCACCAGTGCTTTGAAGATCTAAATTTTTTCAAATGCTTCATCTTTGTGTTTGATCAACCCAATCCAACACATTCTAGAGAAATCATCAATAAATAAGATATAGTATTCTTCACCCCGTGGTGACTTTTTCCTCATAGGTCCACATATGTGAGTATGGATGAGTTCAAGAGGCTTACTTGATTATCCTTCCTTGGCATTAACTTGCACTCTGGTTTGCTTACCGAATTGACAGGATTTGCATATGATACTTTCACGCAGAGTAATATTGGGAAGACCACGAACAACATTAAGTCTGCTAGATTTGTTGATTTGAGAGAAGCTTAGATGCCCCAACCTTCTATGCCATAGCCAGTTTTATGAAGATTTACTCAAGTAACATTGTTCTTTGCAATTCTTCAATACATACAGATTGCTTGGAGTTCTTTTTCCTTTTATAATTGTTTTACGTGTATCAAGATCATGAACCACACATTCTTTTGAACTAAAGACAATTTCAGTTCCTTGATCACACATTTGACTTACACTTAATAGGTTATGCTTTAATCCATCGACATACATGACCTCATTAGCCTTCACCCTTTCTTTTAGAAACACATACCCTTTTCCTTTAATTACAGCAGGAGTATCATTTCCAAAAGTAACTTTCTTTTCCTTTTCTAGAGAACTATATGCACGAAGTTTGTGTTTATCACCTGTCATGTGTCTTGAGCATCCACTATCAATGTACCATTGATTTTCTTCACCTTCCGCAAATAACGCTATGCCACAATTTTCAACCTGTGGTTCCTTCTTTTTTTCATATTTTGGATTTTTAAGGAAGATGCTCTCTTGGCTGTACTTTGCTCCTACACTCAGAATCTTCATGGCCAAATTTATTGCAATAAGCACATTCAACTTCATTTAGAAGAGGAGAAAAGTTGTTATAGGTATTCTTCTTTGTTTCCACATCAATCCTTTTCTTTCTTGCTTCTCTTGTCATGATGGTTTTATATGCAACACATTAAGCAACTTTATGACCAAAATTGTTACATGAGAAACATTTTCCGTTGAAGAAGAAATTTCTGCTATCATGAAATCTTCTATTTGAATTTACCTGTTGATTGGTGCCTTTTTGAAAGATATTCCTGTTAATGCTCCTTGCATTAGGATGATCATGCTTTACCTGTAAAGATTCTTTATTCCCCCGGGTCGAGTGGCGGAATTTTGTAAACTAGTTGTAGCTCGCTTTTAGATAATTTGGTGTTGAAGCTTGAGAGGACTCTCCAGTGTATCCAAGACCTCGTCTTTATAAGAGGAGAACGTTGAACCTTGATAATCTCATCTTAGGTTTCGGATCCTTTAGCAAATCTAAAATTCGTAGTCTTTACTTTCTCAAATTCTTTTCTTACACTTACCACTTCACATTCTAATTTCTCATTGTGTTTCTTTGCTTCTTCAACTTTCGCTTTTCCAGAGTCTCGATGGTTATTTTTCTTTCTTCTAAGAGAATTTTATATTCTTCTAAGAGAATTTTTCTTTCTTCTAAGCGTATTTTGAGTTGGTTGTTCTCCTCAAGAAAATAATTGTCCTCTAGAGAATCCACAAAAGTATCCTTTTCTTCTTTAGACTCAAATGCCATGAGAATTCTAAGATATTGTTCACATTCTTCCTCACTATCAGATACTCCATCACTGTCATCATGAGTATAGTAACTTCTTCTAGTGCTAGACTGGTTCTTATTTCTAGCTACTTCCTTTCCCTTTGCAGGTGTTTCTTTGTAAGGACACTTAGCAGCATAATGACCAACTCTTCCACAATTAAAACATTTAAAAGGAAGCTTACCTCTAAACTGTCCTGTACCAAGTTGAAGTTTCTTTACAAAATTTGCCTCATCTTCTTCCGAAATATATCCTGATCCTTCTGCTTCTTGCACTTCTTTCCATTTTGTAGAAGCTCTAAAAAAATCTTCTTTGACTTCGTACGATCCTCCTCTTCTCATTTCATATGCGATCAGTATGCCATGAAGTTGCACCATGGAAAGATTTTGAATATCCCTGTTTTTCTTCAAGGGCGAAACTTTTGATTCAAATTTTTCCGTTAGTGATCGTAAAATTTTCTCAACCAAAGTAGTGTCGATATTGTTTCACCCGGATTTCTCATACGATTTACAACATCATCAATACGTAAAAAAGAAACTGCAATACTCTCATCACTATGCATCTTTAAATTTTCATATTCAATTCTAAGAGTTTGGAGTTTTGCACTTTTTACCTTTGCATCTCCTTCATAACTTAGAATGATTTTGTCCCATATTTCCTTTGCTGTATTTAGCTGCATGAATTTGACCAAATTTGATTCAATTAGACTTCCTATTATGACATTGACCGCTTTTGCATTTGATTCATAATTCTTTCTTTCATTTGGATCTCGTTGGTGTAGCGAAATTGGATATTGATATCCTTGTTCAAAAATGGCCTATACATAAGCTCCCATAGACCGAAGATAGGATCTCATCCTCATTTTCCCAGTAAGATTAAATTGCTTCCGTTGAAGAGCGGGGGCTTGATAGATGTTGTTCCCTCATGATTGCTCATCTTGCTTGAACTTCCTTCTAGCGGCTAAGCTTTTTTTAGAAGGACCTGCTCTGATACCAATTGTTGGAAAAATAATGAGAGGGGGGGGGGTGAATCAGTATTTAACACAGACAATGAAACTTTTTACTTTTCCTTTCTAAAAACCCATACGCGACTTTTCAGAAGCCAACTAGCGTATATACGCGGATATCCTTTACGAACTCACGTATGCATAGAGATCTAATTATGCATTCAATTCTTAACTCGGATCATTGCATTATTCATTTATCGGATATTTCATGAAATAGTAAACGAGTGCGTAAAGAATAGTATAATCATCACACATAGGCAACACACATGAACACTAGGATTTTTAGGTGGAAACCCAATTCGGGAGAAAACCACCGCTACCGTCGTTTCAGTCTTCAATATTTATTATAAAGAAAAACTTCTTACAATCATGTACTCGGTGCGGACTTATACCAAGCACGCAGGCACCCACACGCAAAAGGCTACAACCTTCTCTCGTTTACCACCTCACCCGGAAGGGAGCTACAACCCCCTCGCTCTCATTTACCAGCCTCACCCGGAAGGGAGCTACTACCCCTCGATATTAGCACCAGCCTATGTTGACGAGAAAGCTTCTACTATCGGGATCGAAGGCTTCAACCCTCAGATCCACTGCAGACAACGTTTCATTAATTTTCACACTGGATCAAGCAGCTTCAACACAATTCTTCACTTATCAACAAACATCCCTTTTCATTTCATCAGTCAAAACAGTGAAGCCACTGTAACCAGAATATCAAAAATAGCCTAGAATTTAGAACAGATATGCAGAACCTCAATTATCTTTTGAGCAACCATCAACTCAAATACCATATGTGCTTTTCCTTAAACAGACCCATGTATACACGCGCTTTTACTGAAGAGAACTTGCATATACATTTGTGCAACTTATTAGAAAAACCCTAACGTACCCATACGCGCTTTTGTCTAAATAGAGCCGCGTATACACGTGCTTTTCACGAAACGAACCTGCGTATAGATCTATAAAAGATAAATTTTGTAGATTAGACCAGATCTATGAACTTACCAGATTTCTTGAACTTCTTCAACATATTTGCGTCAGGTCATCATTACTTCTTTTCAGATCATCCACGAGATTCACCATTTCAAGATCTAGAGATCTTGAACCTTCATTATGTTCATAGATGCATCATAGAATCAGATCTATCAATTAAAGAGAAAAGTTCAACCATGCAGATATACTTCAGAGTGAATTATTCATTAAGGCCCAGACACCTACACTCCCTTTGCACAATGAAATTCTTCTCGTTATATAGATTTATCCTTTTTCAATACCATGAGTCAAAACCACATTACTTTCGATGGTTTTCCTGGACGAGATCAAATAGACAATCCAACGCTCAATACAATAGGTCAATAGCATGGTAATGCCCCTTGGTATTCTAATTTTGGAGCGCAAAAGACCATACACGACTTGGCACGTACTTTTCCGCGTGCATACGCGCTTTCTCCTTGACAAACCCGCGTATGCCTTGTAACACACATTTTTCATCATTGCTTTGGCCCTCACTGAAATTTCCTTCTCTAGTACTTCTGAGCTACTTGTAGAACATCAGATTTACATCATTAATAAACTCATCAAGTTTCAAGAACATCTTTAATAAGAGGTTTCCATCATCTTCATCAAGTGGGTTGCCATCAAGGACAACATTTAGCATCATATTGCCAACATGCAGTCCTTCCAACTGTTCTTCTAAAATGATCCTCTCCTTAAAGATGTTCCCGAACACCTCTTGGTTCCAAGTTAAAAGAGGGGCTTTAATATGTTTTATTTTATCTTGAATATGGAACATCTTTGTACCCCTAATCATAAGGGGTTCCTGCCACCATTGTTTGATTTTAGATTTGAAGTTAGGGTGGTCAATCCAGAAATGCTCAAACCTAAATGGTTTGTTTTCAGGGGCGCCCGAAATAGTTGCATCTAGGGAGATGGGCCAGTGGTCAGAGCCCCCACTTGGAATGGTGTCCAAATCCACAGTGACACCATCCAGGAGGATATTTTCAGTAATGAGGAAATGGTCAAGTCTCGAGGTGATCTTCCTGTCCCCTCCCCTCTTTTTACTCCATGTGTACAAACTAGTCTTTGGAAGAATGTCAATGAGCCTGGAGGACCTTATGAAATGACTGAGAGCCTCTGCATCCCGATTGAGCCTCCTCAATCCCCCTTTCTTTTCACTCAATGAGGTAATCATATTAAAATCCCCCGAAAAAATACCTTTAACACCCAAGTAACAGAGTTGAAGATATGAGAGGTGATCCAACAAAATAAGCTTCTCATCTAATCTTTTGGGTCCATATACATTCGTACATAAGTATGTACCAGATTCTCCTATTATTTGCACCTCCAAGGATACATAAGACCTTGTTGCTTATGCATTAACCAGATGAGATGAGTGGGGGTTCCAAAATGTAACCAGACCTCCTTCCATCCCAATACCCTTAACCTCAAAGTAATCCATTCTTTTCCCTATTTTCCGACTTATCTCTTGCATTTTCTTACTTGAACATTTAGTTTCTTGTAGGAAGATCATATTAGGGTTTTAAGTTTTGACTTTCTTATTCAGAAGTAATTATTTTCTTTGGTTGCTTAGGCCTCTAACATTCCAAGATAAGATCCTCATAAATACAATAAATTTTAAGAAGAGGAGGTGAAAGCATCAAGGGCTTTCGTCTTACCTGAATTTATGAGAATTTGACCTAGTTCCTAGAGGGCTTCATTCTTGGTTTTCCTTCCTCTCTTGCCCATGTGCTTGGCTTCCTGGTTTGTCCGATGTAGTCCTCAGACATGGATTCCCAGACCCTTGGTTGGTCTGTACCCTCTTTTCTGACCCCTATTCTCTGCCTCCTGACGGGAGAAAAATAGGAAGTTTATCCTCTCCACTTCCTCAGTCAGGATTTGTTCTAATCCTCTTTGCTTCCATTGTTCCACCATATTGTTTAGGTCCATTCCTTCCCATTCCATAATCTCCCCCAGTTCCAGGTCCTCCATACCTACTTCACTTATTTCCATTTCAACATATCCCTCTACATCTTCATCATAATCAGTGGCTTCTAGGATATCTACCAGGGTACTCCGGTTTGAGCCTAGGGATGCCTACTTTGGATATCCCACAGTCTTTGGAATAGAGTCCTTTTGAAGGGGTTCTTCCACTGATTCATATTGGGAACCCAAAACTTCAAAGGCATTAGCAGAGATATTATTTGGTATCCCTACTTTAGGCTGGTTTCTTTTGTTTTCTCTCTTTCTCCCGTTTGGGGGCGAAAAGCCATCCTGATCTTTAACTGCTCCTTCCTTACTCTTTTCTATTTTCTTTGTTAGAGGAAATTCTTTGAATAGGTGACCATGCTCATGACATTTATAACATCTGAAGGGAATCTTCTCATATTCGGTGGCCTGAAAGAAAACCTCATCTCTGAATTCAAGCCACAAACCTTCATGCAAAGCCCTTGAGACATCCATTTCAACACAGATCCTTGCACAGGAGGTGTACCTTATTTGCAGGGTGGCCTCTGAGGCTTGGAAAAAATTCCTGCACATGTTTCCAATCTTTTTTAGTACAGAGGGTCTCCAATAGTCGATCGGGAGAGAGAAAATACAGATCCATACTCGCACATGCGTGAAGGTCTCCCTTTCTAGGGTGAAGTTTGGCTTCCATGGTTTTACATATAGCTTGGACGAGGCATAGAAATAAGGGCCCCCATCAAAGGTATGATCCCTATCATCCAGATTCGCAAAAAAAAGCGTAAAGAAATCTTTGGCCCCAAGATGGAGCCTGACATCTCCCTTTGGCTTCCACTTTTGTTTTATCCAAAGGAATAAGGATTTTTCAGAAGACCAAAAGCCCATAAATTTGTAAATCAGAGCATGTATTTCCATATGGTCCCTGTAAGCCTACATTTCTAGGTCAGTAATGATGACCCAAAGACTTTATGAGGTTTTTGGCTTGCAACGGCTCTTCTCCCCTTGTTTTTTACTCTCTATGGAAGATCCTAACAGATTCAAGCTTTCCTTGGTTTGGGCTTAATTCTCTACATCGTCTTTTGTCCCTTCTGCTATCCTAAGAGGTTCCTGCTCGTGATTATGGAATTATTTGTCATTATTCCCCATTATTTTAACGCAATTTGGCCTCTTCTGAGCCAAAAGCCCTTTGGTCATCCCGCTCACCTTCTTCTTCTTCCCCAGCTCATCATTACCTGCCATTTCTGACCCGAAAATCAGCAGCCCTTCACTCGGACCTTTCCCTTTCTCCAAGGTAACTTGTTTGTAAGAAGGGGCCCCATTGTCGCCTGCTTTTCTCATTCAGGTGGTCAGAGCAGACCCACACCTCAAAAGCTCAGCAATATGGGCCTTGCCTTCCGCTAGAGCACGATGCAAAGTGCAGATTATCATAGTCCAATCAATTACATGAGTAGGATCATATACATAAATTTTCAATAAGGAAACATGAAAAACGTTGTGAACCTTAATATGACTAGGTAGAGCCAATTTATAATCTGGTGGACCAACTGTTTCTAAGACTTCAAATGGTCCAAAGTAGCATGGTGATAACTTAGCACAACTACTGGCATATAATGTACTCTTTTTAGGCTTAATGCTCAAATAAACATGCTCTCCCACTTTGAATTCTCTATGAATTCTCTTTTTGTCTTCATAGCTCTTTTGTCGATCTTGAGATGTTTTAATATTTTGTTGAATTTTTTTCATAGTTCTTACCATCTCGTGCAATGAATCATGTCTAATAATTAACTTATCTTCTGGTTGACTAAACAGCTAAGCGGTGTGTGGAATTTTAAGCATACAATGCTTCAAAAGGACTAGTCTTAATTGAAGCTTGGTAACTATTATTATACGAAAACTCTTCCACATGGAGAAAATCTTCCCATATTGTAGGTTTGTACATCACATACAAGTGCAACATGTTTTCTAAAATCTGGTTGGTTCTTTAAGCTTTCCCATCTATTTGAGGATTGTCAGTGGTACTAAAATTAAATTTGGTACCCATTCCTCCAAACAGAGTTTTCCAAATGGCTAAAGTAAATTTTTCATCTCTATCAAATACAATCATTTTTGGAATCACATTTAATTTCAAAATTCATTTCATGAATACATTAGGTACTTGAGATGTGCCAAATGTAGATTGTACTGGTAAAAAGTGTGTTTCCTTAGTTAGTGTGTCTACAACCACCATTATATAATCATGTTGATACTTGGTTCTAGGAAATCGTGTAATGAAATCTATGGAAAACACTTTCCATTTCCATTCTAGAATATGTAGACGGTTCAGTAATACTACAGGATGTTGATGTTCTACTTTTACTTGCTGACATTCTAAACACCTAGTCAGATAATCATAAACATATTTTTTCATACTTCACTAAAACATGTTCTTCCTTAATGATGAAATCAATTTTTGGTAACTAGGATGACTTGCATAAGGTATTTTATGATACTCATCTATAATTTCATGTCATAAAGATGTAAATTTGCAATATAAAATAATTTCTTATAATAAAACAGTCCTTTCTGGTTTTTAGTATATCCCGCAACTTCAGTTTCCTACATTTTCTCTTGTAATTCGACATATTTTTGGCCTTGCATTAGCACTTCCTGAATCTATTCCTCTATTTAAAATTTCACACTAATTCCTCCATTGGTCAAAATTTGATTAGCATTCCTACTCAAAGAATCAACAATCTTATTTTATTTTCCTTTAATGTGTTTGATTTCCATATCGAACTCACTAAGAAAATATAACCATATAGCTTTTCTAGAATTTAAATCTGGTTGAGTAAATAAGTATTTCAAACTTATCTGATCTGTCATTAGTATGAAATTCTTTCCAACAAATAATGTCTACACATCTTCAATGCATGTATAACAACAACTAGTTCTAAGTCGTATAGAGTATATTTTTTTTCATGCTTCTTCAATTTTCTTGACTCATATCCTCTTACTAAATTATCTTGAAGAAACACTTGTCATAACCCTTCCACATATGGATCTGTACACACTAATCGGGAATTTTCAATATGGGTGCAATAGTTAATTTCAGTTTTAATTGTTCAAAACTACATTGACACTCTGCATTCCATTCAAACTTCACTCCTTCTTTCTGTAAGGAAGTCATATGATAGGCTAAGGATGAAAATCCTTCCACAAACCTATGGTAGTATCCAAAAATACCAACAAAGGATCGTATGGTTGCTACATCTGTGGTTACAAGCAAATTCATTATTGCTTGTATTTTCTCTAAGTCTACTTCTAAGTCATCCTTTCAAATCACATGACCCAAATATTGAACTTTATCCTTGTAAAATTCACATTTACTGATTTTTGCATATAATTTATGTTCTCTAAGTGTTTGTAGGACTTTTTTGAGATGTTCTCTGTGTTCTTCCTCATTTTTGTAGTACACCAAAATGTCATCAATGAACACTAGTACAAACTTGTCCAGATACTTGTGCAATGCATTATTCATTAACACACTTGAATGTAGCAGGTGCATTACTAAGTCCAAAGGGTAGCAATACAAATTCACAGTGATCATATCTAGTGCTAAATGTTGTTTTGTTGATTTCTTCATCTTTAATTTTAGATGGTGATATCCTATTCTTAAATCAATATTTGAGAAGATAGTGGCTCCTCTCACATGATCAAATAAGTCATCTATACTTGGAAGAGGGTATCTATTCTTAATAGTCGATTTATTCAGCTGTCTCTAATCTATGCACATTATAAATGTGCCATCTTTATTTTTGACCAAATAGTAATAGTGCTCCCCAATGAGAAACACTTGATCTGACGTACCCTCTATCTAAAAATTCATGCAATCGTAGTTTTCGCTCTAATAGTTTAGGAGTAATCATTCTATAGGGTGGTCTAGAAACAGGTGTAGCTCCTAGTACTAGTTCAACTAAGAAACAAAATTTTCTTTTAGGTGGTAGATGGGAGATTTCGTTGGGAAATAAATCCTTAAACTCTCTGATTACTGGTAAATTTTCTACAACCTCCTTTTCATTTATTTTTCAAAAATATTTTCATATTACATGGTTTTCCTACCAACATTGTGTGTGAGTGAGATACCATCATTTTAGGACACTTTTCAACAACATTATGGAAGAAATTGGGCACAAAATTGAATTTCAGTTCTACTTATCATCCATAGAGACATGGGTAAACTGAACAAGTTAATAGAAGATTGGGAAATATTCTAAGAATTTTAGTAGGAGAACATATAAAACAAGGGGATAATGTATTAGCTCAAGTAGAATATGTGTCTAATGGTTCTTTCAATAAAATCACTGGAATGAGTCTCTTTTAGATAATTTACGATATGAATGCAAGAGGATTGAATGAAATAAAAATCCTAGAGAGTTAAGGAGTGTTGAAGGTGAATATTTTGCGGATGTTGTTCCAATCAAACATAATAGAGTGAAACAAAAACTTCAATAAAATAAGAACAAGTACAAGCAAAGAGAAAATTTGAGAAGAAGAGAGGTGAATTTTGAGGTTGGTGACTTAGTAATGGCTCATCTAAGGAAGGAAAGATTTCCAACATGAGAATACAACAAACTCATATACAAAAAAATTGGTCCTAGTAAGATTTATAAGAAATTTTCAGCCACTACTTATGAATTAGAGTTACCAGTGTGGATTGTTATATCTTCAATCTTCAATGTAGTCGACATGTATAAATATCAAGCAGGTGACACAAGTCAAAAAGAAGAACAAGAGGACATCTCAGAACCAAAAGTTCAATGTACAACAAAAATTCCATCTACAAGAAAAAAAAGGGGTTTATAAAAAAACCATAGGTAAGGAATACTCGGAGTTTCTAATCAGATGGAAGAATTCTTCTATATCTCAAGCAACTTCGAAAACTCAAGATAGTTTACAAAGGGAAGGATTTGATTATACTAAGTTTAGCACATGAATTTTTTTTTCCTTGCAAGCTTGATGTAGGATCATAACCCATTTGGTTGCTAATGCAAGGGATATTGGTAAAATCAATGCTTCGTGGCTATTTATAATGAAAATACAAAAAATATTTCAAGTAAAGGGGTTGGATCCATCACCTCTCAATTTCAATTTCTAAGAATAAGGTAGAATCCATTTGTAATAGCTATATATGATTTGTTTTTATTTTGTTTAAATAATCTCATCATGTATAATTGAGTTATTCTTGGTCAATCCAATCTTATGTTTATTTATATGGGTAAATTTGTAAATTATATATATGTTTAAACTTTAGTTTTCAAACACAAGAGAAACTGTAGAGGGAGGAATCGTCGCCTATTTTATGTTTAGTGCAACAAATATTATTCCCTCTCTCCCCCTTCCATGTATATCTATATATCCCTCTTTCTCTCCTTATTTGTCTCTCTATCTCAACCCTATAAACACACATGCTCTCTCACTCGATATATATCAATCTCTCTTTCCCTCCCTCCCTCTCTCCATCTATCTCTTCTTCCATCTATTCACCTTCCATATATATCTCTATACTCCTCGTCTCTCTCTCCCCCCTGCTTCTATCTCTCCATCCACCTACTATCATCTCCCCCTATCTTTCCATATTCTTTATCACTCCCTCTCTCTCTCTCCACCTTTATATCTCTATTTCATTCTTCATACCTCCCTCTCACTCTGCCCCCACTACATCTCTCTTTCCATTCCTCACTCCACTCTTTCAAATCCTCTCTCTCTCTCTCTCTCTCTCTCTCTCTCTCTCTCTCTCTCTCTATGAGTGTTTGTGTGTGCGTGTGTAACATTCCTCGATAACGTTACACGAAAACTGCATGGAAACTATTCAAATCATTATTCTAGATTCCTCATTCACCATTAGATAGAATTTTCATTAGTACATATAGTAACTTTAGTATAGTAATATTAAGTTTCATAACCATTGAAAACCATTGTTGTATTATATTAACATAAAATGTATGATGTAACATCTCACCATTTATTGATTCCTTTAACAATATTAATTAATCACATAGTTTTCATTATGAACATCACATCACACAAGGAATTAGCATCATCAAACTAACACAATAATCAATCACATCATTGAACACTGATATACCGTGGAAACCTCGTAGGGTGAAAATGATAAAAAGTTTAATTTTATTATTAAACACTAGTGATGGTGTTCACCCCTCACTCAATTTATCATAATGGAGTCCATCCCATAATAATTATGTTAAAATATTAAAATTAATGTCATTTAAATACAAAATATCTAGCTTAAATCCATTACAATCATTATGATAGCATTTACCCACTAATATTAAATCTTCATATCTTTCTGGCATGGTTCTTCCTAAAATGAGCCATCCTAAAGCTTGCACTTGTTTGTAGGGACAATTAATTATTTACGTGCCACTATCTTAACCATAATATATATTTTCACAAGTCACCGTCATTTCGTGCTATTTTTGTCTTAAACATACATTGATGTCAAGGTTACATAAATTATGGTTAAGACCATACATCTGAAGTGATATAGAGATATGGGCATAGCGAAACCATGGAACACCATAGTTTAATGTCTCCCTTACTATAATTAGAATGACCAACACAGAGGATGAATAGAGAGGTTAATAGAAGTAGCACCTCTTTATACCATAACCATGATACTTTAGGCACTCGTAGCCTTACACCTATGACATCAAGGACGAGAGAAACAAAAATGCAGAAATGACATCCATAAGGTGAATATAAAAAAAAGAATGAGTAATGGTAAGAAAATGGTTAGGGTTTGGGGAGTAGAAATGAGGACCATTGGATCTCTTCATTACATCCTATCCCTTATCAGAACACAACACAACATATTGATGTGCCCATCACACGCTACCATTGGAGGGTATTTAAATTATAGGTACTTGGGAGGGGTAAACAATAGCTATCGATTATTTCATAACTTGAATGCATCGGGAATATGGTTTTACATGCAAATGATGCACTCGAGTAATCTAATAAAACCATATAAGATCAATTTTAGGTTCAATTATATAGTACTAGGTCCTCCTGTATTTGAAAGTTGGAATAGAGATTATTAATCGTCGTCAATTATAAAGGTTGTGTTATCTTGCTTTGTTCAAGAGAATTAATCTAGACATTTACATGGCCTAGGAGAATGATGATATTTACCATAAATTATGCATTGTATTATTAAATTAAGCCACAAATATCATGCAATCAAGATATAACTCTCAAGGTGACTTTAAGTTAGTATGTGAAAAGAAAAAGACAAAGTAAATTATAAGGATGGTAGTTGTATAATATTTTTAATATGGAGTTATATACATGTATAAGTTAAATCAAAGGAAAGAAGAAAACAAAAACAAAAAATTGTGGCTCAAATCTAAGAGATGTGAGACCCGGGATCTTTGTCTTAGAGAAAATGAAAGGGAGATGATTTTCAATTCACCGAAGGTTTCCATCGTGCTTCAGCAACTGAAACTGGAGCTTTTGGAAATCCTATTTATATTCAATAAACCCTTGCACTGTTGTAGCCATGCCCACAAAAATCTGCTTCAGATCCTTGCCGAATATTTGTTTCATGAACCAATACAAGAAAATGGTGTGCTTGAACTAAGTTACACGACTGCAAGTCTGACTACGATCTCGAACTAAAGTCTAAAAATCCTCAACATCAATTTCCATTGTGCCCACTTGACGGTTCAATTCCTTTTCCCACTCCTCAATTAAATTACTGATTTGCTCATTTTTCCCTCATGTTATCTTGTATACGGGTTGTTTATGATGTTGGATACAGGATTTTTTCCCATCGGTTTAGCTTCAGAAGAGCCTGGTTTCCATGCCAACGTGGTGCCTCTATGTTTCTTTCCACAACCCCTCGAGGTAGGGCTTCTATTCCTCACTTTCATTGCTCGAGCGATGACTTTAAAGTTACAATATGTTGAGATGGGAGTCTTCAAAAAATGATTTCGCAAAGGTGGTAGGCTGAGCCTAGAGATGCTCGGAATCGAGATGTCACCACCACCCTACCCACCTGTAATAATAGTAACAAAAAACCATAATTCCAAAAAATGGATGTGAGGGGCTTTCTCCCATCCTTTCCATGGATTAGGAATGTCACCACTCGAACTAAACAGAGAGCCCATCACCATTTGTAAAAACCAACAAGCATCACAAACCATAATTTGAACATATATTTTATTGTAGTTCCTACCATCATGATAGACCATGTCCAGAATCCATAGATGAGACATGACCAAATGCAAAGGTGCGTGAATTAAGGGGTGAAATTCCTGGAACCCATAAACGGGTAGGAAAGGAGCAGTTCTACCCCATCACACCCAAAAATAAAATAGAAACTCGTCTTGAAAGAACTCAGTGGCACAAAACCCATAAACAAAACACTAAACAAACCATCCCCAAATCCATGCTAGGTGAGGCCAAGGCATAATAGTGATGCTAGCTTTATCATTTAATCCTTTGAATTTATTAATCTCTTGATTTTAAAATATTAATTCCTAGCCTTTATTAATTTTCTAGGTATTTTAGTCCATTGGGTTTATTTGATCCGTGTATTAAGGGTTACATATTACTCCTATAGTTTAATATTAATCAGTGGCACAATGTCACATTATGAAAAATATTGTCTCAATACGAAAATAAACCATGGTCAACCATTGTAAATCATCATCAACCATAGCCGATCATGGTCTACCAAGGTCGAATATGACATTGTGACAAAGATTTTCTCAATAATAAAATATACCATGGCCAAGTATGGTCATCGTTGGTGCAACATTGCATTGTGACAAATATTATCACAATGTTTAAATCAAGCATGGTCAACCGTGTTTATTCACGGTTTATAGTATTTATGAAAGGGCTTATATACTTAAGGGTTTATATATTAATCTCTCAAGTTTATTATCATTCCCTTAGGTTTATAAACCCTTTCTTTTCTAGTATTAATTCCTTGGTTTTATTATTTCCTTCGGTTTGTAATATCAATCCTTTGGGTTTATTGATATAAGGGTTCATACTCTAACGATATAAATAATTCATAGGTTTTATAATATTAAATCTTGGTTTTAATGTAAATCCATTATGGTTATAAAAATGGTCAATCGTGGTCCAACATCACCTAGTGACAATATTTTGTCAATATGAAAATCAAACATGGTGGAACGTCGCATTCCGACAAAATTTGTCTCAATGTGAAAAAGGGCCATGGTCAAGTATGTTCATTTTTTTTGGTTTATTAATCGTTTATTAACATTTTGGGTTTTCAATATTATTTTTCTCTATTTATTGATTACTTGGGTTTATTAATAGTATGAAAAATGCCTAACGTTTATTGATCCCTTCTATTTATAATATTAATAATCCGTTGGGTTTATTAAACCCCAATACTAAGTATTAAATATTAGTCCTAAGGTTTAATATTAATACCTTATTTTTGAATTTTATTCCTTGGGTTTGCTGATCCTTTATGTTTATAATATTTATCTCTCAGGTTTACTACTTGATTGGATTTATAATGTTAAAATCTTGGGTTTATTAGTAATTTTTATATTAATAATCAGTTGGGCCTATCATTAGTAGTTTTTAACTACAGTAGAACGCTCAGGCATAAGATCACCAAATTAAATGTAGTAGTTGTTGTTGAGGTATATAAGGTGTCTTTTAAACGCCTATTTATCCTACATTAATTATCAATCCAGGAACGATTTTTTATTTCAAGAGTGTACTCTGTCTAAGGCTGTAATTCATTCTAAGAGTAATTCTTTGCAATATGTAGTACTGTGTTGTAAATACAATAGTAAACAGATACTTGGAAATGAAATCTAACTACAATGACATGAAATTAAGTATTTTGAAATCCAATCATTATCTCTGCAATCATCAATCAAGGATGCAATAATGATAACTCTTTCCTTTAGCAACTAATGCAATTGAAATCAAATGAAAACAAGACAATTAATCTGAGAACGAAGGTAGCAATAACCGGATGTCCTTTACAGTTTATGATCTTGCATTAAAACAATTAAATGGAAATGGAAATTGAACTAAATCACTATTACTGCTGATGAAAGTAAACTAGGAAAGATCTTAAAAGAAAAACCAATTCTTTTCATAACTGAATTAAACTAATTAACTGAAATGAACAACAATCTGAAATTGATGAATAATAGAAAGGAACAACAAACTCTAACTACTGGAATTGAACAACACTTCTATCTAATCAGATTGAACAACAAAACTCTATTGAACATCAAATATTATTGAACAACAAACTGAACGGAACAACAAACTGGATTGGAACAACAAATATATGGGAACAGCGACTACAATGGGACAAAAACTACTGAACAACATGGCTCTATTGAAGCATAACAAGAAAATTTATACAAAGATTATGATTCTAGTTAAATTAGAAAAGGACGAAAATGCAATTCACCAATATAACACATCGATATTATAAAGCAATTAAGAAGTAGACCATTAAACTTAAAAGTTGTAATTGAAAGATAATAATACAAATAGCAAATAGATCCACCAGGGCCAGGCCCTTAGTCACCAGTGAAACACCACTGGGTTACTCGAAAATCAAGAAATGGAATGGAAACTAGATCATGTATTAATCAAGAATAATAGCATTAAAACAGTCGCTCGCTGATCATGAGAGCCAAATGTGAAATTACAGAGTTACAAAGGGAGTTTCAATAATAATCATTCTTGTTCTTCAGTTTCTACAGGAACTACATTTTATAACAATTTGGAAGACAATACAAGAAACAACGATAGACTTTGAACAACCATCCCTTGAGATCGAAAGATCCTGAGGGATTCTCTCCCTTTTCTCCTTTTATCCAACACTTGGTCTTCTTAGGCTATAGCTGTGTTGTTCCTAGCCTTACCTTATTTGTGCATTCTGATTTCACCCTTTTTACTTGGATACAGCCCTTTTCTAGAGGAACAACAGTTACTCCTGTCTTATCTTTTATTTTCGAATGGTGGTTTCCTACTTCATTTGTTTCTTGTTGAGAATAAAAGACAATATTTTAGCTAATTTTCACAATAAACATTAATCTTTGCAATTCTATCATAATCCTTCAATATATCACCTTTCTAGAATAAAAGAGTTGTCTTCAAAGGAAAAAAAGTAAAGAAATACATGTTGAATTCATACCTTTTCCAATTCTCAACACAACCCCCCTGGATACCCTTTTTCATGTCCTCACAAAAACCATAGTTTACATGTAAATCAGTTAGGGAATAGGCTGGAGAGGGTTTTTCATTAAGAGGTCTAAAACCATGATTTGCAGCTAAAGCTTCAAAGATGTGCCCTCTCTGTCCTTCAAGTAATTCATATTTGAATTTATAGTCTATTGCAGGATACCATATAAAGGGACTTAGAAACCTACAACCTAGCCAGTATGGGCATTCCCTCAACATGAGGTTACTATAGAGAATCAAGCGGTCAACAGCTAATCCAAAATTTCTATAATTAAATGGCTCTTTGTCCTGAACATTTCGATTGGAAATATTCCATTGGAATTTAGCTGCTATATAGGCCTGGTCTCTGACAGATAGAATATATTCCACCCCATCGAAGACAATTGATTTGTGAACGGGTCCTAATGTCTGGATCACACCCTCCTTTGTCACTAGACTTTTTTGCCTAGCCCATAGTTGTAATGGGTGTCTCGGTTCACTCCTAACCCTAAGCTCTAATTTGTTCTCTTGCCTCTGAAAATCATTATAGGCCTTGAGCCATTTCAGTTGGTTGACAACAAATGAAATAAATGCTTGAAATTGGATATCACCCACAAAAGGGATAGGATTTGTCTACATTTCTCCAGGTAATATAAAATTTTGCAAATAGAACTCATAGAGCAGACGCTGCAATTTTACTCCATACAATTTGCAACAACTTATAAAATCATATATAATATTTAATTCTATATTTTTTCCCGCCCTAACAGCCTTAATTTTTAACTGTAAATATCTTTCTACTAAAAATAAAGCATAATTTTTGGCAGGGCATCTACATGCTATAACATCTGTGTATAAGGAACAGAGAGTATCCATTTCATTCTGGACCATTTTTAATGTATTCCTTACCTCTTCAAATTTATCTTTTGTATTTCGACACTTATCGTAGGCTTCAACCTCTGATGCATTGATGTCTTTTAATTGCTGTTGTAATTGTTGATATTTCTTTTTGGGAACAATTTCTTCTTCAAGCTTTTCTCTAGCCTGTGGAGACTGTGCCAGCTCTTCTTGGAATTTTTCTATAGTAGGGTCTATTAAAAAAATGTTTTTATGTTGGAAATCGGCCTGGGTGTCCTTATTACAATGTGAAATGCCTACATTCTATGTCTCTTTGTTGGCCATACTGCTAGAGGATAGTGCCTCAGTCTAAACATATTTTTCATAGACCTATACATTCCCAGTTTGAGCAACTGCGTCCATAGCAACTGCCTACTATTCCTTATTATCGTGAATGAGTGTGGGCTCATTTTGAGTCTCCATGGCCCTTGTATTGTGGGGTTCTGTTTGGATCGTTGTATTCTTCATTTTCAAGGTTCTTTTAAAGACTTTCCCCCGTTTTAGCACCATAATCCTCTACCTAAGTTGTTTTACTAGATTTTGGAGCTTTTTCCATTCCCTCCACAGTTTCCCAAGTTCATTTGTCTTCTTATTCTTATTGGAAGGAACAATTGTTCCTTTTTCTATACTTGGTTGCTCGGCTAGGGCTTGTTCTCCAGTGGTCGTGCCTTCGTCCAGGCTTGCCTCTATGCTTTCTACTTGGAATATTTCTTCAGCATTCACATGCTCTTGGCCACATTCCTCAGGGGGAGTAACCCTAGTTGGTTCTGTTGTTCCCTGAGGGTCTTCTATTTGGACTAATTATTCAGTGTTCACATTCTCCTGGCCGCATTTCTCATGGGAAGTAACCCTAGTTGGTTCTGCTAGTCCCTGAGGGTTTCCTTCATCAGGTATTTCTTCGACCGTATTTTTTTTTTATAACAACTTGTTCCTACAGTTGTTCTATCTCAATGTTGAGGTTAAGAAGACTGTGAGGTTGTATATATTCACTCACATTGGCCAAAATTTGGGCCAAATGGTCCTCCTATAATAGACTCTGTGGTGGGCTTGCATTAGAGGTTTCGGGAGGCTCTGCTTCCTCTCCTTCATTTTCACTGGTGTGATTACCTTCTTCCTCTTCACCGCTGTGGTGACTTCCTTCTTCTCCATCAGTGTGATAACTTCCTTCTTCTCCCCTAGTGTGGTGACTCCCTTCTTCTCCACTGTTGTGGTGGCTTTCTTCTTCATGCTAATCTTCTTCTTCTTCATCAGTGTGATGACTTCCTTCTTCGAGTTGCAGGGGTTGTTCATCTTCCGAACTAGGCAATTCTAAGGGTTTTCTACTGCTACCCTGAAGACTTCCTATCATTCCCCTACTTCTCCTAATCTTGTAGGACTTTCTGCGCTTTAAAGGTTCTGTTTCTTTGCTAGTAACTCTTTTATGTTTTTGGGTAGGTAGAGTTGTTCCTCCGTCAATTGAGAATATCAATTCTTCCCAACTAGTTTGCTGTTGGGCAAGAATGTAACTCACTATCAATCGGATTAAACAGTGATGGCTCACCACCGTGGCTATATGACGAGACTTTCTTATACTCCGGGAAGCATCATGTAATAAGAAATTTAAATATGCAGGTAGGTTTACAATACATTTTTTCTTTAATACTGCTAATAACTTAAGGTGGCGAGGTCTTACCACATCCTTTCTCCCATCGCATGTGATGTAGCTCTATACTACTTTTTCCAGTTCTATCCATGGTTCTCCCAAATTTTAAGGTTGAACTCCTTTTCCTTTGACGACCAAGGTCTGCCCTTCCTCACGAAAAATGTTCATGGCTTCTTGAAGCTTCACTTTTTTATGGGTCCATATGGGTCCTTCCACTGGAAAACCAGATACCTCGATGATTATTGCATCTGTTACTACTATTTTCCTACCTCTAACCATGGAATAACCTTCCTGTAAGTTATACAAGAATTCAATGGCTACCATTTCATGTGATTGCTGCAGTCATGTGAGGTAGGTAATCCATCCTACTTTCTCCAGAACGTCCCGTGCAGCGTTGGAAACTGCTAGCACTTGTGGCTCACTACATATTGCTCGTCCTCCCATCTTGTCTACACACTGTTAATTCTTCGCAAATACACAAAAATGTAATGGAACAACACGTTTTGTATATCAGCACAATACCATTAAACTTTTACTATTTCCAAGGATTTGATGAACAAATGGATTCAACCTGCATGTAGGAATTAAAAGGCATCCGCGTCCCCCTGAAAGATAATAGGTCATCCTAAACCGTCAAAATAGAAGAATAATGTACTGTGCAGCAATGGTACAGAAGTGAAATGCATACGTAGTTATGATATGATCAAACAATTATCGCATTATTAAAATCGATGCATATCATTAAATTGTGAATATATATGGAAACATTATGTAATTATTTTGAACATAAGGAAAAGGACAGTTGATGTGAAAAAATTACTTATGCGTTCATTACCCACATAAACTATTATGATCAATTTATAAATAAATTTCATGCATGATAGGTTCGAAAAAAAAGGATTTAGGAGCATACTCTCATTTGATATTAGATAAATATATAAGAAAAGGGTTTAACTTTGCTATTGATTTGTGAAAAATATGAATCCAATGCCATCAACAGAGCTCTATTGCACACAGATGTCTATAACCTTGACAAAGTTGCTTTCTCACCCTTGGAACCATTATCCTTTATTTATGTCTAGGGAAGTGTTGTGTGATGTCATGATGGAGGCCACTGTGCTGGCTTGGGAACTAGATGAGTCACAATGTCATTCACTAGGAAGGAGTGAAAGGTGGACAGGCTGGCTCATGATGAGATCTCCTGTTCCAAGGACTTTTTATTTTTTCTTAATTGTCTATTGGATCATATCCCTGGTGTGGTGGCCATAGTGGGAATTCAACTTCACTGCTTCCTTATGATCATGGTAGGCTGGCTCTTGATGAGACCCACTATCCTCCATCTACCATATAATAATATTTTTGGTAATCATATAGAGATTTTTTTCTCTCTCTCTTCTTTTTTTTCATGTAGAACTTCCCTATTTATGTATAGAGGATGGTTCAACACTCCTTAAGAGTAGGGATGGTGGAAGAATTTTTAACATCTCAATAGAGAAAGTATGCCCTTATTCTTATTCAATAAATGAAAATCAAAGAGAATTATGAAGATTTAGGGAAGAACCAATATGATAAAGATAACCGATCATATTAATTTTAGTGAAAATAAAGACATCAAAGTGATATAGATGGTTGTGTCCTTTCCTTTTTTTCTTATCACTAGAAAACAATTTCTTAAAAATGACAATTTCTCTTGATTTGCTGATACCAGTAACCTCTAATTTGTGTGTTCTTATATAATTCTTACGTCTGCCTTTCTAAAATGATCATGAGGAATTCACCAAAAATCCTCAAAATGTATCTAAAACAAGAAAAATGCACTCAAAAAGTGTTGTTCCTTAAATGGAACAACTCTTGTTCCTTAAAAGGGACAAAAAAAACAATCTGCGAAAATGTTGTTCCTTTCGAAAGGAACATCAATGAAAATCAGCCAAAATGTTGTTCCTTTGGAAAGGAACAGCAAAAAAAATTAACGGAAATGATGTTCCTTTCAAAAGGAATAGCAAAAAAAATCAGGGAAAACTGTTGTTCCTTTGGAAAGGAACAACAAAGATAAGCGGAAGAAATGTTGTTCCTTTGGAAAGGAATAGAAAAAAAAAGCAAGGAAAATGTTGTTCCTTTGGAAAGGAGCAGCAAAAACATGCAGAAGAACTGCTATTCCTTTGGAAAGGAACAACAAAAGCAATTGGCAAAAACTATTGTTCCTTTTTAAAGGAACAACAAATACACACGGCAAAAATAACAACAAATACACATGGAAAAAACTATTGTTCCTTTTTCAAGGAACATCAAATACACACTACAAAAATAACAACAAATAAACACGGAAAAAAATGTTATTCTTTTGGGAAGGAACAAAAAAAATTAGCACATAAATGCGTTGTTTCTTAAGAAGAATTGTTGTTGTTCCTTAAAAGGAACAACTTGAGAAATAAACTCTATACAGAAAAAACAAGAAAAGTAAAAAAAAAAGGTTATGTACAGGTTTCAAAGTAAAAGAATTATTCAATGAATGGGTACTGAGGAGGAGTTATCTCCCTCAGCAAGAATCTATATGGTGGAATCTTCCCGTAATTGCTGGTAAAAGGATTCCTGATTAAGCTGTTTATGGTAAAGTTGTACTCGATGACTGTTTACTTTGAAAGAGTGTCCAGATCCATCAATGGTAGTTAATGTGATGGTGCCATTGTCATGCACTTTTTGTATCTCATAGGGTCCAAGCCATTGTGTCTGGAGTTTCTCTAGGAAATCCTCAAACCTGGAGTCATATAGGAGTGCCCAATCTCCTTCGTGGAAGATTTTCTGTTTAATGAGGGTGTCGTGCCATTTTTCTCTCTATTGTTGAATCAACATAGTGTGCTGAAGAGCTGAGAGTCTAATTTCATCTAACTCATTGATTTGTTGTAATCTTATGATCTGGGCTTCATTTAAGTCTAAACCCACCTGTTGGGTTGTTCTTAATGTCTGAATTTCAAATTCTATTGGAAAGATGGGTTTTTTTCAAATACCAATTGATATGGTGAATACCCATTGGTATTTCTCTATGTTGTTCGGTATGTCCACAAGGCTTCCGATAATATATAAGCCTTGTCACATCTATGTGATGCAACTATTTTTGTAAGTATAGATTCTATCACTTTATTCGTGCTCTCTACCTGGCCATTTGCCTGTGGGTGGTATGGGGTTGTGATTTTGTGCTGAATGTGGTAATTTTCTAATGTTGCAGTGATTTTGTTACCTACAAATTGCGGTCCTTAATCTATAATTACGTCCCTTGGGAGGCCGTATCACACAAATATGTGGAAAAGGAACTGTATTATAGAGTCCTCTGTAGCTCTTGAAAGTGCTTCTGCCTCAACCCATTTAGTAACATACTCTGTTGGAACTAGTATGTATGTTTTCTGATTTGATGGTGGGTTGATAGGACCAAAAAAATCGAGCGCCCAATGTTCGAATGGCTCAATTACTAACTGTGGATTCAAAGGCATTTCGTTGGACTACCTAGGGTAACTTTCCTTTTGGCAACTATCATGGGCCTGTACGAATTTTTTAGCATCTTTAAAAATTGTAGGCCAGTAATAGCCTGTTTGTAAAAATTTGTGACCAGTCCTTGGATCTACAAAATGTTCACCACATGGCCCATCATGGTGTTGAGTGTGGAGCCTGATTTTCTTCCTGATTCAGAGGTCCTTGTTTTATCTGGATGTATACCCCAAGAAAATTGTACACCCTTGCACGCAGGGGGGTGCGGGGGGGACTTGTCTTGTAAAAGTATAGTAATTACTAGTCAATCTGGGTCGTTCATTAGGCAGACGATCTGACGGTAAAATTTATGTTTAGTTTAGGGTTTTTGGCCCTAGAAGGCAACCACTCACTTTTATGAGGGTATTGTATTGCGGCTGTGTATTGTGTGTGTATTCTCTGAGTGGGAAACAGATAGGGAGAATGTGAGAGAGAACAGAGGATATTACAGCGAATCTGGTGTAGGTTTTTTGTCTCTTCATTTTGATGGACAATAGAAAGGAAGGACTGGCTGTTCGGGGTGGACATAGCCCAAACTGGGTGAACCACGTATATCTGTGTCTCTCTGGTTTTATGCGTTTTTTGTGCTTGTATTTTCTGCTTATTTTATGTGTTTCATTTCTCTGCAATATTTAATTTTCTAACACATGGCATGCTTTCAGAATATCAAATATTTCTTCCTCTCGGATGCATATCATGATGTTCATATCCGCTCTTGTATGAAATAGGTAGCCCCCAATCTAAGAGAATCAGGTACGATGTTGTACTCTCTGTTTTCGTTCATTGGGCATTACATGCTTAGGTAATTTACCTATTGTTAAATAATTTGCAATATCAGCATACCATGGGGTTATAGCAGTAACAACGAACAAATGTTCATCTGGGAAGTGATCCTCAACTGCTCCTACATCTGTTGGTTTTGGCATCCGTGATAGAAAATTAGCTACAGGGTTCTCCTTTCCAGGTCGATGCTTTATTGTGATGTCGAATTCCTGCAATAGAATCAACCATCTTGTTACTCGACCATTTGTAACAGGTTTATTTGCTAAGAATTTTATGGCGGAGTGATCTGTATATAAAACTACAGGATAACCAGTTATATAATGTCTAAATTTATTTATAGCATGAATTACAGCTATAAATTTTTTCTCAGTCACAGTATAGTTTAATTGATTAGGAGATACATTTTTGCTAATATAATAAATTGCATATGGTTTTTTATCTTCTTCCTGCCCAAGTACTGCTCCAATAGTTGTGTCTAAGGCATCAGATGAAATTTGAAATGGTAAATCCTAATTTGGGCCCCTTAGCACTGGGGCTACTGATAGAATATTTTTGAGATCATCAAAAGCATGCTCACATTTATCTGTCCAATTAAAATCAACATTCCCTGTTAGTGTGTATAAAGGTGCAGTTACTCGAGAATAATGTTCTATAAATATTCTATAATAGCCAGAAAATCAAAGAAAGCTACGTACCTCTGTTTGTGTGGTAGGAGTGGGTATTAAAAAAATTATATGAATTTTAGCTAGATCTACCTGAATTCCAGCTGCTCAGATATAATGACCTAAGATGAGTCCCTCGGTCATCATCATGTGACACTTTTCATGGCTTAAGCAGAGCTTGGTGTCAATACGTCTTTGTAACACCTTTTCAAAATTTTCTAATGCTGGCTCAAAATCATTTCCGTAAGGTGTGAAATCATCCATATATACTTCGAGCCCTTCATTTATTAAATCTGAAAAGATGCCGAGAATGGCCCTCTAAAATGTACTAGGGGCATTGCATAGGCCAAAGGGTAAAACACTGTAATCAAATGTCCCCCAAGATTAGGTAAAAGTAGTTTTGTCTTGGTCTTCAGGGACAATTTGAATTTGATTGTATCCACTAAAGCCATCTAGGAAAGAAAAGAATTTCTTTCCTGCTAATGTGTCTAGTACCTGGTCAATAAAATGAAGGGGAAAGTGGTATTTATAGGTTGCTTTGTTTAGTTCTTTGTAGTCTACACATATCCTCCACTTTCCTTTCTTCTTTGGCACCACTACTAATGGAGAGACCCACTTACTAGCAGATATTGGGTATATAAATTTCACATCCAATAGTTTTTGTAATTCAGCTTTCACAATGTCTTTAAGATGAGGGTTTAATCTTCGTTGGGGTTGGCAAATGGGTGTAGCATATTTTTCTGTATAAATGTGGTGCGTGCATAACTGGGGGTCAACTCCCCTCATGTCTGGATAATCCCATGCAAAAGCTCCCTTATATTTTTTCAGTAATTGGGCCGTCTTGTTCTCTTGTTCAACAGTCAATTTTTTGTTAATGTTTAAGGTTTTTCCTGGCTCAATTTCTATAATTTCTCTATTGTAAACATAAGTGATGGGTATTGATTGGTCATGAATGTATTTTAGGGGATCTTCTTCTTCTTGATTATAAGATGTTGCTTTGATCATGTGACATTACAAATGGGATTTGATTTTCGTTTATTGATGAAACTGTTAATAATGTCATCCTCTGTTTGGTCTTTATAGTTGAGGGCATCTTATATTGTTAATGGTGATCTAATGTTTTGCATGAGGTATGATACAGGTTGTTTCCTTGGTTTTTTTATTGATAGGCTTAGCTAGGATCGGGGATATAAAGCTAATCTTGACATAATTCCCTCTAGTTATAGTCATGTTGCCCTATTGGCAGCTGATGTAAGCATCGACAGTTTCCAGCCAAGGTCTACCTAGGATCAACGGGTGTCCATCTAGTCAGTTTTTGGGGTTGATAATCAGGAAGTCAGTAAGTTATTCCTAGTAGTCTACAGATACCATTACATCATGTAACGTGCTTTCTGGCTTGACTACTGATCGGTCAGCCAATTCCAATAAGGTTGTGGTTGGATCTAATGACGTAATGCCATGTTTTTGACAAGTGGTAGTTGTTATAATATTAATTGCATCTCCCAAATCAACTAGGGCATTCGGAAATAATTTTGCATTGATTTGTACTGTCACTATATGATTTCCTGGGTCCCCATACTTTATAGATGCTTCCATTCCTAATAATAGGTCAAATAGAGTGTCGACTACTTGGACAGTTGGGTTAGTTGTTGTTCTCCTCCTGGGCTTCCTTATACATAGTTCTTTGATAGTTTTTGCATAAATAGGGATGTCTTGGATAGCATGGAGGAGAGGGATTTTTATAAAAAAAAAATTTGATTCTCCTAGAAGATCAAAATCAGGATATTCTATTGGGCGAGTTATGATTAATAGTTCTGGGAATGGTGGAGAAGAGGTGGTTGTTTGCTCTTGTGTTTGTTGTTTAACCACATTCTCCTTGTGCACTTTTTTTTCTGTGGGTAACAGGTCTTCAACTTGAAGATTTTTTGTCTCCCTCTGTTTGTATTATGTGCCCAGATCTTAGTTGAAGGTCATTTCACTCCCTTAATTCAGTTTCTAGTTCGGGTAGTTCCATTATTTGAACAGACTGAATCAGCCTATTATTAGGGTTTGGGTTGGGTTGGGCTAGGAGTTGTGGTCTCAAGTTGGTCTGGGGGTTTTGTGGAAATGTATAAGGTGTTGGAAGTGTAGGTTGAGGTAGGGGAATCGTTCCAGTTGGCTGATTTATCGGTCTTTTCCAGTTCAACTGCCAGGTCTGACTCTGCGAGGTGGAGGGGGACCATTGTGTTGGATAATTATTATTTTTCCAAAATGGTGGACAGTAAGGAAAGTTTGGCCAATTGGTTTGATTTGTTTGATTTGGCCATGGTGATATAGGAAATGGCTGTTGTGACCAATTGGGGAAAGGTGGGTGATTTTGCCACATTCCATTATATTGCTGAGCATTATACTGAGGAGACTCAAAAGAACAGGATGGATCAATTGTCACACTTGTTTGTCGTGGCTTCCATTGTTGATGTTGATTGAGTAGGCATACCAATTCTGATTCTTCCTCCGCCTCCTTGTAAATTGTTTTCAATCCAGGGAGCGAGGGGAAACCTTCTGTGGAGTGATCTTTTGTGCAGATAGCATAGAATTTGACTATATATAATGGGCACTCTTTATGGTTGTGTTTCTTTCTGCATTTAGGGCAGAATATTGCCATATTTTTTTTTTTCTTCTGCTTGCTTTTGTTTGGCTTTGATAATGTCGAATTGTGCTGTCAGAGTCCCTAGAGTATCCATTTTAAAATCTTCTAGTAGATTTCCAATTTCTGTGTGGGTTATACTTTCACCAGAGATCTTACTATCCCTTGTGATCATATCCCATTCTGCTGACTTTAGCCTTGTGATGCCTCTCGAACTCCTGATACATAAATCAATAATGTCATCAAAATTTTCCTGATATATTTCACCTTTTCCCATGATGTCTAATGTTTCAACCCATTGTTCCTTCATCCCTTTAAATAATGTAGTTTTTAACACATTATCAGGTAAGGGTGGAGATGCATAAGGTGATCTCTAGAGGTTGTATTAAAAGTGTTATACATATTCCTCAAGTGTTTCATTGGGTTTTGTTGTCACCTGAAATATTTTGTCTTTTAATTCCCCATACCTACAATAATCCTGATATTTCTTTAGAAACACAAATTTCATCTAATTGCAATCATTTATAGCACCTCCACATAACCCCATAAACCATCGTAAGGCTGCTCCTTTTAGTGTGGAGGGAAATAATTTTAGCTTTTGGGGGTCGGTGGTATAGTCATACCCTCGGCATAATACATCAAATTAAAATAGAAATGCATCTGGATCTTCTGATGTTAAACCATGAAATGTAGGAATATGTTGGAGGGGAATGACCTTCATAGTTGCATTAACTACATTGTCCACAATGGGATATTGTAGTGTGGAATTTTGACGGGTTTTTTGGTTCTAGTTCTAGGCCATTTGATCAAATATGTGGCAATATCCTTTTGGGATTTTTGGGGAATTATTATTAGACTGACTAGAAGGAATAGGAATGACTTTGACAGCACTCCCTTGATCTAGAATAATGGGTGTTCCTTGCTGACCTACTATATGAGGAGATTCAGGTCCTTTAGCTTTGTTTTGAATGATGTTGACAACACTTCCCTTATCTGGACTGCTCACTATTTCTATTACTTCAAGAGGAGATTTTGGTTCCTTTGTTTCCCTTGTTTCTCCTCCTCCTTCGCAGAGATTACTAGAGTTCCCTTCTTGTAGAGAAATTAGGGGAGAGTTTTCAATTTCTTGAGAATATTTCTCAATTCCTTCTGTTTGGCTATGTACCTTAGAAAAGGCTACAAATGGTGATTATGTGGCCTGAAGGGAACTACCAGGTTGTCTAGAAGTAACTTTTCTAGGTCCTACTGATGGCTGAGATTCGTCTTTGTTTAGGATTTCGTTGATGAAAGTTGTTTGCCCAACAGTCACCTGTCCCTTGGGTTTTTTGGGTATAGGTGGAATTTTGTTCTGTTTAGGTTTTCTATTCATTCAAAAAAAAAACACAAGCATTCCTTCCTACCTAAAACTTTTCATTCAATACTGCTGTGAACTAGGCCGATGAACAAGTATGTTCCTTGCTCGGTATGCAGGTTCTTACCTTCCGTTTTTAATACCCAGTTATTCCCTAGTAGAAAGAAATCAAATATGCATTACTCTTTCTAAATGGCATACACTCTCCCCGACAATGGCACCAAAATGTTGGGGTATAGAAGGTGTCTTTTAAATGGTTGTTTATCCTACATTAATTATCAATCCAGGGAATGATTTTTTATTTCCAGAGTGTACTCTGTTTGAGGCTGCAATTCATTCTAAGAGTAATTATTTGCAATATGTAGTACAGTGTTGTAAATACAAGAGTAAACAGATGCTTGGAAATGAAATCTAACTACAATGACATGAAATAAATCCAATCATTCACTCTGCAATCATCAACCAAGGATGCAGTAATGATAACTCTTTCCTTTAGCAACTAATGCAATTGAAATCAAATGAAGACAGGACAATCAATCCGAGAACGAAGGTAGCAATAACCAGATGTCCTTTACAGTTGATGATATTGCATTAAAAAAATTAAATGGAAATCGAAATTGAACTAAATCACTATTAGTGCTGATGAAAGTAAACTAGGTAAGCTCTCAAAAGAAAAACCAATTCTCTGCAGAACTAAATTAAACTAATTAACTGAAATGAAAAACAATCTGAAATTGATCAATAATAGAAAGGGACAACAAAATCTAACTACTAGAATTTAACAACACTTCTATCTTATCGGATTGAACAACAAAACTCTATTGAACAACAAATCTTATTGAACAACAAACTGAATGGAACAAAAAACTGAATTGGAACAACAAATAGATGGTAACAGCGACTGCAATGGGACAACAACTGCTGAACAGTGTGCCTCTGTTGAAGCATAACAAGACAAGTTATACAGATATTACGATTCTAGTTCAATCCGAAAAGGAACGGCAATGCAATTCACCAATATAACACACCGATATTATAAAGAAATTAAGTAGTAGACCATTAAACTTAAAATTTGTAATGAAAACAAATGAAAACCATCACAAAAAAATAATTGAAAGATAATAATAAAAACAACAGATAGATCCACCATGTCTGGGCCCTTAGCCAGCAGTGAAACACTGCAGGGTTACTCCAGAATCAAGAAATGAAATGGAAACTAGATCATGTATTAATCAAGAATAATAGTGTTACAATAGTCACTCGCTGATCACGAGATTCAAATGAGAAAATACAGAGTTACAAAGGGAGTTTCAATAATAATCATTCTTGTTCTTTGACTTCTATAGGCACTGCCTTTTATAATAATTCGGTGGAAAATACAAGAAACAACGATAGACTTTGAACAACGATCCCTCGGGATCGAAATATCCTGAGGGATTCGCTCCCTTTTCTCCTTTTAGCTAACACTTGGTCTTCTTAGGCTGTAGCTATGTTGTTCCCAGCCTTACCTTAGTTATGCATTCTGATTTCACCCTTCTTTCCTGGATACGAACCTTTACTAAAGGAAGAGTAGTTACTATTGTTTTAGCTTTGCCTTTCGAATGGTGGTTTCCCACTTCATTTGTTTCCTGTTGAGAATAAAAGACAATATTTTAGCTAATTTTCACAATAAACATTAATCTTTGAAATTATATCATAATCCTTCAATATATCACCTTTCTAGAATAAAAGAGTTGTGTTCAAAGGAAAAAAAATAAAGAAATACATGGTGAATTGATACCTTTTCCAATGCTCAACAGTTTCAATGATACATTTCCTACCTTCGATGTAAGATATCAAAGAAAATTCGACCATTGCACTCCCCACTAACGCCATAAGCCACATGCTGCCCATAATCTATCGTTCCATCGCCATTTTCAATCTCCCATGGTAACCAGATATCTACTGCTAACACTACTTCCTCGATCGCCCGATTATCGCTTTTGTTCACTCCCCTCTCTTCCCACCTCTTTATACATGTATTACCATGTCACAGCAGGCGATAACCGTTTGGAGAGTTTTTTGAGGTGAAGGTCATTCATATTTTCTGGAACCCTACTACTTTGTTCATATATTATTTGTACAACTATTTCCCGCCCACATATCTTAACCAAAACGTATTTTATTCGAAAATTTTGCAAACAGATTGATCATCCATTATCCAAATAAATTTTTATTTGATTGTACATTAAAATACAAAAAAAAAATATTTCAAAATTTTTACTGTATGGAATTTATAATTAATATTAAAAAATGAAGAGTAATATAAAAAAAACTTACGTATCTCCACAACTTTTTTTATGTTATAAAATAATCTTTTATTTAAACTTTATAAATAAATAATACTTAAACTAAATATAATTATAATAAATAGTATTTTATATTTTATATGAAAATTAGAATATATATATATATATATATATATATATATATATATATATATATATATATATATATATATATATATATATATATATATATATATATATATATATATATATATATAATGAACATATATTAGAAATGATAATATCGTAGAACAATATTATTTTTGGATGGAAAAAATAATTCTCTACAATATAACATATTTAAAATATATTTATTCAAGAGGCTTGGTAAATATATCTTCTAACTTTAGTCATTAATGCAACATATTTTCACCTCCTGCCCTATTGAACTCTACAATGCGTCACTTATATGTGGAGTTTTATCTCTACAATGCCTCACTTATTTGTGGAGTTTAGTCAATTTAGTGGCTAATGCAAGGGATATTGCTCAAAGACATGCTTGATTCATAAATCCAAAAAAATATTACAATATAAGGGGTTGGAAGGATCCTTCAGCCATCAATTTCAATTTCTAAGGATAAGGTAGAATCCATTTTTAATTTCTAGATATAATTTATGTTTAAAAATCTAATCATTTGAGCTACTATTGTTGTCTAATGATAAGGTAGAATCCATTTGTAATTACTAGATATAATTTGTGTTTAAAAATATCATCATTTGAGTTGTTATTCTTGGTTGATGTGATCCTATGTTTATGGATATGGCTCGATATGAAATGATATATATGTAAAATTTGTAAAATTTCATATAGAAGAAAAGGATTGGAGGGGTTGGTTTTTGGAATAAAATATATTTCTCCATACTTTTGGATTTATCTCATTCTCTATAGAAATTGATTTCTGAGTTTGTTTTCTTATTTTTTTATGCGGGAAATATAAGAATATTTGCTTTCCATCAATTTCTCATTTTAAACTTTAGTTTGCAAACATTAGAAAAATAGTAGTCGAAGGAACCTTAACCTATTTTTCTCCTAGATTTATGAGGAATTGAAAAAGAATTTAAAGATTCTGCTATGTGGCAGAGGAGGGTCTCGAGAGCTTTTTTCTATGAAAATTATTGGTTGAAGATATTCTTTGAGTTCTCTAAATTGTTTTCTTTATAGGATTTCACCTAGATTTGACAAAGCTAGCTTTATAATGGTTATGTAATTCCTATGTGTTGGGTATGCTCGAGTGAAGGGTCTATGGAATGAATGCAACCAAGTCAAAGAAGAGGAGTGAATGATTACAAATAAAATAGATGATAGGTGAAGTTTATATATATATATATATATATATATATATATATATATATAGATATTTATTTATTTATTTATTTATAAAAATATATATATATATATATATATATATATAGATATTTATTTATTTATTTATTTATAAAAATATATTGTAAATGATAATATACTTAAACAATATTATATGGATTGTAAATGATAATAAAATAGAATAATATTATTTTTGGATGGAGAAAATCATTTTCTACAATATCACACAATTAAAATTTAGTGATTCAAGGGGTTCCGTAAATATATCTTCTAACTTTAGTCATTACGTATCATATTTACACCTCATGTCCTATTGATCTCGACAATTTATCGGCTATTTTGTGGCGAATGCAAGGGATATTGCTCAAAGTCATGCTTCATGGCTATTTATGAAGAAAATCCAAAAAAATATTATAAGCTAAGGGGTTGGAAGGATCGTTCAAGTCTCAATTTCAATTTAGAAGAATAAGGTAGAATGCATTTGTAATAGCTATATATAATTTGTTTTTATTTGGTTTAAAAAATATCATTCTTGAGCTTTGAGCTAATATTGGTTGATGTGATCCTATCTTTATGGTTATGTCTCAATCTGGAAATTAGTTTTTGTCTCAATCTGGAATTGTGATCCTATTCTTCGTTGATGTGATGCTATGTTTGTGGTTATGTTTCTCAAGGGCCTCCTCGAGAAATATTTTCATAGGATCTCTTGCTCCCTCGTATTTCTTTTCTTCCACCATGGGGTGTCATCAGGGTTTACGAGGTTGATCTTGCAGGGGTTCAACCAGATCAAGTGCTAAGTCCTTATACCCTAACCTCATTAGGTACATGAAATGAAAAAAAAGAAAGAGCAGACGTGTTGTGATACCACTAACGTAATAAAATTGAAAAATAGACATAAACAGAGATGTAGTGGAAATAATAATTCATTTCATTAATATCAAATAACTTCAATATGTTTACAAAAATAATGGAAATAAAATAGATAGGGCGATGGTAGCTTATCTCTAAGAAGAGGTGTGGTGGCTACATGCCTATGAACTATGTTACAATGAGGCTCGAAGGCCTATTTATTTTTTTGAAACAATGCAAAAACCCTAAACATCCAAAAACCTAACCGTAGGAGATGAAGTGTGAAAGCTATGGGCCCCGTTTGTGTAAATTGGTGTTTCAACTTCCGAGGGACCTAACTTTGGCATATGATCTCCGTTTGACGCGCATCATACCTTGTTAGAAAGATCTATCTGCGGAGTACAACTTTTGGCGGGAGAGACACTAGTCCACAGACCCATGTTGCTTTCAGTTATACCAAAATATGTCGTTTAGTGACTCAAAACAACTCCAGATGTTGAGGACTCGAACAACTTCTAAAAATAGTAAGTTGTGTGGAAACTGAAAAAATAAAAGAACCGATGGTGGGGGTTCAAATGGAATACTTGGATGGAAACCAATATCCACGTGGCTCATTAGGGCCTCCAAATGGGTCCGAAAGTTCAAGAACCGACGTCTAGCTAAAAATAGCAAGCTTTGATGAAAGTGAAAAACTGAAAAAATTAATGGTGTGGGTCCAAATGGAATAGGTAGGTTGCCACCAATATCCATCTAGATCACACATCCAAAGATAAAACAACTCGTCTTGAAAGAACTCGGCAACAAAAGACACATAAACAAAGTACTAAAAAAACTGTCCCCAAATCCATGCGAGGTTAGGCCAAGGAATAATAGTGATGAGAGGTTTATCATTTAATTTCTTATATTTATTAATATCTTGAATTTAAAATATTAATTCGTAGCCTATATTAAATTTTTTCGTTTTTTATTCCCTTGAGTTTATTAAATCCCAATATTGAAGTTTAAGTATTGGTCCTATAGTTTAATATTAATCAAAAGTGCAATGTCACATTATGACAAAGATTGTCCGAATATGAAAATAAAAAAATTTCAACCATTTTCAATCATCATCAACAGTTGTCGATCATGGTCTACGATGGTCAAATGTCACATTGTGACAAAGATTTTCTCAATATGAAAATCAACCATGGCCAACTATTGTCATCCTTGGTGCAACATCGCATTGTGAGAAAGATTATCTCAATGTTTAAATCAAGAATGTTCAACCATGTTTATTTCACATTTTATAGTATTTATCTAAGTATCTATATACTTAAGGGTTTATAATATTAATCTCTTAGGTTTAACATAATTCCCTTCGGTTTATAAACCCTTGGCTTTGTAGTATTAATTCATTAGGTTTATTATTTCCTTTGGTTTGTAATATCAATTCTTTGGGTTTAATGATATAAGGTTTCATATTCTAAGTATATAAATATATCATAGGTTTTATAGTATTAAACCTTGGGATTAATATAAATCCCTTATGGCTATAATAATGGTCAACCAACGTCCAACATCACCTAGTAACAAATATTTTGTCAATATGGAAATCAAACATTGTGGAATGTTGCATTGCAATAAAGGTTGTCTCAATATGAAAATGGTTCATGGTCAACTATGTTTATTTGTATTGGTTTATTAATCGTTTATTAATATTTTGGGTTTTTAATATTATTTTCCTCTTTTTATTGATTCCTTGGGTTTATTAATATATTTTCAATATTAATGGCTTAGGTTTATAAAATTAATAATTCCTTACCTTTATTGATCCCCTCTATTTATAACAATAATAATCCCTTGGGTTTATAAGAATAATAATCCACATAACCAGTTATGTTACATCATAAACCTTCTTTCTTCAAAAGACCCATAATTAATAAATTCTTGTTTTCATGTGATTCCTATCTTTACAATAGAAAGTATATATTGAGACTCATATAATCAACAAAAAATAAAAAATAACCCAAATACTTATATATATATATATATTTAAAAATACAACAGGAGTTACCAGAGTCTTCCATATTGATGAACTATTATCCTAGTAATGGACCTTGAGTTCATGAATCATTTTATACTAGGAAACAAATAATAATTTTTCACAATTACATATCCTTAATCCCTAGTAGAGTCTTGTTAAATAGTTTTTAAAATCTTTATCTATATGGGTCCAATATTTATTTCGCATCATAACCTCATTTTTATTTCCAAATTTCCTCTCTCCCACAATATCGTTTACTAAAACATATTCAACCCGTGAAATTTCTCTAGAATAATGATCATTCAAGTAATACAAATTCCTTGTAGGATGGAGGATTTTCGTTTTTTTGTTTCACTATCCTTTCCCGGATCAGAACTAATTTTAGCCTAAATAACCATTTGGTGGCTCCTATTGTATTTCCAAAAATAAAAATAAGTAAAACACCATTATTTTATGAATAGAAACAAATATTTACCAAAACATAAAAATGTTCACTCTACTTTTCAACCTCTCGGGAATTTTTGAAACGTGTTAAAATCATAGAATTTTTAAATAAATTTTTTTCTGGCTAGTCGTAGTAGTCTTAGGTTAGAACCAAAGGATTTTTAAAACTTATAATCATGGTATGTTAAAGGGGTAAAGAAATTAGAGGTGTTAGACTAATTAGATAACATCCATTTCTTAGTGACTAACATGGAGGCACAAGGGTGAAGGAATATTAGAAATGGCCACAAAATCATCCTTAACATGCAGGAAGACGTCTCTAGGAGCACTATAAATTTAGGGGGACACTGGAATGATGAGTTATGAAATAAATTCTTATCTTGTCCATATGTGCATGAATTTGTGGAATATATTCATTTTTTTCTCCTCCCCTTACATTTCCTCAAATTCCTATGACAATAACAAATTTGTTGATTCTACTCATCAAGGACACATACCCTCCAATCTTGGTCGCCCATAGTCTTAGAAAAAGAAAAAACATTCTTTCTCTCATCCATAGTGCCCAAAATAATAAAAAATAGCACAAAACATGGATATGCATAGTGATGTTGAGTTCCAAACAGAGGGAGAGACATGACATAACTAAGAAAACACCTACAATGAGAATATTCTTGTTGAGTGGGAGCACCCTACATGTATTTTTGAAGGCTTTGATGATCCCTTCCTCTATGTTTACTAGAAGGATCATGATAACAAGTGAAAGGCTTAACATTACAAGGATCAAAGTCATCAACCTCAACACAACCAGATCAAGCACCACTAGGAAATGCAACAACTCAACTAGGCTTGCTATATTCCAAATAAAGGCCCACTCAACGTTTGTTAAATCGTCATTTTCCATGTCATTTTTTTGTTCTTGTATGAATAGTGTCTATAATATATACCTTTCTATCGACCAATACTGTAATAGTTGTACTTAGCCCAACAACAAAAAAAATATTTACAGCATTTATGTTACTTTGTGTTGGGCCATGAATACGGCCACTTTTTAACACTTATCTCATCCATTTTTACTCTTCTTTATCATATCATTTATTATAATTTATTATATAGATCCATTTTATAATGATTTATGCTCTTATGGATGAATATTATTTATTCTCCTTTATTTTTAATAAATTGATGGTTATTATGAATAATTTTATCAATTATGGTTTATTAATATCACTCACCATTTTAGCCTCCAAGATATTTTCTAGATTGAAGATTTGATCTCCAAATCATCATCAAATATTCCAACTCAGAAATTTGCTGGAATAAGAAGTGATAGTTTTGCGGTTAATATTCTGGGCAAATGAAGAAGAATCTCGAAAATCCAGAACATTGGTTTTGTCTATAATGGGCCCAATTAACTTTATTGATGTAATGTCTCCCATTTTTTTTTTTTATGCCTTCTCAATTCCAAGAATAATACCGCCAAAGAATATCGTATTAAATTTTTTTGTTACTATCTTGTTAAATCATATTTCTTTTCCCAATATGATCATTGTGTATAGATATACCCATATGTCTAAAATCAATACCTATTTGGTTTTATCCCCAACAATTTAGTATAAAGGGTCTTTGTATTATAACCATAGTGGATTTTCACCACTAACCTACTTCCTATGAAATGTTGATTCTATAGACCTACACCTCATGTTCGTTTTTATACCATTGAATTGTTTGGCACTAAACATACTATTATGTATATAATGGGGTTTTAATTTTTTCCCATGTCGATCATGGTATTCCTTAAATTCTTTAATGAACAACTATATTCCCATGCTATGAATCCATCGTCCTAGACCCAATACATATGAATGTTGGCTTGATTTATTTCACATGGTTTTATATTTATACATACGTCGATCTTATGGCTATTTCATGAATTTGTAGCCAAGGTCATTACAATGTATGTGTCAACGTCATCGAATATGTTTATTGTACATGTTGTTTATGTCAGAATTTATGTAAATATGGATGCCTTTAGCTTCAGAGTACACTTACTGCGTCCTTGCGAAGACAATTTAATGTGTTTCGGAATTTGAAATGGTGTATCAACTCTCCACGTCAGCTTTCGTAAGAATCTCTGTTGATTTGTTTTGAGTCATGTTGGATTTCATCTCGTCCATGTTCAATGGTATGGATCCACATTGGCATTTGCAATTGCCACGCTAGCCTACTCTGGAAACTATGCAATCCACGCCACACGAGTAGAGGTACCGTGAAATTTATTATATAGATTGTCAATTGAATGATGAACAACCAGGTTTTAAATGCCAATTCCGTCCCTTCAATCCGTGGACTCACCTTGGAAATTTTCCCACTTGGACAGCTGCGATTCCCCTATCCCATTAGGTTTTCGCGATTGAGGTTTTTGGTATAAATCTTGCAATAAATTTTTGAGACTGTTCTTTCGTCCCTCATTTTTGTTGCGCTACTCATGGGCCGAACCTCTGCGTGCTGGAGAAGCAAGGCATTATACATTCCAGACTTCGTATTCCTCTGTCATCACCTCACAAGGCAGGTGAAATCATATGAGCCTTACGCTATGTTAACTTGTGACGCTTTTATGATTACTGCGTATGGTAATACATTTAAGTTACAGTATTAGATATGAGGTTTTTTTTACGCCATTTCTTTATCTAGTCCCGTTACTAACGAGGACTCGTGGCGTCAGATTTTCTGGCTCTTATATGGTTGCATAATTTTCTGACAATGTTTTTATGTGCTATTATAGAATTTTCATTCCCAGATGATTACCTTTAACGATATTATCTTCGCGTTCTTGCTAGGAATTACTCGTTTTTGTCATTATTTCCTTGGTGAGGGTCATCTATTCCGTCTGACGAATTATCTGGTTCTGTGGCGGCCAATTTCTCTTCAGTAAGCCATCGTGGTATTGGAACCATACTATTCTGGAATTTTTATTTTCGTTTTGTTGAAAATATTTGACAATACCCTGCGTTCTCCACGCAGGTCACATAGATGAGAATGTCTCTCGTTCCCAAGGTAAGTAGAATTTTCTGGTGTTCCCTTCACATAGTTTAAATGTAGAGTGTTCTCCTATCGTTTTATTTTAACGATACTTCATCCTGCTTGGTTTGGTTACAGGTAAGTTCGAATAGCGTCAAGAATTTTTTTGCTCAGTCTGAATGGTTGAAGTTTAACTTTCTGCGACTTGACATGGGTTATTAAATTTTGGGATTTTAGGTTGGTAATGATGCCTCCTAACTCGGCGTATGACCAGACTCTTGCATTATTGTTAACCCAAATCTTTCTTAGACCAATTCAAATTTTCTTTTGTTGTCGCAGAAGTTGTTATTGCATAATTGCTTTAAGCCAGACAATAGGACTGTTGAATTTTTTTTTGCATTACTGCTAATATTATTAGAATTCTTAATTTCTGTGTTCCTATTATTAACTATTGAAGATAGAATCCCATGCAGGATTCGGAAGTGCTATGTATCTATTGGTTTACTTACAACTTTCCCTCGATTAAGCTTGTCCCTCAATGATATTATTTGTAAGCCTTCATTTTCCATCTTCGTATAATTACTCGTCTATACGCCTACGTTGGGCCGCAAAAATTTATAATCTTGTTCGTCTTATTTAATTTATTTATTTTCAAGCCTAAATCTTTCAGTGCATGAGGTATTTCCATATCTACAGAGTCTATGAATTCACTTACTTTATATACACAGTCATGGAATTCTATGTATAATCCTGAGTTTGAGGTTCCATAATAATAGTCACTTACGTTGTTAATAAGGTTCCTGCAACTATACCCTTGTACCTTTATTTCATAGTACAATAGATTCAATGCCTATATTATTTAAGCCAACCCTCTTGGCTAGTAATTTATATAAATATGATGGGTGAAACATGAGTTAACTGTCACAGCCTTTACAGTTGCATGCATTATTGAGGATTTCACATGCTCATCTTATTTTATAATAATTATTCTGTTTAGACTATTCCTTGACAAGGGATGTTAGTAACATATTCTACATATATATTTCTCATTCTACAATTGTTGGCAGATTTGGTAATCATATTTAGCCAAGTTTCTTCCTTAGCTGAAATTGTATAAGTACTAAAATATATGCTCTTTTAATTCTTTCCTTATGGTAGCAGACAGCTTATATATAGCAGTGTATTGTTATTTTGGTAGTCTATAGGTTTGTACTTTACTCAGTAATTTCATAAATTTCTTACTACCCACATAATTCAATTATTTCTAGTGTCCACTGTTTTAATCCTATTGTTAACAGAAGCAGATTAAAGTTACAAAATTGTGAATGATGAGGTACTATAAATCTCCAGATTTAAACCAAAGGATGGTTTAGAGCTTCTGCATGATTTTTCCTCATTTTTCTAGTTCCTACAATCATGCAGAACTGAGAGGGTTAAATCCCTTCTTAACTCTGTAAATGTATGGAACACTATAATAATTCAGAAAAAAACACAATATACATAGGTAACTGTAGACTGTCACATCACAATTAAATTTTCAATTGTTCATAATTACTGTGAGCATACCACTTGGGTAATTGACCAGTCCTCCCAACCGTAGAGTCCCTTTATCTCCAAAACTCATCCCTGAGCTGAGACCACCTCCAGAACAGACCAACCTCTGATCTGTTCAGGAATAACTAATTTAATCTTTTGATCCCGAAAGCCTGTTTCTAATTCTGCGTCCAGAATATCAAGATGCTTTTCTTCCTATTTGCCTAGGCTTCCCTATTTAGGGACTTTTAAAGCTAATTTATGCTTTTCCCAGCTTTTTACATCTTCCCAACTACTCTCCACATCATTGGGGAAACTAGATTTTCCTAAAAAATCTAATTTGGAAATAAATTCTTTCAAGGATTTTTGAAAGATTTTTGGGGAAATTATTTGCCTTTAACGATCCCCATGGATTTAGCAAGTGATCTCATAATTCTCAATTTTGGTCAATCTGCACAGAATTATTTTATTCATTTTCTCAAATTAAATATTTAATTACATCCACAAAACACTTGTCCTTTGGGGTCCACTCCCCTTAGGATTAAAGTTCAAATGTCTAGTTTTTTTGAAAATCAAACACATAAACTAGGGGTGTTACAATTGAAGAACGGTTTGCCAAAATTCTGATGTATTGAGAGAAACGCAGGGTTCTTTGAGCACACTTTTCTCAGATTTGTTGTTGCGGTCGTCCTCCAAATATTAGTTGCAAAGCCAAATTCGCCTTGACCTTGTTGAAAGATTGTTGAAAATATATTTTTTGGTTGATTAAGTTGTTGGGAACAATCCAATATTGTTATGGGAGATCATATTTTCTATTTAATTTCTCTTCCTTCTAATTATAAAAGGAGAGCATGTATTGTGTATTGGGGAGGATGAAGAACAATGGATGATTATTGAATTCCCTTTGTAACACTATAATTCCTTGAATCTTGTGAACAAAGAGCAACTGATGTAAAAGCTATTCATTTTTTATTAATACAAAGAGGTGTTCTAGTTCCATTCCTCAAGCTCTACAGTAGCCCAGCGGCGCTTTCACTAGCGGTTGAGGGCCTAGCCCTGGTGGAGCGATCCGCTGTTTGTATTTCTATTCTTTTATTTGTGTTGTGTGAAGTGTGTCTACTATTTATTTCGATTACAGAGTTGATTGACTGCTATTATATTGAATCAAGATCCATTAACGAATTTCATTGCTTTTTAATTTGCTGTTCATTTATCTTGCTATCATTATCACAGCTTTGCCATTCTCTTTTCGATTCTAAGTTATTATTATTTGTGATTGATTGATCTGCAGTATTGGCCGACGATAGATTGAAGTATTGAGTTTAGTTAAGTTTGTAATTGTTGTTCAAATTATATTTTTGTTCCATTTCTAGTTATTACTTATTTCAGATCCATAGCTTTACTTTAGCAGATAGTTTGGTTACAGTTGTTGTGTATGCATAGGAGTTACAAGATTGTTGTTCCTTTTTAGCCTTTGCAGTTCCTTTCAGTTATCTTTATCAGCAAGTAGTTCGAGTTCAATTTCATTCCGATTGTTTTAAGATTACAAACTGTAGAGGATAGAGGTTATTGCTCCCAAATCCCCAGATTCGTTATCTTGCATCTATTTCTAAGGGAAGGAGTTATTTCCATTGTATCCCTGATCGATGTTTTGCAGTTTGATTTAATTCAAGTTTCAGAGCATTTCCATTTTTAATTAGGTTCCTTTACAAGAATTTGTTTATTCTTGAATTTAGAATTTTGTACTACATCTTCACAGCACTGCTCTTGGATGAATTGCAGCCTTATACAGAGTACACTCTTGAAATAAAAATTCGCTCCCGGATTGATAATTAATGTGAGATAAATGGGTGTTAAAAAGATACCTTTTATACCTCAAAATTTTGGCACCGTTGCCGGGGAGAGTGTATGTTATTTAGAAGGAGTGATGCACATTTGAACTTTTTTATTCTTGGGAAGAATTGGGTTTTAAAGACGGAAGGTAAGAACCTGTGCACCGAGCAAGGAACATACTTGCTCACTGCCCGCTTCACAACAGAATTGGGTAAATTTATTTCTTTAGGTAGGAATGAAGGCTTGTTCTTTTGAATGACTAGAAAATCTAAAAAAGGCAAAATTCCTCCCAAAACTGAAAAACCTAAGGGAATGGTGACCCTTGGGAGAACGACCTTTATTGAAAAAATTCTTAAGAAAACTGAATCTCGACCATCAGTAGGACCTAGGAAAGTTATTTCTAGACAACCTACTAGTTCCCTTCAGGCCACAGAGTCACCATCTGTAGCCTTTGCTGAGGTACATAGCCAAAGATAAGATACTGAGCAAGATTCCCAAGAAATTGAAAATTCTTGCCCAATTTTTTTTTACAAGAAGGGAAGTTGGCCTCTCATACCCTACTATTTATCAACATGCATTTTCCAAATCTGGGTATGTACACACTAGAGGCCTTATTTTGGAAATGGCTCCACTGGGAATACGCTTATACATAAGCATATTCAATTTTCAAAGAAGAGTAGATTAGTGGAGAAAATAAAATAAATAAGGGAATAAAATAAACACATTTTTTTTATTATTTTATTTTTGTAAAAATAGTTGTTTCTTTGTTGCAACATGATGTGAAAATCAACATTGATGATAAATATTCTAATTTATTTGTGTATGTAGATGAATTATATTGCAAATAAAAATTCTACAAACAATCATATTTATTTTTATCATCAATATGAACAAAAATGTTCGAATATCATTTTTTGGCTTGCGAGCTTGATGAAATACCTGAAAACAAAGTTGGAACAGTCATGTTTTGGTGGACCAAAAATGAATATTTTTAAAACATTCTTCTATAATAAGTAGCCCTTGATCTCTAATTTCTAACCCAATTTTAATAACTCAATTTGGATTTGAAACAAGAAAGTTAGAACCAAAACATTGACAGGGTGTCTAGTAGGCAGCTCAACAAGAGAGTTGGGACAATCAGTTTTTGGAGGCCTAAATGATTATATTTTTAAACCCTGTTTCTATGGTAGATTACTATATGAATATAGTTTACAACTCAATTTTAATCAATCAATTTCGATATCATATGAGGAATTTATGACCAAAATACTGACTGCCTATCATAAATCAGCACTCTTGACACTCTGTTTTATCGGTTGTTCCTAAACATATTTGACCCATCAATTCTTCTTTTTTTCAAAACCTGTTTCTATTGGAGATAAATAATTTAGTATAATTTAATCTCCAATTTGAATCAATTAAATCCGCCATTAAAAAAATACTTTATGCTTGAAATACCAACTGTTGGTCTGAGCTGAAAAATCGAAAATGACTCTATTATGCAGGTTGTTATAGCCAAATTTAACATACCATTACATGGAATTTTTAAAACATGTTTATATTGGAGATAAAAATTTGACTTATATCTCATTTGGCTTTGGAATCACTCGAATCGGACGAAAAACAAAGAATTTATGATTGAAACACTACAGGTTAGCATGATTGGCCACTGCTCTCTCGCGGGTAGTAAATTAATTTTACTTTCTCTATGGATTTGTTCTACAGAGTAACTACTTGTTATTTTTTACATAATTATTGGATTAGGGGAGCCCGATCACCTCTCTTTATTCATGGTTTAATGTTTTATTGCAGGTAGACACTCGTTTTTTGCAGGTCTTAGCAGAACAAAGAGGGTCAATTTATGGACGAGTGATTCTTGAAAGAAATTTTAGTAAAACAAGGGCATTTAATCTAGTTCATTACCTAATGGATTCATAACAGAAGAAATTAAGAATTTGTTTCCATTTGAAGATTCATGCCACTACTGCCAAAACATTTTTCAAAAAGATCATTTTTTTCCATTAATAGATTGATATTCTCTTAGAAATAACATCATAGCTGTTGTAACTTAATAAAAGTGTTATTTCTTTTCTGATTTCTTTTATGTTGTTGTGTTTCAAGGGTCAATATCTTCAAATTATAGTTTCCGCTCCAGTGGCAATTGAACAATATGGACCCCACCATGCAAGTTTCAATTGCAGAAGGCAATTCTTCAGTAGCAGCAATTATGTAAAAATTAATTTTTCTTGAAACTTGTACATAAACTTTCTTTTCTATTTGATTGGATTTGCTTGGCAATGGATTGCATATTACATTTGTTCTTTCTTCTATTTTTTTTTCCTTTTTGCGTGTTTATATTTTTTTGTTGTTCCTCTTAAGGGACAGCTATTGTTCCTCTTAAGGAACAACAGAAGTTCCTCTTCAGAAGCAGTGACTTTATGTGTTTTTTTTTGTTGTTCCTTCCAAAAGGAACAACATTTTCGCTGATTAGTTTTATTGTCAAAAAGAACAACATTTTTGTTGCATGTTTTTGTTGTTCCTTTCAAAAGTAACAGCACCAATAGTTTTTGTTGTTCCTTTCAAAAGGAACAGCAGTTTTACTATTCCCTTCAAAAGGAACAACACCGACTGTTCTTGCTGTTCCTTTCCAAAGGAACAACATTTTCACAGATTATTCTTGTTGTTCCTTTCCAAAGGAACAACATTTTCGCAGATTGTTTTTGTTGTTCCTTTCCAAAGGAACACCCCTTGTGAGTGCATTTTTCTTGTTTTTGAAAAAATGACTTTTTGAAAGGAAAACATACAATTTATGGAAGGATACACAAATTAGAGCTTACTGTAATCAGCAAATAAAAGAAAATCATCATTTTTAAGAAAGTCGTTTAGTAATGATAAGAAAAAGGAAAAAGGGACAAAATCAATAACATGATTTTGTTGTCTTATTACCACTAAATTCATATGATCGATTATATTTATCATGTTGGTTCTTTCTCATATTTTATAACTTTCTTTGATTTTTACTTATGGAGTAGGAACAAGGGCATATTATTTTCTATTGAGTTGTTCATACTTCTTCCACCATCCCTACTCTTAACGAGTGTTGAGCCACCCTTTATGAATAAATAGGAAAGTGCTATATGAAAAGAAAAATATTTACATATTTCATTAATAATTTTATAATTTGACAAATGGAGAATAGGGGGTCTCATCAAGAGCCGGCCTACCATGTTCATAAGGAAGCAAGTGAAGTGGCATTCCCATCATGGCCACCAAACCAGGGATATGGTCCAATGGAAAATTGAAAAAATTAAGAAGTCCTTGGAACAGGAGGTCTCATCACGAGGCGGTCTGCCCACTTTTCACTTCTTCCTAGTGAATGGCAATCTGGTCACCAAGCCAACACAATGGCCTCTGTTATGGAAATTCAAGAGCACTTCCTTAGCATAAATAAAGGACAATAGTTCCAAGGGTGAGAGAGCAACTCTGTCAAGGTTATGGACACCGGTGGGCAATAGAGCTCTGCTGATGGTATTGGAGTCACATTTATACACATCAATAGCAATATTAAACCCATTTTCCTACATCTCTATTTAAATATTAGATGAACGTATGAATCCTCAACCATTGATTTCGAACCTATTATACATGAATATCATCATAAATCGATCACATTAGTTTAAGTGGGTAACAAACGCATTTGTACTTATGTTTATCTTAAGATGTCCCTTCACCTTATCCTTGAATCATTACAAAACGCTTCTATATCTGTTTACGATTTATCACATGCATGTATTTCAGTAAATGCTATAATTTCATTGATTGTATCATCAGCATGTATGTCTTTCCATGCTGTATAATTGTTGTGCAGTATGCTGCCATTTTCTCCACAATATTCATATTGCGTTTCTACAGATTTTTTGTTGATTGAAGTTTTTTTTTTTGCATGCGTCTTATCTTTTTCCATTCAAAACTAAAACTGTGGATTCAAGAAAATTGCATACATAATTGTGATTTTTTTACAGGAGAACAACAATTATGGGGGAAAATTCTATTCGCAGCATGATCACACTATTGTAACTAACAACAAAGGCTCACGAGCGCGCACATGGCTTCCACCTCTTGCATCCACTTAGCCTACCTCAGCTTCAACAAAGGCCAGTCCCTACATGTCCTTCCACATTTTTTCGGAGGTAACACTTGAGGTAAGAAAGCATAATTTTCTGATTTATTATGAATTTAGGAGAATTTTATGAAGATCCATTGAGAATTATTTATCATCATTCATTCCATTTCTTTACCACTTCCCATTTTTCTAGACAAGTCTCATCTTTCAGCTTGGGGGAGTGTTGATTTCATTCATTTATTTCTTATGACCATGTTAGTAATATTCTTTATCATCCATTGATATTCTTATTCATTCTCAACACTTCCATTATTCCATATTGTTTTATACCAAGCATCGATTTCAATAGATTGTAGCAACCACCTCTCTTTGTTTTCTAGCATCGCATGAGGACATGATAATTGTTCAGTTGGGGGGGGCGGGGGGGGGGATTGCTAGACATGATGGATGTTTTCCACTTTCTTTCTCATTTAAGGCATACAATTTCATTTTTGTACAGTGCAGAAATTGATTTACATATATCTTTAAAACTATGAACTGAATTCTTGTGATTTCTGGATAATAAAGAGGAATCATTAAAATATACAAACACAGATAGTTTCACACTAAATTAGTTCATAAAATTTCGAAAATTATGCACTATCACCTACAACCATTTTGTTTATATCTCATGATCTGTGCATCGAAACGATTTGATTTTTTTAAGAAAATGGTTAATGAAGTTTGATGTTACTTATGTCACATTTTTATGCAACTTCATATACATACAGTTGAACATCCACAGTAAAAATTGTTATGCCTTTATCAAGATTGCTTGTAACGTCTCCTCTTCCTACTTAGAATTTTTTTTTTCTCATTGGATAGAATAATTCTGAACTCCACCATCAAATCCACCATCGAACTCTAATAATTATGAAATTATATTGAATAGACTTTTCATACTTTTGTATGTGTATCTTTGTTAACTATTCTAGTTTTTATTTAATCTCCTCATACGATTGGTGGTGGCTTATGTTATATATATCTATATCAATATACATATTTCACACCCCTATGGTTTAAACATTTACCCTTGTTCCTAGAACATAACCATACATATCAATTATATACACAAGATTGTTATGATGGTCCTTGGCCATAGAACCTTTATCTAAGTGCTCCACTGTGATCCACTCTTATTTATAGAGTTCACGACATACATGATTTGGATTTTGGTGTCATATTTTCATAGTGGCATAGTGATTATGTTATGTATTTGTTGTTATGTTCTCGTCTCGTTTTCCAAAGCTCTGAAGCTATGGCTTGAAACCGGCTTATACAAAGTCTGGCATGGTTTAATTCGATCTATGTTGTTTTTCTATTGTCATTCACATAACTTCATTCCAGCCATGCGGCCATATGCAAGTGCATAATTATTGTACTTGCGTGATTATAAATGTCTCACGTACCTTCTAGTACCACAAAGTTTATGTGGGGGTAGACGATATTAACGTTGTTGTACTTGTTTGCTATGTTGGCAATTGGAGTTAATAAGTTTAGTGTGGGATTACTCGTCGAGCATTCCACGTCGACTAGAACTGATGGCATTCGGTGGATTTAAAGTTTGATTGATTTTCTCTCTATCCATGTTGGCCATGTCTACACGCAAAGGTTTATCCATTTACATTTTTATATTTGCAATATGTATCCAATCATTAATATCACTGATAAAATGATACGGTTGGGAGTACCATGTGAGCGATTTCATTGGATTTTCATTTATGGCTTGGACGACTGTGCAATGGTTTTCAATTTCTCCCCAATCGATTCGCGAGAATCCCATTGATCCCATGCCACTTGGACGGTGTAGATTACTCAGAACAATTAGGGTTTTTCTCGTTTCTATTTAATGAATAATATTAATTCTATAATTTTCAATTGAAGCGCTCTTTGGCTCTCCATTTCCCTTGACCGACTCCTTATATCAACGCTCTGTCCAATTGGGGAAACGAGATGTTCATCTCTTCCCGGCTTCTGAGCGTAACCATTCGTTTTCTTGGCTATTCAAGTATGAAATAGTTTGCCTTCTCCTTACTAGCATGATTGCATTCGATTGATATATTTGTCTTCATTTTATTTACCCTATTGTTCCATTTATAGATCGTTTCAGGCATCATGCAACTTCTATGAAATTTTCGTTATGTTATAATGGCTTGATACCCATTCTATCATTCCTTGTTTCATTCTACTCTAATGTTAAAACCCTGGTGGTTAGGAAATTCTCCGTCTCAGATATTCCATGACTGTATTCGTTTTCATTCCCAAATTTCCTTGGCTCTAGGCAAGCATCACTACTCAAGTAAGCTATTAGTTCCTTAGAACTAGTTTATCTTGTAATTGCTTTTGTTCTGGTGAACATTTCTCTAATACTCCTGTATTCTTTCTAAAGGTCGTGTTTGATAACAAGGTCCTCCAATCTCATAGGTAATCCTTGTTTTTGTATACAGGTTCAAGTATACTATTTTTTTTTTTTAAGTGCCTTCCCATCGTCTTGTTATAACTATCTCTCACGTTGCCCTCATTTTATGGCAAGTAAGTTCGAATCCCATCAAGGTTTTTCTTCAATGGTATTGGGTGGATTTGAGAATCACTCGACTTGAGGTCGTTATACCCTGGAATTTTAGGTCGGTATCGACGCTTCCTTAACCAGAGTGTGACTAGGCTCTTTCGTTGTTATCATCCAAAATTTGCTTAGACAGTTTAACTTTTTTGTTGTCACAAAAATTTATATTGTAGAAATAAATTATGCCAGACACTGGGACTGTTAACAAATTTTTCTTCGGTGATGAAATTCCCGAAATGATTAATTTCTATAATATTATTATGAACCCTTGATAGTCTGATTTCGTAATGGCTTCATAAATTGATATGTAAATATATGTCTATTTACTATTCGCCTCTGTTACTTATGCCAAATCAATGATATCCTCTAATAGGTTCCAGTTTATCATTTTCATGTTAATACTCATATGAAAATTTTCTTTCAGTAATTATCTACCTAAGTTAGATTGAAAGAAGTAATAACTTCGCTAGTCTTGTTTTTTTTTCTTTCTGTTCCTCCGCATTGTAATAGCATAATGATTATAAATCTCTTTGCTGTATAAGTTTTCAAGTCTAAAATTCTTCCAATGCATGTGAAATTGCAATTTTCACAGAGTCTATAATTTCATGTATATTATATGACTCAGTAGTGGACTCTAATTATATTCCTTAGTTGGAGGTTCCATCGTAATAATTACTTATGTTATTCATAATGTTTCCTACAACTATATACTTATAATTTTTCCTAGTATAACAATGTTCATATATCTAGTGTTTAAGCCAACACTCTTGACTAGCATTTTATATAGATCTAGTGAGTGAAATATTTGTTAACTTTCACAGCTTATACAGTTGCATGAATTTTATATAAATTCACATGCTCATATTATTTTTCCAATAGGTGTTCAATTTGGACCATTCTTTTGTGATGGATGTTAATCACACACCAGTTATATATTTACTTCTCATACTATAATTATTTGCAGTTTTGTTAACCATGTTTAGCTATGTCTCTTTTCTACCTGAAATTATATGAAGCACTAAAATCTATACTCTTCCATGTTGTCCTTATTGTAGAGGTCAGTTTATAGATAGACATGTATTTTTATTTTGGAAACCTACAGGTCTGTACCTCACTTAATGAATTCAAAAAATCTATCGATCTGCATTGCATCTACTTAATCCTTCCTACACACATATTTTAAATGCCTCTAGTGTTCACTATTTTAATCCTATTATTAACAGAAACAGATTAAAGTTACACAGTTATGAATTATGAGGTAACGTAAATCTCTAGATTTAAACCAAAGGCTGGTTTAGAGCTTCTGGCTATTTTTTCCTCAAATTATGGTTCCTACAGCCAAGCAGGACTGAGGGGATTTAATCCCTCCTCAACTCTGTAAATGTATGGAACACTAGTATAACCATAAAACACATTATACATATGCAACTATAGTGATTCACCTTCACCCTAGTACAATTAAATTTTCAATTATTCATAATTACTGTGAGCATAACGTTTTGGTATTTGACCAATCCTCCTAACCTTAGAGTCCGTCTATCTCCAGAACTCACCCCCGAGCTGAGACCACCTCCAGAACAGATCAACCTCTAATCTGTTTAAGAATAGCTTATTTAAGCTTTTTCTCCCCAAAGCCTGTTTCTAATTCTGAGTCCAGAACATCAGGATGCTTTTCTTCCTGTTTGCCTAGGCTTCCCTTATTTAGGAATTTTTAAAGCTGCTTTCTACTTTTCGCAGCTTTTTCACCTCTTCCCAACTGCTCTCCACATCATTGGGGAAACTATATTTTCCTCAAAATATAATTTGGAAATAAGTTCTTTCAAGGATTTTTGAAAGATTTTTGGGGAAATATTTGCCTCTATCCATCCTCATGGATTTAGCAAGTGATCTCACAATTCTCATTTGGTCAATCTGCACAGAAGTATTTTATTTAATTTACATAATCAAATATTTAATTACATCCACAAAAATACTTATCCATTTGGGGTCCACTCCACTTAGGATTAAAGTTCAAATGTCTAGCTTTGAAAGAAAAACATAAACTAGGGGTGTTACATATTCCCCCTCTGAAAGCAAACACCGTCCTCGGTGTTGATATATAACTATTAGAGATCATTTTTCAAACAAAAGTGGATATTTTTCCACCATCTCAGCTTCTCTTTCCCAGGTAACTTCTTCAGCAGTAAAGTTCTTCCACTGCACTTTTACTCTTGCTACCGTGCGATTCCTCATTTCAATTTCTTCCCGCTCCAATATTTGAAGCGGCTCTAGAAGGAAGTCCACTTCTGTTTCCACCTGTATCACATTCCAATCAACTATGTGATAAGCATAATGTACATATCTTTTTAATAATGAAACATTAAACACATCATGAACTCTAACATGGGGCGGTAAGGCCAACTTGTAAGCCACTAGTCCCACCCTTTCTAACACTTCAAAAGGACCACAATATATAGGAGCCAGTTTTAAACAACTTCCAGCATAAAGTGTGCTATTTTTGGGTTTAATACACAAATACACATGTTCCCCCACTTTAAATTCTCGATGTACCCTCTCTTATCAGCATAGTTTTTCTGGCGATACTGTGCTGTCTTGATGTTTCTTTGTATTTGTTTAACAATTATTTCCATCTCTTGTAAAGCATCTGGCCCCAACATTATTTTATCCTCAGGTTGAATCCAGCTCAAAGGAGTACGGCATTTCCTTCCATATAGTGCTTCAAACGGACTCATTTTGATGGAGAATTGATAGCTGTTATTATAGGCAAATTCAGCTAAATGCAAGTAGTCTTCCCACCTTGATGGCCTATCCATCACATACATTCTCAGCATAAATTCTAAAATATGATTTGTTATCTCTGTCTGACCGTATGTTTGTGGGTGATAAGCAGTGCTAAAATTCAACTTAGTGACCATTCCTCCAAACAGACCTTTCCAGAAGGCTGCGGTGAATTTAGCATCTCTATCCGAAACAATCACCTTTGGGACCCCATGGAGCCTTACTACTTCCTTCAGGAACACCTCCACTACTTGGGCAGTCCCAAAAGTAGATTTCACAGGTATGAAGTGTGCAGCTTTTGTTAAAGTGTCTACCACCACCATCACAGAATCATGTTGGTATTTGGTTTTAGGTAGTTCTGTTATGAAATCTATTGAAACTGTGTCCCATTTCCATTCTGCAACTGGCAAGGATTTAGGAGACCAGCAGGGTGCTGATGCTCAACTTTGACTAGCTGACACTCCCTACATCTAGCTAAATATTCAGCTACATCTTTTTTCATTCCTGGCCAAAACAAATTCTTTTTCAAAGCTGTTAGCATTTTCTGTTATCCAGGATGCCCTTCATATGGTTGTTTGTGATATTCACCTATGATTTTTTTTTTCAAGGTATCCACATTAGGAACATACAATCTATTTTTGTAGCAAATCAACCCTTTTTGGTTTTGAGTGTATTCAGCCATCTCCTTCTTGAGTATTTTCACCTGTAACTTATCATAATTTGGATCCTGGTCTGTTACCTTTTTCACTAAATCTTCTAAATCAAAATTTGCACTACTTCCAATGTTGTTTATCTATTGGCAAGAATTTCTGCTGAGAGCATCAAAAATTTTGTTTTCTTTCCCACTGATATGTTTTATGTCCATATCAAATTCATTTAGAAAAGACAGCCATCTGGCTTGTCGAGCATTCAAATCAGTTTGGGAAAAGAAATATTTAAGACTAATGTGATCTGTCATCAATGTAATTTTTTTTTCCAAGAAGATAGTGTTGCCACATCTTCAAGGCATGAATTACAGTAGCCAACTCTAAATCATATGAACTATATTTCTATTCATGCATCTTTAGTTTCCTAGAATCATACGCAATAACAGAATTTTCTTGCAACAGGACTCCTCCCAACCCCTCTCTACAGGCATCCGTACACACCACAAATTCTTTATCAGGATCTACAATCTTTAATATAGGGGCTATAGTGAGTTTTAATTTTAATTGTTCAAAAATGTTTTGGCATTTTTAAATCCACACAAACTTGACACCCTTTCTTTGTAGTGAAGTTATGGGATATGCTATGGCAGAAAATCTCTCCACAAATCTGCGATAATAACCTTCAATCCCCATGAATGATCTCAATGCTGAAACATCAGTTGGCATAGGCCATTCTTTAATAGCCTTTATCTTTTCAGGGTCAACAACCAACCCTTCTTCAGAAATAATATGTCCCAAGTATTGGATCTTTTCCTTATAGAATTCACATTTGCTGAATTTGGCATACACCTGGTTTTCTTTCACAGTTTGCAACACTATCCTCAAGTGTTCTTTGTGCTCCTCCTCATTTTTGGAATGAACTAAAATATTGTCTATGAACACTAGTACAAATTTATCCAAATACCTGTTTAAAACACTTTTCATTAAGCACATAAAGGTGGCAGGGGCATTTGTCAAACCGAAAGGTAGCAGTACAAATTCGTAGTGACCATACCTGGTTCGAGAAGCTGTTTTGCTAATGTCTTCCTCCTTAATTCTGAGCTAGTGATAACCAGTCCTTAGATCAATCTTAGAAAATACTAAAGCTCCTCTTACCTGATCAAAAATATCATCAATTCGAGGAAAAGGGTATCTATTTTTAATTGTCAACTTATTCAGCTAATGATAGTCAATGCACATTCTAAAGGTTCCATATTTTTTCTTCACAATCAACACCGGTGCTCCCCAAGGGGACACACTTGGTTATATATAACCCTTATTCAACAATTCTTGCAATTGAATTTTCAGCTCCATGAGTTCAGGGGGACTCATTCGATAAGGGGCACAGGAAACAGGTGTTGCTCCAGGCACCAAATCGATTGAGAAGTCAATTTCTCTTTTGGGGGGAAGATGAGGAATCTCATCTAGAAAGACTTCTTTAAACTCCCTCACCATTGGCAGTGTACCCATCAGGTTTTCTTTAGGTCGCTGTTCTAGTTCCTCCACATGTACTGCATATACTTGGTATCCTTTCCTAGCTGGTCGTTTTAGTTGCAGTGCTAATATTTGTCTTACAGAGATAGGCTTTTGTTTTCGTTGGAGAATAAAAGGTTTCCCCTCTTCATCTATGCAATGCAGAGTTTTATCCCAAGAATTCATCATGTCCTTTTTCTTTTCCATCCAGTCCATTCCTATCAACAAGTCATATGAACCTAATGGCAGAATGTTCAAATTTACTTCTGTCTAAAAATCATTTAATTTAATTGCTATTTGGGATAATTTATGTGTTACCTTCCTCTTGGTTCTAGTGACTAACTGGACCAACCAATACTGCTGAAATTTTTCAGTTTTGAGATTGCATTTTTCTACAACTTGTGGACTAATGTAACTCAAGGAAGCACTCGAATCGATTAAAATAGTAACAGGTTGGTCAAAAATCTTACCTTCCATTTCAATCATGGTAGCTTGGTGTTCTTCTTGTCAATTTTCCAAGGCTGCACTGATAGTGGGTATATTCCTTGCTATATCATTCACTGTGGTAGCTTCCAGATCTCTCATAATCATCTGAATGTTTCGGTGGGAACAATCCCTCAACATATGAGGTTCTCCACAACCCCAACATTTCAAAGGCTCTCTAATTTTAACTATGCCTTCCTTCTTATTTTCTCCATCTAGTTGTTTAGAACCAACTTGAGATTGAGAAGTTTGGCTTTCTTTTGGTTTATTAAACTTTTTCCGCTGATGATCCCTACCAAAATTCTTCAAGTAAGCTGGTTTTTGTTTCTTTCCATTAATTTCACCCTTGTTTACCCAACCTTTACCATGTTCACCCTTTCCTCTAAACTGCTGATAGCATAACCTTGCTTTCCTCACTGCTTCGTCCATAGTTTTTGGATTATCGAATTCGATTTTCTCCTTGTACACAATAGGCAAGCAGTTCAAAAACCTCTATACCTTTTCCTTTTCCTCACGAAGGTAAGGGACATATCTTAACAGATTTGTAAACTTGGTGACAAACTCATCTATAGTGAGTTGTCCCAGTCTGAGTTCATGTAATTCCTTTGCTTTATCATCATAATAACATTCATTCAAATAGCGGTTTTTAAATTTCACTTGGAAATCTTCCCAAGTCACTTTCTTTTTGTCAATGGCATGGACCATTTTCATCTCCTCCCACCACAAGGTAGCCTTACCTTGTAGCTGGTAGACAGCTAATCTGGCCTTCAGATTGATTTCATATTCATAGACCTGGAAATACTTAATCATGTTCAACAACTAGGCTTTAGCATCTTCCTCCTTCTCCTCATAATAGGAGGGAGGTTTGATATTTCGGAATTCCCCCTGTAATTCCTTTTTCTACCTATATTGATGCCTAACAGCATCATTGTCCTCAGACTCATAATTCTTCCTCTTTCTGGAACCTTCACCCTCTTGGATGTTCCGCGAAGTTAATTCTCTGATGATATTTTCCTGCTCATCACTGGCTAATGACAATCTGTCATTCTGGCTTCTTAGCTCAGCCATTTTGTCGTTGCAAACTGTGCAACATAGCCATCACCAGAGCGTTTGGATCTGGTGTATTATCGTCATCATGCAGATCCACATAAATTTCCTCACCTTCTACCATTCACTTTTCTGTTTCTGCAACACTGTACACTAAACAACACATATTAGTAAAAAAAATAATAAATTTTATTTATCTTCTAGCAGAATAATTTATACAGTGAGCACACAACAACAGTGAGCACAACAAAAATAGCCCAGTTTTATATAACATGAGCTCTGATACCATTTTTAACGTCTCCTCTTCCTACTCAGAATTTTTTTTTCTCATTAGATAGAATAATTCTGAACTCCACCATCAAACTCTAATAATTATGAAATTATCTTGAACAGAGTTTTCATACTTTTGTATGTGTATCTTTGTTAACTACTATAGTTTTTATTTAATCTCCTCATACGATTGGTGGTGGCTTATGTTATATATATCTATATCAATATACATTTTTCACACCCCTATGGTTTAAACATTTACCATTGTTCCTAGAGCATAACCATACATATAACACATATTTCATTAAATTTGGAATTAAAAAGTGGATCTATAACTTCAAAATGACAAAAAAAATCAATTTTAGTGATGTACTTGTAAAAAATAATTCCATATTTAATGAAATATGTGTTATATCATTTATATACACAAGATTTTTATGATGGTCCTTGGCCATAGAACCTCTATCTAAGTGCTTCACCTTGATCCACTCTTCTTTATAGAGTTCACGACATACATGCTTTGGACTTTGGTGTCATATTTTTATAGTGGCATAGTGATTATGTTATGTATTTATTGTTATGTTCTTGTCTCGTTTTCCAAAGCTCTGAAGCTATGGCTTGAAACCGACTTATACAAAGTCTGGAACGGTTTAATTCGATCTATGTTATTTTTTCTATTTTCGTTCACATAACTTCATTCCAGCCATGCGGCCATATGCAAGTGCATAATTATTGTACTTGTGTGATTATAAATGTCTCACATACCTTCTAGTACCACAAATTTTATGTGGGGGTAGACGACATTAACGTCGTCGTACTTGTTTGCTACATTGTAAATTGGAGTTAATAGGTTTAGTGTGGGATTACTCGTCGAGCATTCCACGTCGACTAGAACTGATGGCATTCGGTGGATTTAAAGTTTGATTGATTTTCTCTCTATCCATGTTGGCCATGTCTACATGCAAAGGTTTATGCATTTAAGTTTACATATTTGCAATATGTATCCATTCATTAATATCGTCGATACGGTGATACGATTGGGAGTGCCATGTGAGCGATTTCAATGGATTTTCATTTATGGTTTGGACGAATGTGCAATGGTTTTCGATTTCTCCCCAATCGATCCACGAGCATCCCATTGATCCCGTGCCACCTGGACGGTGGAGATTACTCTAATTAATTAGGGTTTTGCTCATTTTTGTTTAATTAATAATATTAATTCTAGAGTTGTCAATTGAAGCGCTCTTTGGCTCTCCATTTCCCTTGACTGACTCCTGATATCAACGCTCTGTCCAATTGGGGAAACGAGACGTTCATCTCTTCCCGGCTTCTGAGCGTAACCATTCATTTTCTTCGCTATTCAGGTATGAAATCATTGGCCTTCTCCTTACAATCGTGATTGCATTCGATTGATATATTTGTCTTTGTTTTATTTACCCTATCGTTCCATTTATAGATCGTTTCAGCCATCATGCAACTTCTATGAAATTTTCATTCTGTTATAATGGCTAGATACCCATTCTATCGTTCGTTATTTCGTTATACTCTAATGTTAAACCCTGGGTGGTTAGGAAATTCTTCGTCTCAGATATTCCATGACTGTATTCGTTTTCATTCCCAAATTTCCTTGGCTCTAGGCGAGCATCACTACTCGGGTAAGCTATCATTTCCTTAGAACTAGTTTATCCTGTAATTGCTTTTGTTCTACTAAACATTTCTCTAATACTCTTGTATTCTTTCTACAGGTTGTATTTGGTAACAAGGTCCTCCAATCTCACAGGTAATCCTTGTTTTTGTATACAGGTTCAAATATATTAAATTTTTTTTTTAAGTGCCTTCGCGTTGTCTTGTTATAACTATCTCTCACGTTGCCCTCATTTTATGGCAGGTAAGTTCGAATCCCGTCAAGGTTTTTCTTCAATGGTATTGGATGGATTTGAGAATCACTCGACTTGACGTCGTTCTACCCTGGAATTTCAGTGTCACGTTTACCATACCCAGCTTCCTATCCACACAACATTAACTCATATATACTCTACTTTCTGCACCTGATACCATTCAAAATTTTTCTGTTGAATTAATTACAAATTCATACTTGTATCCGATATTTAATTTCTCTTTGGTAATTATAGGTAGTCATGCGAATATAAGAATTCCCATGAGAAATTTTGGCTTCACCTCAACTCTTATCAGTCAATCTAGTCGACTTATATATGTATATATATATATATATATATATATACTGGTTTGTATTTCTCAGGTCAGATCTTCAGAGTTTTGTCCAACTCTAACTGATCAATATGCCCTTCCTCTAACTTTCCAGTTTGCAAGCTTTATAGACTTTCCAGTGTCTATAATTATAAAGTTTCAGCATTTATGTATAGATGTATACATCCACATATACATCTATCTATATTTAGTTAACCTTCCTTTCTTTAGCTACTTTTTTTTCAACAGTTTATATAGAAGGTGGATAGATGCTCTTTTCCCAGTGTTGAAATATGCTTACAATCTTCCCTCACGCATACCACGCATATTTTTATCAAGGTAGATTTAATAGACTTCTTCCCTTATTTTGTTGTTAGCAACATTGTGTACATTTGAAAATAAAAGTATTACACTCTTCCTTTGGAAAAAATAGGATATAGATCATCTTTTCTTCAATCAAATGGAAGTAATGAAACGAAAATTGATATTTTAATCTTTGTTCTTGTATCTCGTACTTAGTTAGGATTTAACTTCTGGTTTCATATATTTAAACTTCCATGTAATAGAACAATTTAAATTCTTAATTCTACAATTCTTTCCATTGTAGTACAGCTGTTATACTGAAATCAATAATGCTATCACAGGTTTAGTTGTTTTCCTACTTGCTATTCTTGGCTACAGTTTTATTAAAATGTTCTTTTAATACAACACAACAACTAAGTTTTCATTTAAAAGACAGCAAGATACACCTATACATTTGTTATTAGATTTGACATTCAGATGATCTATTCTAACTTTATAACTACAGGGTAACTTCCCCTAGAACCAAACCATTGGTCCTTGCTCTTAACATACTAAATTTTCAGCTATTAGATCTAGTTTGCAATTGCATGAGGTATTGAACAAACAGTCAATCTAAAATTTGCATAAGAAATTTTAACATAAAAGTTCATATAATCTTGATACACTTAATACAAACTGAAATTAATTTCCAAAATTATGCATGCATACCGATACTATGACCAGTCCTCCCATCCTTATAAATCTTCTATCTCCAGAACTCAACCCCGAGCTGAGATCCTCCAAGTACAGACCAACCTCAATCTGTTCTGGAGCAGCTTATTTAAACTATGCTCTCCCCAAAGCCTATTTCCAATTTTGCGTCCATAATTTCATGATGCTTTTATTCCTGTTTGCCTAGGTTTCCCTTATTTAGGGACTTTAAAGCTGCTTTCTGCTTTTCCAACTTTTCTAGCTTTTTACCTCTTCCCAACTACTTTCCTCATCATTGGGGAGTTTATATTTTTCCTCAAAAATCTAAATTAGAAATAATTTCTTTCAAGGATTTTTGAAAGATTTTGGGGAAAGTCTTTACCTTTTCCATAACCACATGGATTAGACATGTGATCTCAATGATCTCATTTGGTCATAGTGCATACAAAATAATTTATTTATTTTTCATAAATAATTAACTACATCCACACAATAATTATCCATTGGGGTCCACTCCCCTTCAGATTTATGTTCAAATTTTTAATTTGAAAAGCATTGAACTTGCGGGTGTTACATATTCCCCCTCAGAAAACAAACACCATCCTCGGTCTTAACAACTATCTACTATAGTTCATTTTGAAAATAAAGATGAATGCTTTTCCATCATCTCACCTTCTCTTTTCCATGTAGCTTCTTCAGCAGTAAAGTGCTCCCACTGCACCTTTACTCTAGCTACTTTTCGATTTCGCAATTCAATTTCTTTCCGCTTCAAGATTTGAAGCGGCTCTGGAAGGAATTCCTCTTCTGGTTCCACTTGGATCACATTCCAATCAATAATGTGAGAAGCATCATGTAAATTTTTCTTTTTTCCAATAAGGAGACATGAAACACATCATGAAATTTAATATGCAAGGGTAAGGCCAGTTTATAAGCCACTAGTTCCACCCTTTCCAACACCTTCCTCGGTGTTACACTTTAACGTTGATTTTTCAACTTTGACGAAGATTTCTTCTTCGTCCTTGCTCAGTTTCCGGCAGAGTACTCTCCTGCTTCCACTCTATTTATTGATGCCTTATGCAGTTGATTTTATTCCTACTTCTTTGCAAGAAGTCTGTCTGGAAAATCTTTTATTTCATTCTCTATGTCCACAATTCATACCAATGAAAGTAATATCAGGTACATATAATTGATAATCCACAATAAAATTCTGAATTTCAATAATTTCAAGAAATTCAGTTATTAGTCAAACCATTCAGGTTCATAACAGTTTAGTGCACTTTTAGTACACTACTTATCCTTTCTTGTTTTTTAGTGATATTCTCTCCTCACGCAAACTTGGTCCAGTTTAGCTTTTCTTGATTTTCTAGGTGATTTATCTGCAATTATCTTCACCTTTTTTCTCCTTGTTTCGAGAGTGTACAATTTCCTGTTACACACTTGGCTAAACAATTTTACAACTTTTCATTAGTACTCATAAATGAAAGAAAACAACCGTATCATATGCATGGTTATGCTTACCCTTTCTCAGTTCATAGCTGTACTTCCAGTCCCTTCTCATTGTTTTCTTTTGGTTAGCCAATCAATTTAATTAGTAATAACCAGACTCATTAATAATGTCTATAATTCAATTCTTACTTCACACATGAATTTTTTTTCCTCTAACCTCTTTTATGAATTGTATCCACTAGTTCAAAACTTACGTGAATAAATTTGGATCTGATGGGTTTCACCCACACCCAAGTCCAAATACAGCTCATCCTCTTTTCTCCCGGTTTGTAGCTGTATGATTTCACACTATTTCTCTATCCTTGAATTTAAGACTGCGGAAAATTAAATTTAATAAAATTTAAACCAGCAAAATTTTATAGTGTGAATACATGTTTCTTTTATAGTGATATATGTAATTACTATATACAAGTATTAATACTTGATAATGTCAAAAATGAATTTTCCACAATTTCCCCATTTTCAAAGAATCACCAGAATTTATGCATTTACTTTTAATTGTATGTTCATGCTTTACTAATTCCAATGATGATTCACCCATTATATCTATATGTTATTTTCACTAATCATTAGAAATCAACCCATGGTTTATATAAACAATACCTAGTTTCTAACAAAGACCACTTACAACCGTGGTTCACTTGATAAATGGAGTATAATATATATAGGAATTTAATTGTGCTCCATTGGATTCTTATTACTGCATGATAATTTTCATAATTATTTTCCCATGATTAAAAAAAATTGTTAGGTTTTCAATTCTACCTTAGCTAACTTACCAGGAAAAATTTGATTTATCCCTTCATTCATTCATGACTCAATGTAATAGGTCCACACAATTACTAAACCCATTTACTTTTTTAAACCAACTATTTAGACTATATTTATAACTCTTACTTAAGCTTGCTACTTCATTATTTTCCATGTACATGAACTACAATATGCTTGTTACAAAATACTTTAGTCATGACCTAAAAATCATCCTGGTAACTTTACTAAATACCAATATCAAATTTTTCCTTGTCATACTATACTTTTACCACTTAATCTACCACAATAATATTTATTACTCTTTTAACCATAATTAGAGTAATAATATTCCAGCCATATGGTAAAATATGTCATTCCACTTTACTTGTAAATTTCTAAAGTGAATTCACTTTTAATATTTGCTAGTGAATTTGTTTTTCTCTCTTAATCTCGTGGGTATAAGGTTTGAAAATTATTTACGTGCATAAATTTCTCATATTATATTCATACAACTCCGCAAAATTTACCTTTACAACTTATAACAAAATCACCTCTTTTTTTAACATAGGATGTTAACTGTAGATTTGCACTGCATATTTGACTTATGTCCCACGTACCTTACTTCATAATTTTGTTCCTTCATTTACTAACATTGTAATTTCCACTTCAACCTTATGGTCATATTTTTAAATCAATGCTCAATCATATAATTATGTTTTTGGCCTCTTGATATACTACACATATCATGTTTCCACTTTCACTTCACCTAACATCTTGTTGTTACATTTCTAATATTAGACTCTTATAACTTTTCATACCTCCTTTATATGCAACCTCTTTTTTTTCTTTTTTCTTTTTTTCTTTTTTTTCCAATTGAGCCATTCCTTTACTTTCTAGTTCTTAGGATTCATTAATTTAACTTTTAACAAAATCCTTACTTCTCTTACGAATTATATACATGCTTTTATATATTTTTATGGCACTTCCTATAATAGACTATAGTCTATGTAACCCATATATATATTCACATAGTTTTAGTCCCTAACAACTAGAATTCACTTTATAACTTCTCTTTATCTATGTCTCACAGAAGTACATATATTTACGTATATCCTAATCCATTTTTTTTTTTTTACTCATGATCCTTATATATTTAACTTAATTTATTCACTAAATTAAGTTGAGCTCAATTGTATAAAGATGGATACTATATCATCTTTCCTGCCATAATCTTGAACTTTAATTATGCATGTCTCATTTCTGTTTCTTTACGTTATATATACATATACGTATAGGTTTATTCATCAATCAATTTTTTTTATTTATTTTTAGATATTGACACGTTATATGTGAAATAAAAACCACTTTGTCTCCCTTTTATTTCTTAATTCAGAAAGTCATAATTTAAAATTGGCAAGAATTGTATTAAAGCATAACAACGAACTGCGACGTTATGTTAGGGTTTACCACATGTTATCTCTCACACCATATCTCGATTTTGGTGAGTATAAATATGCCATTAAATGTTTCTAAATACACATTGCCTCATTTCTATTTTCGAAGCTTTTCATTTTCAGCTCTTTTCTTTTTTCTTTTTTTTTCAGAATATTTTTCTTTTCATTGTCAGCTACCATAATGTTTGACCCGTTAGATAGTACGAATCACAAATTCTCAGCGATCTTTACAGGTTCTTTTGGTACCATAAATTTTTTTGATGAAATCGAAACTCTGTATATGGATTTGGTCTGCATAATTTCGTCAACTGTGGTTTCGTGTTCATTCAGTTTAATTTTAATAATTTTTACTTTCACGCACAAACAGTAATTATGTCCTTTAATTTCCTTGTTTTTAATTACAATGATTTCACTTATATTTTGAAAATCTTATCCTCTGTATGCAATGATACCCCTTCCAACATACGAAGTTTTGGTTGTCAAGTATGAATTTCGACTTACCTGGACCCGCTTTAGTAATAAATATACATTTCGACTTACCCTAATGCCTTGTAACCATACAATTTATATCAAACAGAAAACATTTCGTGTCATCTTATTCGAAGGCATACTCCCTTTTATTAACTCGGAAATCACAACACATTTACAGTTCTTCCGATGCATCATTTACTATGCCAGTGGTTAGTCTAATTTTCTGTAGGCAACAGCAGTCACCGTATCCTATCGTAGCTTTCGTTTCCTCTGCTATTAATGGTAACCCGTATGACAAGGACACATCGAGCAGTGTATCTGTACACCTACGATGTACTGTGTAATTTTTATATATATATATTTTTCCATCGTTTCACCTCTGCCTAATACTCTCACGTATAATGTCAGATTTTTTCGTTAATGTCCGAGATTTTTTTCAACTATTCCATACGTTACTTCTTCCCTACCCCAAGGTGATGTATTCGAGTGCTACCCCATCTCTTAATCAGTTGCCAAGTTTATGCTTCCGATGAAAGACAATTAGGGTCTGTTGTGGTTAATTTAAAATGGAAATTTTGGTCATGTTTCCACTCTTTCTCTCTTTCATATATGAAGAATTTACACAAAGATTCAACTATGAATAGACAACTTTCGTTGGTGATCGATTTGTCTCTCCGAGTACTCCTCTACCAATTTCCAGGCATGCAGAGTCTCTAAACTGAGGTAACTCTACCCCAACTGTTTGTATTTCTGTTTACTAGCTCCAGAACAATTTGTTTGAACGAGCAATGTATTTCAGGAAAGTTTTTTTGAATGCAACGAAATTGGACAACTTCAGGCTTCCTCTTATTGCATGTTTTTATTGTCGAAAATCTTCCATATTTTACAATTTTCATCTGAGAAATCTGCATTTATGTCCGAGTTCAATTTATTTCTTCAGGTTTATTAGGATTGCATTCCTATATGAAATATATCATCGTTTATTGAAGGTCGCCTTGATAACCCATCTCGGGATTTTATAAAATTTTCTGGTTTGTTAACTTTCAATTTTTTTTTTCTCCCCCGTCTTCTATGTGGATTTAGCTGCTCTCTTATTGTGGTCTACATCTACAGTCCTCGGCTTTTCATTCAACACCACCAAAAAGAGACAAAGTTACATCATGCCCTCATTCAAGAGTAAGAATTCGTACTAAATTGTGAATTTCGCTTTCTTTTACCAATTCTGAAATTTGTTTGTTGTTCTCGCAACCCAGAATTTTTCCCACGCACACCATAACTCTGTTTGCTTGTTAATGATAGAAAATTCATTCCAGGTAGAAGTTTCTACAGGTAATAATTCATTTTCTCACCTCTGTCTCACCTCCGTCATACATAAATATATATATATATATATATTTTTGTAAGTGGCTTTATATCTAACTTTTCCTCTTTTTTCTAATTTCCTTTCATTTAAATTTACCCTTCTAACTTTATTTCAGCTTTTTCTTATCGGTAATTTTTTTTTCCTTTTGGGTTTACTTATAAAATGTCTCTTCTTCGAGCCCCGAGGAGACCTATGAAGCAGTTCCATTTGTATTACATGTCGATAATACTTCGCCTTCTCGACCATCTTACTCCGATGGTCAGAATTCGTGAGAAGCATCCCATTCGATTTGACGAAATGCAGAATGTCAAAAATCAATGGTTAAAAGTATTGTAACAAAATTTTTTTTTTCTAAGACCCCGGCACCGCTCTACAATTTTTTAAATTCGATGTCATTCTTTTTCTTTAATCTACACATCAGAGGTTTTGAACTTGATACCTCTCGATGATGCCATGGTTAACTTATTCATGCATTTATTAGTGTTGGCTTATCAATTCGTGGCGTCGAATTACAGGCATATGGATTTTTTTTTTCCCATAGAACTTCTTTTATATTTTACTTGGTACTTATCTCATTTCCCAATTATGTTTACTAAAAAATACAATGTCCGAGGTGGTCATTCAGATTCACAGTATAGTTTCTGTGCCATAACTATAAATTTTGGGGTTACAGTTATAAAGTGCAATTTCAGATGCTATTAGACATTGTATCCTGGCATTGACTCAAAGAACCATTTGTATAAATCTAGAACAATTGATTGCAAAATAAGCAAGGAATTTACAATGATTATATATGATCTATAAATGTCCGCTGCTATTCAGTTCCTTTTTTCTTGGTTTTAAAAAGGTTCTATCTGCGTATCATTCCTTTGTTTTACCTGACAGTGAAGAAACATAAAAATTGGCATAACCCAAATGGTGTTTTGCTTTCCTTATTTGATATATATGATGGGTATGCTAGGAGAATACTGATCTCAAACAACCCCAAACATGCAAATAAACAATTTCCTAATTTTCGAAACCCTTCTTCACAGACAAACTTTCTTCTATGGTCTCAACCCTCATTAAACAAGACCAAACATCTAGACAGAAGCAAAGACACACAAGCACAGAAGGTTTCATTTTCAGAACCCAAAATTAGGTCAGGTGACTTAAGGGAATCGTTATGAAGGGATTCCAACGCTATATTTTCATTATAGCCTAATATTCATAAAATTTATAACAACCTATTGTTTCTTTGTGAGCACATAACTTGCCCAGTTTTCTCAACTTGGGCTCTGATACCATTTGTCACGTCTCCCATACCCAGCTTCTTATCCACACAACATTAACTCATATATACTCTACTTTCTACACATGATACCATTCAAAAATTTTCTGTTGAATCAATTACAAATTCATACTTTTATCCGGTATTTAATTTATCTTTGGTAATTATAGGTAGTCATGCGAATATAAGAATTCCCATGAGAAATTTTGGCTTCACCTCGACTCTTATCAGTCAATCTAGTCGACTTATATATGTATATATATGTGTGTGTATATATATATATATATATATATATACTGGTTTGTATTTCTCAGGTCAGTTCTTCAGAATCTTGTCCAACTCGAACTGATCAATATGCCCTTCCTCTAACTTTCCATTTGGCAAGCTTTATAGACTTTCCAGCATCTATAATTATAAAGTTTCAGCATCTATGTATAGATGTATACGTCCACATATACATATATCTATATTCAGTTAACCTTCCTTGCTTTAGCTACTTTTTTTCAGTAGTTTATATAGAAGGTGGATAGATGCTCTTTTCCCAGTGTTTAAATATGCTTACAATCTTCCCTCACACATAATTTTATCACACATAAATAGATTTTCAATAGGACTCTTCCCTTATTTTGTTGTTACAAATATTTAGCATATTTGAAATTCTGGTGCACATTACACTCTTCCATTGGAAAAATAGGATATAGATCATCTTTCCTCAATCAAATGGAAGTAATGAAACCAAAATTGATATTTTAGACTCCCTAGTTTTAGATCCTTGTACTTAGTTAGGATTTAACTTCTGGTTTCATATATTTAAACTTCCATGTAATAGAACAATTTAAATTCTTAATTCTACAATTCTTGCCATTGTAGTACAACTGTTATATTGAAATCAATACTGCTATCACAAGTTTAGTTGTTTTCCTACTTGTTGTTCTTGGCTACAGTTTTATTAAAATGTTCTGTTTATACAACACATCAACTAAGTTTTCATTTAAAAGATAGCAAGCTACACCTGTACATTTGTTATTAGATTGACATTCAGATGATCTATCATTTCTAACTTTATAACTACAGGGTAGTTACCGCTAGAACCAAACCATTGGTCCCTTCTCTTAACATACTGAATTTTCAGCTATTAGATCTAGTTTGCAATTGCATGAGGTACTGAACAAATAGTCATTCTAAAATTTGCATAATAAATTTTAACATAACAGTTCATATAATCTTGTACACTTAATACAAACTGAAATTAATTTCCAAAATTATGCATGCATACCGATACTATGACCAGTCCTCCCATCCTTAGAGTTCTTCTATCTCTAGAACTCACCCCCGAGCTGAGATTCTCCAAGTACAGACCAACCTCAATCTATTCTGGAGCAGCTTATTTAAGCGATGCTCTCCCCAAATCCTGTTTCCAATTCTGTGTCCAGAATTTCAGGATGCTTTTATTCATGTTTGCCTAGGCTTCCCTTATTTAGGGACCTTAAAGCTGCTTTCTGCTTTTCCAGCTTTTCCAGCTTTTCCATCTTTTTACCTCTTCCCAACTACTTTCCTCATCATTGGGGAATTTAGATTTTTCTTCAAAAATCTAAATTAGAAATAATTTCTTTCAAGGATTTTTGAAAGATTTTGGGGAAAGTCTTTACCTTTTCCATAACCTCATGGATTAGGCATGTGATCTCAATGATCTCATTTGTTCATAGTGCATACAAAATAATTTATTTATTTTTCATAAATAATTAACTACATCCACACAATAATTATCCATTGGGGTCCACTCCCCTTTGGATTTATGTTCAAATGTCTAATTTGAAAAGCATAGAACTTGGGGGTGTTACATTCAGGTCAGGATCGATGCATCCTTAACCGGAGTGTGACCAGGCTCTTTCATTGTTATGATCCAAAATTTTCTTAGAAAGTTTAACTTTTTTGTTGTCACAGAAATTTCTAATGTAGAAATAAATTATGCCAGACACTGGGACTATTATCAATTCTTTTCTTCGGTGATGAAATTCCCGGAATGATTAATTTTTGTAATACTATTATGAACCCTTGATAGTCTGATTTCGTAATGGCTTCAAAAATTGATATGTAAATATATGTCTATTTACTATTCGCCTCTGTTACTTATGCCAAATAAATGATATCCTCTAATAGGTTCCAGTTTATCATTTTCATGTAAATACTCATATGAAAATTTTCTTTCGGTAATTATCTGCCTAAGTTAGATTGAAAGAATTAATAAGTTCACTAGTCTTATTTTTTTTCTTTCTGTTCCTCCGCATTGTAATAGCGTAATGAATATAAATCTCTTTGTTGTATAAGTTTTCAAGTCTAAAATTCTTCCAATGCATGTGAAATTTCAATTTTCACAGAGTCTATAATTTCATGTATATTATATGACTCAGCAGTGGACTCTAATTATATTCCTTAGTTGGAGGTTCCATCGTAATAGTTACTTATGTTACTCATAATGTTTCCTGCAACTATATACTTATAATTTTTCCTAGTATAACAATATTCATATATCTAGTGTTTAAGCCAACACTCTTGACTAGCATTTTATATAGATCTAGTGAGTGAAATATTTGTTAACTTTCACAGCTTATACAGTTGCATGCATTTTATATAAATTCACATGCTCATATTATTTTTCCAATAAGTGTTCAATTTGGACCATTCTTTTGTGATGGATGTTAGTCACACACCAATTATGTATTTACTGCTCATACTATAATTATTTGCAGATTTGTTAACCATGTTTAGCTATGTCTCTTTGCTACCTGAAATTATATGAAGCACTAAAATCTATACTCTTCCATACTTTCCTTATTATAGAGGGATTTTATAGATAGACATGTATTGTTATTTTGGAAACCTACAGGTCTGTACTTCACTTAGTGAATTCAACAAATCTATAGATCTGCACTGCATCTACTTAATCCTTCCTACACACATATTTTAAATGCCTCTAGTGTTCACTATTTTAATCCTATTATTAAGAGAAATAGATTAAATTTACACAGTTACGAATTATGAGGTAACATAAATCTTCAGATTTAAACCAAAGGCTGGTTTAGAGCTTCTGGCTGATTTTTCCTCAAATTCTGGTTCCTACAACCAAGCAAGACTGAGGGGATTTAATCCCTCCTCAACTCTGTAAATTTATGGAACACTAGTATAACCATAAAACAAAATATACATATGCAACTACAATCATTCACCTTCACCCTAGTACAATTAAATTTTCAATTATTAATAATTACTGTGAGCATACCGCTTTGGTATTTGACCAGTCCTCCGAACCTTAGAGTCCCTCTATATCTAGAACTCACCCCCGAGCTAAGACCACCTGCAGAACAGATCAACCTCTAATCTGTTCAGGAATAACTTATTTAAGATTTTGCTCCCCAAAGCCTGTTTCTAACTCTGCATCCAGAATATCAGGATGCTTTTCTTCCTGTTTGCCTAGGCTTCCCTTATTTAGGAATTTTTAAAGCTGCTTTCTTTTTTTCCCAGCTTTTTTACCTCTTCCCAACTACTCTCCACATCATTGGGGAAACTATATTTTCCTCAAAATCTAATTTGGAAATAAATTCATTCAAGGATTTTTGAAAGATTTTTGGGGAAATATTTGCCTCTATCCATCCTCGTGGATTTAGCAAGTGATCTCACAATTCTCATGTGGTCAATCTACACAACCTTATTTTATTTAATTTCCATAATGAAATATTTAATTACATCCAAAAAAATACTTATGAATTTGGGGTACACTCCCGTTAGGATTAAAGTTCAAATGTCTAGCTTTGAAAGAAAAACATAAACTAGGGGTGTTACATTGATAAAATTGAATTTTCATTATTTGAGGAAAAATTCATTTGTTCCATCTATTTCATGAGTTGGGATGAACAATTTTCTTTGCTTGGTTAACACATGAGTTTTGTCTTTGGGTTGCATGAGGACATGCAATATATTCAGTTCTAGGGGTCATGAGGGCATGAAATATATTCAGTTTGGGGGTATGTTGGGCCGTGAATATGACCACTTTTTAACACTTGTTTCATCCATTTTTACTCTTCTTTATCATATCATTTATTATAATTTATTTTATAAATCCATTTTATAATGATTTATTCTCTTATGGATGAATATTATTTCTTCTCCTTTATTTTTAATAAATTGATGATTATTATGCATAATTTTATCAATGATGGTTTATTAAAATCACTCACCATTTTAGCCTCCAAGATATTTTCCATATTTAATATTTGATCTCCAAATCATCATCAAATATTCCAACTCAGAAATTCGCTGGAATAAGAAGTGATAGTTTTTCGGTTAAGATTCTGGGCAACTAAAGAAGAATATGGAAAATTCGAAACATGGGTTTTTTCCAGAACGGGCCCAATTAACTTTATTGAAGAACATTTTGCCCAAATTCGGCCTGTATTGAGAGAAACACAGGGTTATTTGAGAATGCGTTTCTCAGATTTGTTGTTGCGGCCGTCCTCCAAATCTCAGCTGCAAATCCAAATTCGCCTTGCTTTTGTTGAAAGATTGTTGAAAATATATTTTCTGGTTAATTAAGTTGTTGGGAACAATCCAATATTGTTATGGGAGATCATATTTTCTATTTAATTTCTCTTCCTTCTGATTATAAAAGGAGAGCATGTATTGTGTATTGGGGAGGATGAAGAACAATGGATGATTATTGAATTCCCTTTGTAACACTATAATTCCTTGACTCTTGTGAACAAACAGAAACTAATGTAAAAGCTGTTCATGTTTTATTAATACAAAGAGGTGTTCTAGTTCCATTCCTCAAGCTCTGCAGTAGCCCAGCGACGCTTTCACCGGCGGTTGAGGGCCCAGCCCTGGTGGAGCGATCCACTGTTTGTATTTATATTCTTTTATTTCTGTTGTGTGAAGTGTGTTTACTATTTATTTTGATTACAGATTTGATTGAATGCTATTATATTGAATACAGATTCATTAACGAATTGCATTGCTATTTAATTTGTTGTTCATTTATCCTGCTATCATTATGGAAACTTTGTAATTATGTATTTGATTCTAAGTTATTATTATTTGTGATTGATTGATCTGCAGTATTGGCCGACAATAGATTGAAGTATTGAGTTTAGTTAAGTTTGTAATTTTTGTTGAAATTATATTGCTGTTCCATTTCTAGTTATTACTTATTTTTGATACATAGCTTTACTTTAGCAGATAGTTTGGTTACAGTTGCTGTGTATGCGTAGGAGTTACAAGATTGTTGTTGTGTAACCAGCTCCAAAATCAGCTCCAAAAATATAAGAAAAGAGATATCAACGCCTTACAAATAAGCCACTTCGAGGGGGCAACCTCCAATACATTACATAAATGAACAATTCTTGGATACTACAATTTACAAAACCTCCTTTCTATATATAGGATTCCATGGGGCCATAATGTAATCCTAGTGGGCCACAATGTAATCCTAGCTGACCTAACAATAATAATTTAAGGGCACAATAATAACAAAATGGGGGTTACAAGGGTACAATAATAACAATAAGGGGGTTACACCAACAACAATAAGGGACTATACTAGTAATATAGGGACCTAACATGCCCCTCTCCTTCAAAAAAGTGTTGTCCTCAATGCTTGAGTAGCTCTGGGTGCTTCTGTATAAAATTCTCATCCTCCCATGTAGAATCTTCAGTGGGTATGTTCTTCCACTTGATGAGATACTCTGAAATTGATCGATTTCGTAGCTGTCGAGTTCTTGTTTCTGTGACCGCTTCAGGTTCCAATATGATTTTTCCTTCCTCATCAAGTTCTGGCAATATTGTTTGAACTCGAAGATTTTCACCTATAACCTTCTTTAAGCATGAAACATGGAAAACTGGATGTACTCGCGAAGAAGCAGGAAGCTCCAATTTGTATGCCATAGTACCAATCTTTTGCAACACCTTGTAAGGACCATATTACTTTGGCGATAATTTATTATCCTTCTTAGCTTGCTTGAGGGACATTTTTTTGTATGGTTGTAGACGTAAAAATACCCAATCTCCTACATCAAAACTTCTCTCGCTGCGATGTTAATCTGTCTGTTGTTTCATTTGATTTTGTGCCAAATTCAGGTTATCCTTTAAGGGTTGGAGAACTTCTTGCTGATCCTCGATGTTATCTTCCACTGCTTGAACCTTCAAATTTTCCCTTAAAGATGATGTGATGGATGGTGGATGATATCCATAAAGTGCCATAAATGGGGTCATTTTTGCTGCAGTATGGAAGGAAGTGTTATACCACCATTCAACGAGAGTTAACCACTTGACCCATTGTATTTGTTTATCAGATACAAAACAACGAAGATATCCTTCCAAACATTTATTTACTATCTCAGTTTGACAATCAGATTGAGGATGATAAGATGAGCTATGAGCTAATTGAGTACCCAAACAAGAAAATAACTCTATCCAAAAATTTCCAGTAAAAATGGGATCTCTGTTGCTCACAATAACCCTTGGGCTTCCATGTAGCTTTTGAATTCTATCCATAAATGTAGTAGCAACTGTACTTTCTTTAAATGGATGAGATAATGCACAAAAGTGTGCATACTTGGTAAGTCTATCAACTACCACTATGATGACACTCTTTCCTTCGGACTTAGGTAAACCTGTGATAAAATCCATTGAAATCTCCTCCCAACGTTGACTTGGAATGGATAAAGGTTGTAGAAGTCTTGGGGTCTTAATTGTTTCCACTTTATTCTACTGGCAAACCAAACATTCCGCCACAAACTTTCGAATATCAGATTTAAGGCCATCCCAAAAAAATTCTTTCTTCACCCCGTGGTAAGTTTTTAAAAATCTTGAGTGTCCTCCTAAAGGAGAAGTGTGCAATTCCAGAAGAATCTTTTGTTTTAGTTGGGAATTCTTACAAAGATATAAGCGATCTTTGTACCATAAGAAATCATTTTTCCAACTAAATGTATCAAATTTACTAGGGTCTTGCTGCAACTTTTGAATGAGTGTCCATACATCTTTTTCCTTCTTCCATTCATCTCTTGCTTAAGTTATCCAATATGGTTGGATAATAGAAATGGCACAAAGCAATGCTTCCACCTCTTCATTCATTCTTAAGAGGGCATCTGCAACAACATTAAGCTTTCCTTTTTTGTATATTATTTCAAAGTCATAACCCAACATCTTTGTGACCCATTTTTGCTGCTCTTCTGAAGATAGTCTTTTCTCCAAAAGGTGTTTAAGACTATCATGATCAGTTTTTACCTTGAAGTGTCTTCCCATTACGTAAGTTCACCATTTCTTTAGTGCATGCAGTATTTCTAACATTTCCTTATCATAAATAGGTTTATGTAAGTACTTTCCTTTGATTGGATGACTTTCAAAAGAAATGGGTCTTCCTTCCTGCATTAAAACCACACCAATTCCATTTCCTGAGGCATCACATTCCACAATAAATGTTTTTTTGAAGTCTGGCGTAGCTAAGACTGGTGCTAGGCACATTGCCTCTTTAAGATGTTCAAAGGTCTTAGTTGCTTCAGGAGTCCATGAAAATGCATCTTTCTCCAATAATGTTGTTATAGGTGATACTATTCTCCCATATTTCTTAACAAACTTGCGATAATACTCTGTTAACCCGAGAAATCCTCGCAACTACTTTATGGTTGTGGGGACTTTCCATTTCTTAATGGCTTTAATTTTGTTAGGGTCTAATTTAACACCCTCGTGAGATACAATATGACCCAGATATTCCACCTCTTGTACTCCAAAGAAACATTTGGATGTTTTTTCATATAATTGTTTCTCCTGCAATAGTTTGAGCACCCTGTCAACGTGTTCAACATGATCCTTCCAAGACCTGCTGTAGATTAGTATATCATCAAAAAATAATAGCACAAATTTTATAAGGAAGGGTTTGAAAATGGAATTCATCAACCCTTATAATGTAGAAGGTGCATTGGTAAGGCCAAAAGGCATGACCAAAAAATTCATAATGACCCTTATGAGTTCGAAATGTTGTTTTTGGAATATCTTCAGTCTTCATTCTAATTTGATGATAACTTGAACGAAGATCCAACTTGGTAAAATAAATTGCTCCATGTAATTCATTCAATAATTCATCAATCACAGGAATGGGAAATTTGTCTTTAATGGTGAGCTTATTGAGCTCCCTATAATTTGGACACATTTGCCATGATCCATCCTTCTTGTGTACCAATACTATAGGAGCGGAGAAAGAAATTTGACTAGGTTGAATTATACCCACCTCTAACATTTTTGCAATCATATGTTCAATTTTTCTCTTTTGGAAGTAAGGATATCTATAAGGCCTGATGTTTGGAGGAACACTTCCTAGAATCAAATGAATAGCATGATCATGATCATGAATAGGTGGGAGTCCTTTGGGAGTTTCAAACACCTTGGAATGATTGTCCAAGACTTGTTGGAGATCTGTAGAAATAGATGATTTTGATGTCGGAACATCTAGTGAGCATAATTGTGCAATTACGCCTCGTTGTTATTTCTTTAGAAGATTTTTCATGACATTATAGCTTATTATCCTTCCCGGCTTCCCTTCAATACCCCGTAATTCGACTTCCTTTCCTTCTAAAAAAAATTTCAAAAAAATTTCTTGAAAATTAAAAGCTACCATCCCCAAAGATTGTAACCATTGTACTCCTAGTACAACATGAGCACCTCCCATAGGAATGGAAAGCATTGGACTAGTCAATACATATTCCCCCATGGTTAGCTTGATATTATGGCATTTTCCAGAGAAATTTATAGTTCCTCCATTTGCAACCATCACTTGACATTCTGGTGTTGGGTATAGCAAACAATTTAATTTCTTGGCTACCTTACAATGAATAAAATTATGGGTGCTACCTAAATCAATCAACACTATTAGCTTTTTCTTCTTGATTTGTCCTTGTATCTTGAGAGTTTGAGGAGTGGTAATTCCTTCCAGTGCATTACACGATATGGTCGGATTCATTTCTTCCTCTTCTAGAGCTGGTTCCTGGTGTATATGTTCTTCTTGTTCATTTTCTTCTTCCTCTTCACAATCTATGTAAAATAATTTCTTCTCAGCACACTTATGACCTTTAGTGTATTTTCTATCACAACTGTAGAAAAGCCCTTTTGCTTTTTTTTCTTCCAATTGTTGTGGTGTCAACCTTGTAGGTTGTGGAAATCTAGGCGTAGAAACACTTCCTTCTTTATAGAATTGAGTGGTAGGCTTCCTTGTCGCCATAATTTTACATTCAACTTTTCTTGCCAACCCGAATGCCTTCTCCAATGAATCAGGTTCCAAAACGCGAACTTCATGTTGGATGTTATCCTTTAAAGTGCCTATGAAGAGATCAATCCTGTGTTCCTCTGGAATATCAGTTACCCTTATATTCAATTTTTGGAAGTCCTCAATGTGCTGCCCCACTAAACCCTTTTGTTTGAGATTTAACAATTGGCTAAAGAAGGTGTTGCTCTTTGTATCCTCATAATGTGCTATCATTTCCTCCATAAAAATTGACCAAGTGACAATTTTTTTACAAGAGCAAAGCCATCGATACCATACAAATGTATTTTGTTCTAAATGTAAAGTTGCAATGCGTACCTTTTGTGTGTTTTGCACGTTATGGAGATCAAAATATTGCTCCATCTGTAGTATCCATGTTACAGGATCCTTTCCATCAAGCTTCCTCATATCCATTTTTGGAATATGGTGGTTCTTCCCACCAACAATAGAGTTTATGAAATCACGATTAACATTTATTTTGTTCTCATCATGAGGTTCTTCTACTATCTTTTCACCATTAGGAAACATTTCTTGTATCAACTTTTTCAAACCTTCGATGTCTTCTTTTAGATCATTCTTCATGTTTTCCATGTTCTTTTCCATGTTGTCGTTCATGTCATCCATCTTAGCTTCCATGCCAGCTTCCATGCCATCCATCTTAGCTTCCATTCCTTTCTTCAAAACTTCCATTTCATTTTTTGTTGCTCTTTTCAAGAGTGAAATTTTTTGCGCTTGCTGTTGTAATTTTTATAGATCATGTTGCAACTCTTTAGCTTCATGAGTCATAGTAGAGCCTTATGAAGGCTTAATGGGTGTTGAATTAATTTTACAAGGGATATTTTAGAACCCAATACTGATATATATTCTAAAATATGCCCTTGGAATCAATTCAAATTGATTCTTCAAACAAGACTTATGCAATTCGGAAAAAAAAAAAAAAAAACACACCTTTTTCTTGCTTTTGAGGAGCTCGATATTGAAATTGGATTATCTCTGTGATTGCAGCTCTTCAATATTTGAAATTCAGCACTAAAGTATACTTCTTAATTCTCTTTTGAATTCCATAGGTCTGACCTGATTTGGATTCTCCAAGACAAATTTATGTCCAATCTCCCACAATGACCTAATTATGGACTGGTTCAGTAGAGCAAACTTGTACGACTTTCCACGTGTCACTATTTCATCCTTCGCCTCAGAAATTGATATCCAAGAACCTACAGTCTGTGTACTTACGACCGCTTTTTAAGGCACTCCAATCCTATGCTCAGAGAGAGAGTTATGAAGATTTTCCCATGACCACCTCTTTGAGATGAAAGTCTGGAGCTTGAAAAAGCACCACATTCCACAGATCATATCTCCGAAAATCTTGTGAACCAAGATCTGAAATTTTTTGACGAGTTTCCTTAGGATTTCATCTTCGCACCATAAATATTTCAGATTCTGAACCTTCGTAGAAAAAAATTTATAGCGCAAATACCACGATGACCTGTTTAGGAGCCTGAAAAAAGACCTAACTTCCATAGATCATATCTCCGAAACTGTTGCAAACCAAGCTCTGAAATTGTTAGAAAATCTTCCTCAGGATTTCAGTTCTGCACCCTAAAAATTTCAACATCTGAAACTTCGTAGAAAAAAAATTATAGCGAAAATTCCACGATGACCTGTTTGGAGCAGCGAAACCCTAGAATCCAAAGCTTTGATACCAAATGTTGTGTAACCAGCTCCAAAAATAGAAGAAAGGAGATATCAACGCCTTAGAAATAAGCCACTTCGAGGGGGAAACCTCTAATACATTACATAAATGAACAATTCTTGGATGCTACAATTTACAAAACCTCCTTTCTATATATAGGAGTCCATGGGGCCATAATGTAATCCTAGCCGACCTAACAATAATAATGTAAGGGCACAATAATAACAAAATGGGGGTTACAGGGGTACAATAATAATAATAAGGGGGTTACACTAACAACAATAAGGGACTATACTAGTAATATAGGGACCTAACAATTGTTGTTCCTTTTTAGCCTTTGCAGTTCCTTTTAGTTATCTTTATCAGCAAGTAGTTCGAGTTCGATTTCATTTCGATTGTTTTAAGATCACCAACTGTAGAGGATAGAGGTTGTTTCTCCAAAGTCCCCAGATTGGTTATCTTGCATCGATTTCTAAGGGAAGGAGTTATTGCTACTGTGTCCCTGATCGATGTTTTGTAGTTTGATTTAATTCAAGTTTCAAAGCATTTCCATTTGTAATTAGGTTCCTTTACAAACATTTGTTTATTCTTGAATTTCGAATTCTGTACTACATCTTCACAACATTGCTCTTGGATGAATTGTTGCCTCAGACAGAGTACACTCTTGAAATAAAAAGTCGCTCCCGGATCGATAATTAATGTGAGATAAATAGGTGTTAAAAAGATACCTTTTATACCTCAACACTTTGTTGTCACTGACTTTACTTAATTGCGACATATTATGATATTTCAACACATGTGTACTTTCTGTCATTACCATGTACTATAACGACATGATTATTTGTGAACAAATTAAAACTCCGTTGCCAATTATAATTTGACCAACCTCATGATTCCACAATTTCTCTTTTAGTTTATATTTTCTTTTGTGACATTCCTTCAATAAACACAACTTATATTATAGGAGTAATTTATTTTACTATTAATCTATGTCTTCATAATATTATGCATTTTCTAGGAATGTTAATAAAATAACAACCTTAAGAATAATCATGGTAAATTTTTCTATTATAATATATAATTATATTCTAAAATTCTACTTATTATCAAATATTTCCCCTTTTAATGATTTTCAATACTCTTACTCATAAATACCGCCTATAAAATATTTTTTAACCTTTTTAATATAAATTTTAATATAATAATCAAGGCTATATATCCACGTATGACCCTAGCACTTAGCCCAACCACCAACTTATATAAAATTACTACTCTAGTGATATATGGATATTGTTTATAATGAATATCCAACGACATCCCACTTTACTACTATTGCATAATCCTTATAGCCCTATTCGAATTAAAATTTAATTTCTCAACCTTATCATTAATTTGAATACTATGCAATAGTTTTACATGTGTTAACGTATTTCTTATGATGTTGCTTTGGTTTATTATGTTGGAGTTTCGATGCCTAAATTTATTTAAATAATATATGATATTCTCGGCTAAGGTAAAAATATCTTGTTTTGATATTTGAAAATATGCATTGGGATTATATCGTATCCCTATCATAAATTTATGGGAACTCTTTAATGTAATTCCTCTGTTTGAGGCTATCACATTTTAATGGATTCGTACTTTTTCCATTAACTTGTCACATGGCCTCGTTGATATTTTCGATTTCTTGTACCTAAGATTGATGCCACGTTAATGATGGGGATGAGCTCGTATCCTCTCCCTCCATTTTCTTTGTTAGGCTTTTGATGACTTGTCATTTTTCCAATTTTCACTCGAATTTGGAAATGCCAGGTAAGGCTTTGGATCTAGTTCACCACCTAGGTGAGTATGCATTCTTGTATCCTATTCATTTACTTACTGTTACATGCTCTGCATTAGGTAAATGAATTTCTTCATTTGATTTATTCCTTCCATTGGCTGATTTTCATTTTATTAATTTCAGTTTATTCCCTCTAAAACTAATTACATTTTATTTCTGTGATTGCAGGGATTCTTTTGAATAAATGTATTTTAATCTTCCTTGTTCCCTCTATTCATCAAAACTCTCAGGTAACGCAATTATGTAATTAAAAGGTTTGTAAGTAGTTTTTCCACCATTTAACGAAGACAAAGTCTATCTATGGTAATTATGTCAATTGAAATGGCTAAATTTATTGAGCATACTACTCCTCAATTCATTTTTATCATTTCCTTTCTTCCTGTGAGGAAGTTATTGGATTTACGAACTCTATTTCTACGAGGAACTCCTCTTTGGGTTTGATATAGTTCATTCGTTGAATGATTTCATTTCATTCCTATTGATTAGTTGAATAATTTATACCGAATAGGGTTTATTCAATTAAATATCCTATGTTGTAGGGTTTATTACATTGATTTTCCCCAAGTTATTTTCTTCATCCACAAAGATGAAAATTTGTCATAGTAATCCTAACTATAGAGAGCTGAATTTCAATTATGTATATAATTCATAATTTTTCTTCATCAATAAAGAAGTATATATATTCCCAACTGACATCCTCTTCTTTTCCTGTGGTTTAGCTTACCTTGTTATACTACAGACCCATTGATTTTAGGTATACCATAAAATCCATCATGGATGCAGCCAATGGTTAATTGAGGTTATGCAATAGGGTCTTTAATTTCATTACAGTTTGAATCCCAATTACCATTTATGTATACACATATAAATGTTTGTAATGAATCTATATTAATTTACAAAAGTCTATTTTATTTTAAACAATTACCCTTATCACTTATAAATATATATCTGTTAGTTATCCATAATTTAATTTGATAAAAGACTATGACACTATTCTCTTAGGAATTACTTATCGTTTTATTAATTTCCCTCAATTAATAAAATAATTTATTGTACAAGAACTCTTCCTCCTCTTTGGAGACCATTGGAGATTCTCATTACATCCCTCATCTTCCCAATTTCAGGTAGTTTATTTTTTATATTTTAAATACTGCCACTACAATATTTTCCTCTGTACATCTACCTTCATACATTCATTTGTTTTCTTTTGTGTGAACAGAGATGACTTCACTGCTTACATCTGTCTAATAAGGTAATATTTCTATTACAATTACCCTAGTCAAGTTCATGTATGTTATTTAATTATTTACTTTATTATATTCATATACTAATCCTTCTATATGGTATCTTTGTATAGGTATTTCACTTCTCGTATCTTACCATTCATCAAATTGGGAATTCATTCTGCCAACTTTGACACTTCATATTATTTCTTCTATTTACAGCTTTGTCAATATCATGCATAGAATTCAATCCACTGAATTCAAGGATATGTATTCATGTATACTTTATGTAATTATTTATACAACATAATGGACTTTGGTCAAGGAATTCCTAACAATTTGTAATGATAGATTCTATCATTGTTTGTAAATTTTTTTGCTCAATTCTATTTATGATAATAAACATTCATTTTTATAAGTAGTTAGTATATGTATTGGTCTATTGATTTGTAATATTTCTCCTGCATTATCCTCTAGTAATTCAATATGTAATTGATATTTTATTTATTATTCAAGCATAAGAGTGAATAGTTATATGCAACTTTTCTATTAATGTACAACAGAGGTATTTATATTAAATTTGTATAGTCATGCTTTGTTTTATATTGAGAATTATCTCTTGATCTATTTATATTTCTATTTCATTATTATTTACAGAATAATTATATTAATTATGGGTCTTACATCATTTCCACCTTTACTGGTGTATTTTCTACATTTAATAATTATATTCTTTCAACCTATTAGTATATTTAAACCCTCCTACTTCGGTTTAAACATTTTGTTTGTTGGTTTACTAATTTAATTTTTCTATGTAACTATATAGAGCTAAATTATATTTATTATATTATGTTATGGTAAATACATGAGACACTGTAGCTTATAATTAACATAAATTTATTATACTATTTAATACTACAGATAAGATTATTTCCACATATATTTCTATATAAATCATAATTACTCTAAATTTCATCATAACGACAGAATCATAAAAAAAATTAAATTAACTATGCATACCAATTCGGGTAAGACTATTTGCCACCCAACCTTGAGATTTCTCTCCACAGCTCCACTTGACCAGAGACCAATTCCTCCAAAGTGTAGGCAACCTCTTGTCTACCCAGGAATGAATTATTTAATATTTCTCTCCCTCAACCTGTTTCCATAACTACGTCCAATTAAATCAAGATGTTGTTTTCCTTTAGCCTAGGCTTTCCTTTCGTTTTTTTCCACAAAATCTCTTGAAAACTAGCTTTTTCCTCTTTCAAGTTTTATTTCATCTCTTCTCAGTAACTTTCCACTTTACTGAGGTATATTTTAGATTTTAATCTCCAATCTAATATTTTAAAGTCATTTTATTTTCTCCAAGGATTTTTCAATAATTTGGGAAAGTCTTTGGATTTAATGCTATCCTCATGGACTTGAAATCCTTGTCTCCAATATACTTTAGTCCTTGCAAAATAATTAAAATTCCACATTTATTAATTTAAAAAATATAATATATCCACACATATAGTTTTCCTTTAGGTTCAATTACCTTTAGAACTTTCAAACGTCTAATAAAAGCAGTAAAAATAGGGATATTACCTATTCCCCCTCTAAAACAAAACACAGTCCTAGGTGTTGAAAAATATCAGTTCTCTTTTCAAACTGGGATGGATATTTCTCTTTCATTTCCTCTTTTCACTAGCAAGTAGCTTCCTTAGGTGTAAAGTGCCTCCATTTCACTTTCACCCTAGCTATCGTCCTATTCCGGATCTCAATTTCCTCCTCTGCCAGTATACGAAGGGGCTCTCGAAGAAATTACCCTTCTGTTACCACGTGTATCACACTCAAATCAATTACATGAGTAGGATCATGTACATACTTTTTCAATAACAAAACATGAAAAACATTGTGAACCTTAATGTGCCTAGGTAGAGCTAGTTTATAAGCTGCTGGCCCCACTCTTTCTAGAACTTCAAATGCTCCACAGTAGTATAGTTTTAACTTAGAAAAACTACCCGTATATAATGTATTGTTTTTAGGCTTATTCATAAACTAAACATGGTCTGCCACTTTGAATTCTATATGAATTATATTTTTTTATGCATAGCATTTTTGTCTCTCTTGAGTTGTTTTAATATTATGCTAAATTCTCTTCACAGTTCTTTCCATCTCCTGCAATGCATCAAGTCAAAGAATTTAATTACCTTCTGGTTTACTCTAGCTAAGCGGTGTGTGGCACTTTATGCCATACAATTATTTGAAAGGACTCATCTTTATTGAAGCTTGATAACTATTATTATATGCAAATTATATTAAATGCTGAAAAATCTTCCCATCTTGTAGGTATGTCCATAACATACATCCGTATAAGGTCTCCACAATCTGATTGGTCCCTTCAGTTTTTCCATCTTTTTGAGGATGGTATGTGGTAATAAATTTCAATTTAGTACCCATTCCACCAAACAGAGTTTTCCAAAAGTCTGAAGTAAATTTTGCATCTCTGTATGATGTAATCATTTTTTGAATGCCATGTAGCTTCACAATTTCTTTCATAAATACATTAGCTACTTGAGTTGTGCCAAAAGTAGATTGCACTAGTAAAAAGTGTGCATATTTAGTCAATGTGTCTACAACCACCATTATAGAGTCATGTTGATACTGACTTCTAGGAAATCTAGTGATGAAATCACTGGAAACCACTTCCCACTTCCATTCTGGGAAAGGTAAAAGGTTCAAAAATCCTGTCGGATGTTGGTGTTCTACTTTTACTTGTTGGCATCCTAAACATCTAGCTTGATAATTGGCTACATATTTTTTCATACCTAGCCAAGACATGTTCTTCTTCAATGCTGAAATCAATTTTTGATAACCAGGATGTCCTGGAAAAGGTATTTTATGATACTCATCTAAAATTTCCTGTTTTTATGATGTCGCATTTGGAATATACATTTTTTTATTGTAATAAATCAACCATTTCTGATTTTGGGTATATCCCACTATTTCAGTTTTCTGCAAATTTTCTTGTAATTTCACATAGTTTGAATCTTGCATCATCAATTCTTGTATCAATTCTTCTATGTCAAGTTTGACACTACTTCCAGCATTTTCTCAAAATTTTATGAGAATTCCAACTAAAAGAATCTGCAATATTATTTTCCTTTCCTTTAATGTGTTTTATTTCCATATCGAACTCACTAAGGAAAGATAACCATCTAGCTTGTCTAACATTTAAATCAGGTTGAGTGAAGAAATATGTCAAAATTATGTGATCTATCATTAGTATGAACTTCTTTCCCAACAAATAATGTCTTCACATTTTCAATGCATGTATCACAATAGCTAATTCTATGTCATATACTGTATAATTATGTTCATGTTTCTTCAATTTTCTTGACTCATATGCTATGACTAAGTTTTATTGTAGCAATACTCCTCCTTATCCTTCTACACATGCATCTGTATATACTACAAATTATTTGTTTGGATCATCAATCTTCAGTATGGGGGAAATTTTTAGGTTAATTTTTAACTGCTTAAAACAATTTTTAAACTTTGTTTTCGATTCAAACTTTACTCCCTTTTTCTGTAAAGAAGTAATAGGATAGGCCAAGGCTGAAAATATATCCACAAACCTATGGTAGTATCTAGAAATACCCATGAAGGATCTTATGGCTGTGACATTAATAGGTACAAGTCACTCCATTATGGCTTGTATTTTCTTTGGGTCTACTGCTAATCCATCGTGTGAAATCACATGACTGAAATACTGAATTTTGTCTTTGTAAAATTCACACTTTCTAAGTTATCCATATAAATTATGTTCTCTTAGTGTTTGTAGGAAAATTATGAGATGTTTTTTGTTTTCTTCTTTGTTTTTGGAATATACCAAAATGTCATCAATGAACATTATTACAAAATTGTCTAGATACTTATGCGTTACACTATTCATTATACACATGAATGTAGCAAGTGCATTAGTAAGTCCAAAGGGTAGGACTACAAATTCATAGTTTCCATATCTACTTCGGAATGTTTTTTTATTCATGTCCCGATCTTTGATTCTGATTGTTGTGAAACCAGCTCCAAAAATAGAAGAAAAGAGATATCAACGCCTTAGAAATAAGCCACTTTGAGGGAGAAACCTCCAATACATTACATGAATGAATAATTCTTGGATGATACAAATGACAAAACCTCCTTTCTATATATAGGAGTCCATGGAGCCATAATGTAATCCTAGTGGGGCCACAATATAATCCTAGCCGACCTAACAATAATAGTGTAAGGGCACAATAATAAAAATATGGGGGTTACAGGGGTACAACAATAAAAATAAGGGGGGCTACACTAACATAATAAGGAACTACAGTATTAATATAGGGACTTAACATGCCCCTCTCCTTCAAACAAGTGTTGTCCTCATTGCTTTATTATTTCTTGATGCTTCTGTATAAAATTACCATCCTCCCATGTGGAATCTTCTATAGGAAAGTTCTTCCATTTGCTGAGATACTCTGAAATTGATCGTACTTGTCGAGTTCTTGTTTCTGTGACTACTTCATAACTTGTTTTGATGTGATGTTGATCTTCTTGTTGTTTAATTAGATTCTGCACCAAAGTTAGGTTATCCTTTGAGAGTTGGAGAACTTGTTGTTGATGCTCGATGTGATCTTCCACTAATTTATCATCCATATTAGCTATTATTTGATCCTTCAAACCATCCAACTTAGCCTCCATTTATACTTTTAAACCATCTATGTCATGTTCAATTTCTCTTCATAAGATCGAAATTTGTTGCACTTGGTACCGTAATTTTGATATCTCATACTGTAATTCTTCCTCTTTATGTGTCATAGTATAGCTTGTTGAGGGCTTAATGGGTATGGAATTATTTTTTTGGAGGAATTATAGAACCCAATACTGATAAAAATTCTAAAATATGACCTTGGAATCATTTTAAACTGCTTTTTGAAACAAACATTATGCAATTTTAAAAATGAGATACACACATTTTTCTTACTTTTGAGGAGGTTGATATTGAAACTGAACTATCTCTATGATTTTAGCTCTTCAATAACTGAAATTTCGCATTGAGGTAGCCCTCTAAATTCTCTTTCGAATTCCATAGATCTGACCGGATTTGGATTATTGAAGACAAAGTTGTGCCCAATCTCCCACAATGATCTAATTATGGACTGGTTTAGTAGAGCAAACTTGTACGACTTTCCACGTGTCACTTTTTCCTCCTTTGCCTCTGAAATTTATAGCTAAGAAACTACAGCCAGTCTACTTCCAACAATTTTTTATAGAATTCCAATATGATTCTTAGAGAGAAAGTTGTGAATATATCACCACAATCACCTCTTTGAGATGAAATTTGGGAGCCTACAAAAGACCTCACTTCCACAAACCATATCACCCACAATGTTTTGAACCAGGATCTGAAATTGTGCGACGGTGTTCCTCAGGATTTCAGCTCTACACTCTAAAAATTTCAGCTTTTGAACCTTCGTAGAAACAAAGTTATAGTGAAAATTCCATGATGACCTGTTTAGGTTAAATTCAGGAACCTACAAAAAGACCTAACTTCAGGGGTACTCATTCTGTACCTAAATTAAGTTTTAGCCCTAACAATTCAGGGGTACTCATTCTGTAGGGTGCTCTATAAACAAATGTAACTCTTGATACAAATTCAATTGAGAAATCAATTTTTGTTTTAGGGGATAGATGGGGGAATTTCCTCCGGAAATACATCTTTGAACTCTCTGATTACTGGTAAAGTTTCTACAGATTCTTTTTCATTTTGATGTCCCAATTCCTCCACTTGTACAACATACACTTGGCATCATTTTCTTTCTTTTATTTTTAACTATAATGCAAGAATTTCTTTGAATGATATGGGTCATGGTTTTCCTTTCACTATCACAGGTCTTCCCTCACCATCTATACAGTGAATTGTTTTATCTAAGCAATTAGCTATCTCTTTCTTCTTCTCTGAATGGTCCATTCCCACTAAAACATCATATGATCCTAGAGGCAAAGTGTTTAGAATCATTTCAGTTTCATACCCATCTAAATTTACAATAATTTTTTGAAGTTTATGGGTAACTTTTCTTTTTGTTCCATTAGCTAACTGAACTCACCATGCCTCATGAAATTTTTTGGATGTTATCTTGCAGTTTTCCACATTCCGAGGACTTATATAGCTTAAATTTGCACCTGGATATATCAAAATAGAAACAGTTTGTTTAGCAATCATACCTTTGATTTATATCATGGTTGATTGGTGTTCACCCTAGTGATATTCAAGTGCAGCAATCATCCTTGAAATGTTTCTCGTAATGTCATTCACAGTAGTCACCTCTCATAACACTTCAATGTTCTAAACTGTTCTATTAGGACAATCACATAACAGGTGAGGTTCTCCACACCACTAATGTTTTAATGGTTTTTTTTATTTTTATAACACCTTCTTTTTTGTTGTTTTCATCCATATTTTTAGAACCAGCCTATGATTGAGCTGGTTGGTTTTAGCTAGTTTTGTTAATTTTTCTTTTTCCCAAAAAAATTTCAAGTATCTTGGTTTTACTCTTTTGACATTAGAGTCACTTTTCCCTTTTTCTTTGTTTTTCCAAATTTTCAGCTGATCATTTCTGCCTTTGAGCTAATGATAACATATTCTTGCTTTGCGAACCACTCCATCCTTTGTCTTTAGATTGTCAAATTCCATTATCTCTTTATAGATAGTAGGTAGGAAGTTTAAAAATTGTATTAATTTAGCCTTTTATTCTCTTATATAAGGCACATAGCGAATAAAGTTACTAAATTTGGTGACAAAATCATAAATGGTGAGTTTTCCCAATCTCATCTCATGAAATTCTTTGGCTTTCTCATCATAATATCTCCCATTCATATATCTAGACTTAAATTTTGTTTGAAAGTCTTCCTAGGTAACAATCTTTTCCTCCAACATGTGTACCATTTTGGTTTCATCCCACCAAAGTGTAGCTTTAACTTGTAGTTGGTAAATGACCAATCTAGCTTTCAAGTTACTTCCATATTCATAGAATTGAAAGTATTTAACCATTTTCATAAGCCAAGCTTCTCCATCCTCCTGTTTTTCACCATCATAAGTGGGAGGTTTGATTTTCCAGAATTCTCCTTGTAATTCCTTTTTATTTTTGGACTTCTCTCTAGATCCTTCACCACCCTCAGATCCTTCTGAGTTGGTTTCAGCTTCTTTCCTCTTTTTTCTAGGGTCTTCACTTTCGTGACTAGGCCTTGACGTTAATTCTTTGGTCAACCTCTCTTGCTCTTCAGTGGCTTGCAACGATAGTTCATTGTTGGTTCTCATCTCAATTAATTCTCCTTGCATATCCGTGACGAGATCCAACAATTGAGCATTTTGAACTAGTGGATTTCCTTGACCCCCCATATCCTCATAATAACAATTTTACTTTTCTGCACTTAACCACTATATAAAAAAATAAATTAGTGCATCGAATTCTAAAATTTGTAAATAATTTACAGCAACATAATTTGGGTTTTAATATTTTATTTTATGTGTGGAGACACATAGGCACAATGTTTTCAACATGGGATTTGATACCATTTGTAGCAAATCTACTTATCCAAAAAAAAATTCTTCTATTTACACCATTTATGCTACTTTGTCATCATTGAATTTATTTTATTTCGACATATTATGATCTTTCAACACATGTTTACTTTTTTTCGTTAACATTTACTATAACAACATGATTATTTGTGAACAAAACAAAACGCTGTTGCCAATTATAATTCAACCAGCCCTCATGATTCCACGATTCCTCTTTTAGTTTTTATTCTCTTTTGTAACATTCCTTCAATGAGAACAACTTTTGTTATAATAGTAATTTATTTTACTATTAATCCATGTCTTCATAAGATTATGCATTTTATAGCAATTTTAATGACATAAAAAACTTAAGAAGAATCGCATTAAATTTTCCGATTAGAATATATAATTATATTATAATATTCTAATTATTATTAAATATTCCCCCTTTTAATGATTTTCAATACTCTTACTCATAAATACCAGTTGTAAATTCTCTTTTAACCTTGTTAATCTAACTTTGAATATTAATAATCAAGGTTATATATCCACGTATGGACCTAGCACTTATCCCAACGACTAATTTATATAACATTACTACTCTAATGATATATGGATATCGTTGATAATGAATATCCAACGACATTCCACTATACTATTGTTACATAATACTTAGAGCCCTATTCGAATTAAACATTGATTTCTGAACGTTATCATTAATTCTAATACTATACAAGAACGTTACATGTGTCCATGTATTTCTTATGATTTTTCTTTGGTTTATTACATTCGAGTTTTGATGCCTAGATTTATTTAAATCGTATATGATATGCTCGATATTGGGTTATATCATATTCCTATCGTAGTTTTTTGGTAGCTCTTTAATGCTATTCCTCTGTTTGAGGCTATCACATTTCAATGGATTTGTACTTCATCCATTAACTTGTCACATGGCGTGGTTGATATTTTTGATTTCTTGCACCACGGATGGGTGCCACATTAATGGTGGGGATGAGGCCATATCCTCTGCCTCCGTTTTCTTCTTTAGTTTTTCGATGGCTTGTCATTTTTCCTCTTTTCAATTGCATTTTTCAATGCCGAGTAAGGCTTTGGCTCTGGTTCACCACTCAGGCCAGTATCCATTCTCGCAGCCTGTTCATTTACTTACTGTTAAGTTCTCCACATCAGGTAAATAAATTTCTTTGTTCGATTTATTCCTACCACTCGATATTTTTCGGTTTATTAATTTTTGTATTTTCCTTCTGAAAATATTTACGTTTTCTTTCTGTGATTGTAGGGATTATTTTTACTAAACATATTTCAATATTCCTCGTGCCCTCTATTAATCAGAACCCTAAGGTAACGCAGTTATGTAATTACCACGTGTGTAAATAGTTTTTCCACCGTTTTACGCAGGAAAAGTTTGTCTTTGGTAATTATGTCAATGACAGTGGCTAAGTTTGTTGAGTGTACTCCTCCTCAATTGATTTTTATCATTTCCTTTCCTCCTACGAGGAATTTATTTGATTTGTGAATTGTATTTCTATGAGGAACTCATCTTTGGGTTTGAGACTGTTCATTCATCGAAATATTTTTTTTAATTCCTATTGATGAATTTAATATTTTATACCAAGCTAGGTTTTCTTCAATTAAATCTCATTTGTTGTAGGTTTTATTATGTGGATTTTCCAAAAACTATTTCCTTCATCTTCAGTGATGAAAATTTGTTTTAATTCCAAATAAGGGAATATGATTTTGGCCTTCTCTTTCTTGCCTTGAAAAAATATGAATTTCCTCTTCGTATCAAATTTGTATTTCAGTCCTCGGCTTTCTTGGCCAATTCTAGAGAACGTATACGTTTAACTTACGAAATTTTTTGATTTCTTTGCGTATGAAGTTTCCTGTTTTCTTGAATTATATGCTCTATATATTTCATTCATACTCATTTTTCTTTCAGCATGAATAATCAATTATGATTTTAAGCTTTCGTTGGGTATTATAATGACCCTTTTTAAGGTCATTTACCCTCAAGAACATATACATCATTTTAGCCTCTATGGTGGTCGAATTTCTCTTTGTCACAATAACCTTAACTGTAGGGAACCGAATTTCAATTATGTATATAAATCATAATTTAACTTTTTTAATAGTGATATATATATGGTCCCAATTTACTTGCGCTTCTTTTCCTCTTCTTTAGCTTACTTTGTTATAATAAAGACCCATTCATTTTATTCATACCATAAAATCCATCATGTATGGAGCCAATGGTTAATTGAGGTTATGTAATAGGGTCTTTACTTTCATTAATGTTTGAATCCAAATTACCATTTATGTATACAGATATACATGGTTGTAATGACTCTATATTAATTTACGAAAGTCTATTTTATTTTAAATAATTACATTTATGGCTTATAAATATATATGTTTGTTACTTATTCATAATTTAATTTGATAAAATATTTTAACATTATTCTCTTAGGAATTACTTATTGTTTTATTAATTTTCCTCAATTAATAAAATGATTTAATGTACGGGAACTCTTCCTCCTATTTTGAGATTATTGGAGACTCATTACATCCCTCGGCTACACAATTTTAGGGAATTTTATTTCTCTGTTTTTAATATTTTCACTACAATATTTTCCTCTGTACATCCACCGTCATACACTCATTTATTTTCTTATGTAGGAACAGAGATGACTTCAGTTCTTACATCTGTCTAATAACTTAATATTTCAATTTCAATTACCCTCATCAAGTTATTATATGTTATTTAATTATTTACTTCCTTATATTCATATACTAATCCTTGTATATGGTATCTTTGTACAGGTATTGCACTTCTCGTATTTTACGATTAACCAAATTGGGCATTAATTCTGCCAACTTTGACACTTTATATTATTTATTCTATTTACAAGTTGATCAATATCATGCATATAATTCAATCCACTGAATTCAAGGATATGTATTCATGTATAATTTATGCAATTATTTATACAGAACAATGGACTCTAGTCAAGGAATTCGTGATAGTTTTTAATGATATATTCTATCATTGTTAATACAACTTTATGCTCAATTTTATTTATGATGAGAAACTTTCATGTTTATATGTAGTTAGTATATGTTTTGGACAACTTATTTGTAATATTTCTCTTGTGCTATCCTCTATTACTTTAATATGTAATTGGTTTTTAATTTCTTATGCAAACATAATAATGAATAGTTATATTCAACCTTTGTGTTAATGTACAACATAGGTATTTAGATCTAAGTTGTACAATCATGCTTTCTTTAATATTGAAAAATATCACTTGTTGCATTTAGATCTTTGCTTCATTATTATTTTGATAATAAATATATTGATTATGGCTCTTACATCCTTTGCACCTTTACTGATGTATTTTCTGCATTTAATAATTAGACCCTTTCAACCTAACAACATATTTAAACCCTTCTACTTGGGTTTATACATTTTGTTTGTTATTTTAATAATTTAATTTGTCTATTTAACTATAAAGAACTAAATCCCGGATGCAGGTGTATAGAAGGGAAATTAAGGTGATGGGACATGTGTGTGGCGAAGTGTGGAGACACCTGCCCACCCATGTCACAGCTGGCAGATGGCAGAAGACCGACAATAGATGGAATTTAAGTCGTGCTGGTATCGTATGTACTGCATTAAGTTTTAACACAGCTCAAGATCAGACCTCCACTCCTGTTCATGATTCCGCATGCTCCAATATGCTCCGGCCTTCGGCTCTCATCAATCAGAGATTTATGGTGGGAGTTCTTTGATGTCTTAGCAGTTGGGACATTAAAATGGAGTTTCGCTCTGGTTTATCTAAAGAGCCGCAACCGTTGAAATGCAGATGCTCTCATGTTGCTAGGATACCCTGCCTGCGCACCGTGATGGGAAGGAGAAGCTAGTTGAACTGTTGCTTAGACCTTGGGGACAATCTACGTTTCTCTCGTTTTGGCCTCTGTCTGTCTTCTTCAGCTTCTTGGAATCCTCCCATCTCTCAATCCACCGTCATTCTTGCTTCTCTGCCTCGTCTTACACCCTCTGCTGAGACTTCATCTATGCCTCGCCTACATCATAGAATGTGTTGCCGTAGGGGTAGCTCCAAAGGCCAACCCCTGCGTGCTCCCTCCATCCCCTCAACCGAGTCGCCTTGCCACTCCAGTGATTATTTTTCAGGCCGTTATCCTCACACCAAAAGTGGGAGAGGTCAGATTCTAGGTTATGGGCACCCTTTGGGCTCCCCTTTTCCTCATAACCCCACCACTTTGCCTTCTCCCACGACGGGCTCGACGCTTTTTTCCTTTAACTGATCTCTGAACTGCCCATGAATCATAGCTTCAATCACTGTGGTTTTCCATGAAGAGGCCCAAGTGGAGGAACAATGCACCTGTTTGGTGGGTCTAAGCTTAGAAAAAGCCTAGCTTTTGGGCCTTTAGGAGGGCCACGGTGGCTTGAATGTACAGGAACCGGAGGCTCAGGTTCGTAGGGCTCGTGATGTGGAGATAGCACCTAGAGATCCTAGACCTTCAGTGTCTGAAGCTTCTCCCACCATGGATAGTGACATGTTTGCCAAATGATGGTGCCAAATTGTCGAAGAACCACCAGATGAGTAGCTGCTTCTTTTTGGTTTGGTTTTCTTGCTTCACGGTTGACTTAATTGGGCATGTTTTTGTTTATATTACTGTGTTGGACCTATGTTTTATTTTTGAATTCTGTAAACATTGTAAGCGTCAAAGATATCAAATGATGGTTCCCCTGTGTGGGTAATGCAACCACCTGTAAAACGTTCAAGACTGGTTTCCCCGTATGAGGGTAGTCTTCTTTTTTGAATTTTTGACAAATCTGCCATAAGTGTGGGCATTTTTTTTGACTTCGGTCATGCTGTATTTTTATTCCCACTCTTAATAGATTAACCTTACTTAGAAAAAAAGAACTATAAAAAACTAAAATATAATTATTATAGTATGTTATGTTAAACACATCAGACTCTCTAACTTGCAATTAACATAAATTTTCATACTATTTAATAATACAGATAATATAATTTCCACATATATTTCTACATAAATCATAATTATTCTAACTCTCATCATAACAACAGAATATGTGAATACCAATTTCGTTAAGACTATTTGCCACCCAAACTTGAGCTTTCTCTCCATAGCTCCCCCAACATAGACCAATTCACCCAAAGTGTAAACAACCTCTTGTCTACCGAGGAATGGCTTATTTAAGATTTCTTTTCCTCATCATATTTCCATAACTAAGTTTCTTTAAATCACGATGTTATTTTCCTTTAGCCTAAGTTTTCCTTTTGTTTTTCTGCACAAAAGCTCTTTAAAACTAGCTTTTTCCTTTTTGTACTTTTATTTCACCTCTTCTCATTAACTTTCCACATTACTGAGTTATCTTTTTGGTTTTGACCTATAATATAATATTTTAAATTTAGTTTATTTTCTCCAACCATTTTTGGAGAATTTGGGAAAGTCTTTGGATTTAATTGCATCCTCATGGACTTGAAATACTCGTCTCCAATATACTCTAGTCTTTGCACAATAATTAAAATTCGACATTTATTTATTTAAAAAATATAATATTTCCACACATATAGTTTCCTTTAGGTCCACTTAACCTTTATGATTTTCAACTTTCTAATAAAAGAAGTAAAAATAGGGATATTACACATACTATTTTAATTTGGGCTCATAACTATGTAACATAGCACCAGTTTCTTTCTCATGAGAAGATTATATCTCTCACACTCTCCTAAGAACATTTTTTTGTCTTTGCAAACAACACCATATTTTGTAATTCAAATTTTCCATTAGTGTATTTTATTTAAATTTATTATAATATAAATAATTTTAGTTTGCTTAAACAAAAATAACAAACATGTATATTTATTTTTTTAATACTATTGACTACATGTTATTTATTTTTATTTTATATGGAAAAAATTTCAACTTGATATTGAGGATAAAAAGAATTATATATCTCTCTCACGCTCGAATGTAAAATATACCTTTTAACACAACAAAATATTCTTTTAATAATTTAAAAACATAGATAATGTATCTATTCATTATTATATCTATTAAAATAATAAATAAATAGTAATAATTTTTATATATTTTTCTAATTTTAATATAATATATATATATATATATATATATATATATATATATATATATATATATATATATATATATAATTAAAAAAAATAAAATGAAAAATGTTGAGGTGGTAATGTTTGTAAGGGTTTTTTTTATATTTTATTAAGAAAAGAGAGAAAGAAAAATTACATTTCTTAATTTTTTAGTTATATATATATATATATATATATATATATATATATATATATGATGATGATGATGATGGTGGCTAACCTCCACTGATACAAAATATTGGTCTCTCGGACCTATAATTTTCTTAATTCTTAATTGTATGGCTTCTAGTCTTTCCTCGAAAGATTGGTGTTGTAGCATTCTTTTTATTCTCTACAGTCTTCCAACTTCCTTTGTGCTGCTTCATCTCTTTTGTTCGTTGGGATAGAGGTGTCTTATGTTTGGGAGATCTGCTTTGCTGATAAATGAAGATTTATTTTGTGTGGTATTCGAATCCTCATAATTGTTGTTGAAGGTTGAGGAGGTGTCAAGTTCATTTTTTTGTTTTTGGGCAGGGATTTCTCCCTGCTTGTCTTGAGGGTGGTTTACTTCTTGCTTGATTTATTGTGATTCAGAGTTTTCTAGGGAGTACTCTTCCTTGATAGTGTAATGTTCGTTTTGTGCTCCTTCCCACCTTGTAGATCTATGGTGATTTTTTATAGCATAATTTTTCTAAGAGACTTTTTGGCAATTTTTGGCTAGATGGCCTCTCTCAAATCAGGATCGACATCTATATATACTAACTATTTACAATGATTTAATTAATAATAAAATATAACTCTGTTTAAAAGTATAAATAATATCATTCAATAAATTAACCTACAAAAATGAATTTTTTTAAACTAAAAACTAGTTTATTAGCCTTTAATTTTTAAAATAATTTAAGAATTAAAACTTTGATAATACTTCAATAAATATATTATGTTTTATTGAATTAGATTTATTTAAAATAAATTTTATTTTCAATTTTAATAATATATACAAAGTTTAAAAAAAAATTATACAATAAATTACAAATTAAAAAACGTTTTATATAAATATTTTAAATTTAAAAAATTATAATTTTTTGTGAAATGTAAATTATTAAGAAAAAAAACTTATCTATTATCTATAATTTTTAAAATAATATAACCATTATAAAAATTAAAATATATACAATAATTAAATAAATATTAAAATGATTATAATAATTATATAACTATTGATTATTATAATACAAATAATTTAGTTTGGTTAAATAAAAATAGTAATTACACATATATTGAGGATATATAATTCAATATCTAAATAAAAAATATTTCCTTTAAAAAAAATTCAATTTGATATTGAGGATAAAAGGAATTACATATCTAGCTCATACTAGAATGTAAAATATACATCTTAACCCACCAAAATATTCCCTTAATAATTTAAACACATACCTAATGTATATATTGATTATTATTTCTATTAAAATAATAAATAAATAATACAAATACATAATGTATCTATTCATTATTTTGTCTAATATAAATTGTTTTTAAAAACAAAATCTTATCTATTATCCATTAATTTTTAAAATAATTTAATCATTATAGAAATTAAAATATATACAATAATTATATAAATATTAAATAAATAAATTTTAATTTATTTCATATTATACTAACCAAATAAATATTAAAATTATTATAACGATTAATTAAATATTATTAAATAAATATATTTCATTTTATTGAATTGCATTTAAAAGTAATTGGAGATTTTTTAAAATTTTAATTTTCTATATACATATTATAAAAAATATTATTCAATAACTTATAAATTCAAGGAATTTTTATATCAATCTTTTAAATTTAAAACAATATTAAATTTTGCCAAATATACATTAATTTTTAAATGTAAAAAAATTAATATTGTAATAATAAAAAAACAATTATTTAATTAAATTATATTTAAAAATAATTAACCTTTATTTTTAATTTTAATGGTATATATAAAAAATATAAAAAATATTATGCAATAAATTATAAATTTAGAAATATTTATGTAAATAGTTAAAATGGAAATCATTATAAAATTTTGTAGTATATAAATTATTTTCTAAAACTAAAAATTTAGCTATTATTTTTCATTTTTCAAAGTAATTTAATAATTAAAAATATAATAAATTACTAAATTATAGATCACATAAGTTTTAGATTTAACAATATTATAATAATTAAATAAATATATTTTGTTTTAGTAAATTACATTTATATTTACTTTTACTTTTAATTGTACATATATTATAATATAAAGAATTAAATAAGTTAAATTAAATTATAAAAAAATTATAAAAATATTTAAATTTAAACCAATTTAAAATTTTTTGAAATATAATTAATTTTTTAAAACTAAAAATTTATCTGTATATATAATGTATAATGATGTTATATGTTTGCAAAGAGTAGTACATCATTCAATTATTTTGAAAATAAAAATAAAAATTCCAATACTATACTTTTAACATAAATATATTTTAATATAAAAACTGTATGCACATTTACATATACATTGATTTTCATGATAGTCATACTCATAAGCTGATTACATATTTACGAGACACTGGTAACCCACCGGCTTTATTAGAAAAAGCATATGACGAAACATGCCTAACCCACACACTAATTCTAATATTGCATCTTAAAAAAACCCGCTCACTCCAATATGATAAAACACAACAATATATTGTGGAAAATTGACCCACCTATCAGTAAGGGCAGTCTCCTCTGTTAGGGACCTGGCAAAGACGAGGCATAGCGGCGGGAACTGAAGCGGGGTAGTATCCACCACTGGGGGTACCGATCTTAATAATGCACTTGCATACATCCCGAAAATGTTGGTCGTCACTGGGGGATTCAGCGAAGTAGTTTTTAACGACACTACAACACTCGGGCATAAGATCACCGAATTCAATGTAGTAGTTGCAATAATACATTTCGTCCCTTCGCTGTAAAATATCGCAAGTAAATTCGGCCATTGCACACCCCACTAACGCCATAAGGCACACGGTCACCATAACCTGTCGCGCCATCGCCATTTTCAATCTCCCTCGGTTACTTCCTCGATCGCCCGCTTGTCGCTTCTGTCCACTCCGCTCTCTTCCCACCTCTTTATATATATATATATATATATATATTCATGTGGTTCTGTGTATATATTCCTACGTCAGAGCAGGCGATAACCATTAGTAGAGTTTTTTTAGGTGAAACTCGTTCATGTTTTCTAGAACCCTGATATTTTGTTCATATATTATAATTTGTACAACTATTTCCCACCCACTCGCGATAAATCATATCTTAACCGAAACGTATTTTATTAGAAAAATTTGCAAACAGATTGATCATCCAAACAACTAAAATTGTTCTAACAGATCGATCTTCTCCTCACAAAAACAGTGGAGGAATCATGCACAGGATTTCTGGAAAACATTCATGATGATTGTTGTTTAGAGGTAGAGTTCCAGCTATGACAATGATGGAGGAATAAAACGCAAACCATTTGGAAACATAATTGCAGGCTAGCTATGGAGGCAAAGCTCTAGAGAGATAGATGACAACCTCAGTCACCGCAAAATGTCGAAATGATGCCAATACACGTAGTTAGATAGCCTTAGGGTTTCCACAAAGAATCAAAACCATCGATTCATTTGAGTCTAATCTCCACATTCCATGTGGAACTTTGATATGTGTGGATGGGCCATGTGAGCACATGTGATCCTTGGCACATGGAGACTAGTGTGTTGGACAAGTCAGATAGTGGGGGTACTTTAACAAAATTTGAAATGAAACTATGGTGGCAACATCAAACCATTTTACTTACCTTTGGGAATCCAATAAAATATGCATAAAGTGTCATAATTTAGGTATGTCATATGTATTTTAATATAAGGGTATATATATTAATATAAGGTTGAAATATGTTTGAAATAATACCATAGGATTAGGGAGGAGAGGATTTAAATTAGGATAGAAATTAATAATGTGGAAAGTTTATCTTATTAACAATTAGTGGTAGGGTATGGAATGAAGAATGGAGAAGGTAAGGGTATCTTAGAAATAAAGAAAGAGGTTAAGGCATAGGGGTATTTTCCTAATCTTGTTAAATTATGAATATCAATGTAAATGTGATGAATTCGCTATAAAAATTGCATAAATAGTATTGGGATGATAGATGAAATAAAAAGGTGGTGATTAATCACACATATATTTTTATAAATTAAAAATAAAAATTTGATTTGTTACAAGTGGTATGAAATCCCCAGTTAAAACACTCGGCCTATGGACACCAACACATGGAAACTATGTCGTCTAGACATTTAATTTATGATTAAAGATTTTTTCGATAAAAAAAAGAATCAATTATAGATTATGAAATATGAATGTTAATTGTTTTATGTACATCAGATATAAAGTGCAGATAAGTGCAGGTAGAATTTTAGTTGTTTTCATGTCTGAGAAAAAAGAGTTGTATGTGGAACTAGAGGATCAGGGTGCCCCACCAGATAAAAATTCTCAAATGCTGGAAATTATCAAAAATTTGTCGCAGGAAATGGTTCAGCTAAGAACTGGAAATAAACGTTTACTCCAAGTCGGTAATGAAAAAGTGAGGTTGATAAGGGAATTAACCTCTAGATATGTTTAGAAGGAGGTAGAATGAGAAAATAAAACAAAATAACAGAACCCAACTCAGAGAGGTATTAGAGTGGGGAAGATTTTGGTAAAGCAGACTCTAAATCCAAAAAGAATAATGAGTTGGAGGGAGAGTTTTGTAAGATCAAGCCATCAAAATTTCATGGGGAGAAGGAAGAGGTTTTGGATGCCTAGTCCCTCAATATGATAAAATATTTACAAGTATATGATTACAGAAGTAATCTGAAATAAAGGTTTAAAGATTATCAATTGAAAGGTAAAGCCACACCTTGGTGGGAAGAGACCAAAATCATACACTTGTTGTATGAAAATAATATTTCATGGGAAGAATTTCGGGAGAATTTCAAATCTTGATACCTAAGTGATAGGTATTATGATGACATAGAAAAGGAATTTCATGATCTAAGGCTGGTACAACTCACCGTTGATGAATTTGTGAGGAAGTTCACAAATTTACTTCGCTACATACCATACATAAGAGAAGAAAAAGAAAAGGTACAACAATTTCTAAATATTTTACCCACTATATACAAATAAATAATTGAGTTTGATAATCCAAAGTGAGTTGATGAAGCTATTTGGAAGGCATGATTGTGCTACCAGTAATTTAAAGGCAGGATTGATCACTTGAAAAATTGGCAGAATAAGGAAAAAGGGAAGTCTGAATCAAGTTCAAAAAGAGAAAAAATAGCTTATCTGAAGAATTTTGGAAGAAACCACCAACAAAAAAGGTTCAATAAAGGTAGCGAAAATCAAATATCCCATTCACATAGAGGTTCCAAGCCCATGGAAGGGAACAACAAGTGAGATACCATGGTAAGAACAAAGGAACCTTTGAAATGATGGGGATGCATTGAGCCTCACATGTTGCGAGACTTCCCACACAACACTCATGCTATTCAGAATGTTCAATAAGTGCGGAAGGTAACCATAGTGAATGATGTTTCTCGGAACATTTCCCAAATCAATCTTGCATTGGAAGATCGATAGGCTTTGCATCAATCAACTGTGATTGAGATTGAAGTTATCATTTTCAACCAACCTGCATCTATTTTAATTGACCATGGAGCTATTTTAAGTTATATTAGTCCACACATAGTGGAAAAGTGTAAATTGCAGACAAAAAAATTAAGCACTCTTGGTTGGTGCAGTTCTCTACATGAACCAAATGGAAGGTTACCCGTAAATTGCACAAGTATTCGGTAAACTGAAATGGGCACATCATACATTTAAATATGAATATGCTTCCCTTAGGATCTTATGAACTCTTGGTTCGTATGGATTGGCTAGAACAACAGAAAGCAGTAGTAAACTATTTTGAAAAAATATTAAATTGTATTAATGCACTACGAAAGTCGGTGATGGTAAGAGGAAAACCAAGACTTGTGTCCTTTAGGAAAATTAATGCATTACAATTTAATTGGACATCAAGGAAGTGTTGTCTAATGTATGCTGTCAAAATTAGATATTTGGAACAACAAGCAGAAAATAAACCTATAGAAAATTTGGTGGTGATTAAGTAATTCAAGGATGCATTTCCTAAATAAATTCCTCTACTTCCCCTTAGATAGATATTGAATTCTCTATTAAGCTGGTACTGGGGGCCACCGAAGTTTCCTCAGTCCCATATAGAATGAGCACTCCTAAAGTATTAGAGCTGAAACATTAGTTGTAGGAAATATTAAACAAGGGGTATCTAGAACCAAGTGTGTCAACATGGAGAGCACCAGTTTTATTTGTTAAGAAGAAGGAAGGAACCCTCAATAAATCCAAAGACTATAGAATTTAAGCAAGTTAACCATTAAGAATCAATACCCCCTCCAAAAAATAGATGATATGTTTTCTCAAATAAGGGGGGGAAAGTCTTCTCAAAAATTAACTTGAGAACTCGTTATCACCAGCTTCGCATGAAATATGAATACATACAAAACAAAAAATTCTTAACTATGTATGGACATTACAAGTTTGTAGTTATACCATTTGGACTTAGAAACGCCCTTGCTACTTTCATGTACCTCATAAATACTATGCTACACAAACATTTGGATAAGTTTGTGCTAGTTTTCATAGATGATATTCTCGTGTACTCTAAGAACAAGGAGGAACACCACGAACATCTTCGAATAGTACTTCAAACACTCAGAGAACACCAATTGTGTGAAAAAATCAGCAAGTGTTAGTTTTACTAATTGAATATTTAATAAATGGGATATGTTATTTCCAAGGAAGGGTTGGCAGTATATCCGGAAAAGGTACAAGAAATTTTAAATTAGCCTGTACCCACAAATGTACTAGCAATACGATCAATCATTGGTATTGTTGGATATTACTGTAGATTTGTGAAGGATTTTCTACCTTGGCTTATCCTAATACATCTTTGGAGAAAAAGGGTGTGAAGTTTGAATGGACAACCAAGTGCCAAGAGATATTTGAGCTACTGAAACAAACGCTGACTACTGCACCTATCTTAAAAATTTCCGATTCAACAAAGGACTTTGTTGTATGTATTGATGCTTGCATAGATGGATTGGGAGGAGTATTACTCCAAGATAACACAGTGATAGCCTATGAGTCGAGAAAACTAAAAAAACATGAGAAAAATTATGCATTTTACCAATTATAATTAGATGTTGTAATACATGCATTAATGATGTGGCGAATCTACCTTTTGGGTAAGAAATTTGTGTTGATGACTGATCATATCAGTCAAAAATCTTTATTTAGTCAGTTATATTTCAATCTCCCTCGGTTACTTCCTCGATCGCGCGCTTGTCGCTTCTGTCCACTCCGCTCTCTTCCCACCTCTTTATTTATATATATATATATATATATATATATATATATATATATATATATATATATATTCATGTGGTTCTATGTATATATTCCTACGTCAGAGCAGGCGATAACCATTAGTAGAGTTTTTTTTAGGTGAAACTCCTTCATGTTTTCTAGAACCCTGATATTTTGTTCATATATTATAATTTGTACAACTATTTCCCACCCACTCGCGATAAATCATATCTTAACCGAAACTTATTTTATTAGAAAAATTTGCAAACAGATTGATCATCCAAACAACTAAAATTGTTCTAACAGATCGATCTTCCATCATCCAAACAAATAATTATTTTATTGTACATTAAAATAAACAAACAAATATTTCAAAATTTTCACTATATGGAATTTATAATTCATCATCCAAACAAATATTTATTTTATTGTACATTAAAATATACAAACAAATATCTTAAAATTTCTACTATATGTAATTTATAATTAAAAAATAAAGGCTAATATAAAAAACCTACCTATTTTCACAATTTTTATATATTATAAAATATTTTTTATTTAAATTTTATAAATAAATATTACTTAAATTAAATATAATTATAATAAATAGTATTTTATATTAGATATTAAAATTCGAATATATATATATATATATATATATATATATATATTTATTGTAAATAATAATATAGTATAACAATATTATATGTATTGTAAATGATAATATAATAGAACAATATTATTTTTGGATGGAGAAAACAATTTTCTACAATATCTCATATTTCAAATTTAGTGATTTAAGAGGTTCCTAAAATATATCTTTTAACTTTAGTCATTATGTATCATATTTACACATTGTGTCTTATTGATCTCAACAATGTGCTAGTTTTTTTTGTAGCTAATGCAAGGGATATTGCTCAAAGTCATGCTTCATGGCTATTTATGAAGAAAATCCAAAATACTCTTACAAGCTAAGGGGTTGGAAGGATGTTTCAACTATCAATTTCAATTTAGAATGATAAGGTAGAATGCATTTGTAATAGCTAGATATAATTTGTTTTTATTTGGTTTTAAAAATCTCATCCTTGATATTTGAGCTATTCTTGGTTGATGTGATCCTATATTTATGGTTATGTCTCAATCTGGAAATTAGTAAAATTTATAGTCAATACAGAAGAAAATGAGGGGTTTGTTTTTGGAATAAAATATATTTCTCTATACTTTGTTTTCTGATGGTTGTCTTTCAAAAATATAAGAATATTGGTTTTGCATCAATTTCTCATTTAAAACTTTAATTTGCAAACACTAGAAAAATCTAGAGAAAATGAAAGAATTTTAAAATTCTGCTATAGAAGGGGGACAAATGTGTGACTAGCTCATTTTTTTCCTAGAAAATTCTTGGTTGAAGATATTTGTTGATTTCTCTAAACTCTTTTTTATAATATGGCACCAAACCTCGCTTTCCAATATATGTTGGTAAATAAGTTTTACCAAGAGGCTTGCTAAATATATATTCTAACTTTAGTCATCACCTGAGAAAATGCTTGGTTGAAGATATTAGTTTATTTCTCTAAACTTTTTTTTTTTGCTAGGATTGCACCAAACCTAACTTTCTAATATCTTTACTGAGAGCTTGGTAAATATATCTTCTAAATTATGCATCATATTTACACCTTGTGCCCTATTGATCTCTACAATGACTCACTTCTTTGTGGTGTTTCTTCACTCATTGATGTAGGAGCATAGTCAATTTTGTGGCTAATGTAAGGGATATTGCTCAAAGTCATGCTTCATGGCTATTTATGAATAAAATCTAAAAATATCTTACAAGCTAAGGGGTTCGATCCTCTAGATATAATTTGTGTTTATTTGGTTTAAAAAATATCATCCTTAAGATTTGAGCTATTCTTAGTTGATTAGTCTCAGTTTGTTTTCCAATATATGTTTGTGGAAAATATAAGAATATTGGATTTGCATCAATTTCTCATTTTAAACATTAGTTTCCAAACACTAGAGAAATAGTATAGGAAGGAATGTCACCTATTTTGGGGCTCCATTTCTGAGCAAATGAAAAAGAATTTGAAGATTTTTCTATCTGCATTTTTTGCATAAGGGGTCTAATGTGTGAATAGCTAGTTTTTTTTTGTGATAAAATGCTTGGTTGAAGAGATTCATTGAGTTCTCTAAACAGTTTTTGTATAGGATTGATCCTAGATTCACCAAAGCTTGCTTTCTAATGCTTATGTCATTCCTTCTTGTTGGGTATGCTCTAGTGAAGGGTCTATGGAATAAATGCAATCAATTCAAAGCAGAGAAGTGAGTGATTCTGGCTAAAATAGATGATAGGTGTAATTTTATGTTCCAATTTAAAAAAAATATTTTTAAGTACAGAATCTATGACTTTCTGAAGATGAACATGAAACAGAAGAAATAAATAGAGAAATCGAAAATCTAGCTCAATCTCTCATGAGATTATCAATTTATGTTGAAGACACATTTCCATGAAGGTAAGATACCTCATTTGTGGTATAATAGGAGGTAAAATTAGAAGAAGAAACACCTAAACCTTTAATATCATAATATGAGGATCAAAAGTGGCTTTTAGGGTAGGAGTAGAATAGGAGGTATACTAATTGCAACAATGAGATCTATACCAAGGTTGGAAGAAAGACTTGGAACAAGGGAGACTAAAAGGGTTCCTGAAGGAGATATAGTGAACCTAATGAGCAAGAAGATCATGAAGAGGAGGAGGAACCTACACCTTCTCAAATCTTTTCTAGAATGTACTTCAAAGCTTAAACCTGAAGTCCCATGTTACAAGCAGTTAGAGTTGATTGATTGGATCAATGAGATGAAAAAACTCTTTGAATTTGAAGAAATGGAACCAGAGAGGCAGGTAAACTTAGGTTTCACCAGATTGTAGGGGCATGCATCTCTATGGTGGGATGGAGTACAAGTTGAAAGGAGAAAATCATGTAAGAAACCCATCAAAAAATGGAACATGGTGGTTTCAAAACTTAGAGAAAAGTTCTTGCCTAGTGACTATCACATTACCTTATATAGAGATACATTAGGAAAATGTTGATGACAATAAGAAAATACAAAAAAAGAGTTCTACAAGGTTGGTATAATAGCTGGACCTGTTCAAGATAGAGAAGAGAATACTGCAAGGTACATTAATGGATTGAGAATGGACATATAGGATGAAACCAACATGTTATATCCTAAAAAAGTAGATGAAGTTTATCATATGGAATTAGAAAGTCATGAAAAACTTATGAGGAAGCAATTTGTGAGAGGGAAAAGTACTCTTAGATTAAGAGAAGTCAAGGGGGTATAGGGATATCTACAACACCAAGAGTATGAGGTAACAGAAGCAACTCAAATCAGCACACACCAAAAATAAGTGATACTAGAGGAAGGGGAAGTTTTTCCGAAGGAAGGACATGCAGAGGTAGTGGGAGGCAGGTCATATGCTTCAAGTGTGGAAAGCTAGGACATAGATATTTTGAGTGTCTAGAAAATGAAGACCTTAGACAAAGAAAGTTGTTTCTCCTTTACTAGAAGACTAAGTAAGAATAGAAGAAACAAAAGTTGTAGCTGAAACCAAAGACTTCTTGGTGATAAAAAAAGTGTTGATTACACTAGAGAAGGAAGTTTTAGAACCAACACATAAATACTTTGTTTAAGAAAATTTGCAAAGTTGGAGAAAAATGTTGTGAGATGATCATCCACACTCTAAGTATCGATAATCTGGTCTCTACAAAAGTGGTGGAGAAATTGAATTTGAATACCATTAATCATCCTATGCCTTATAAGGTATACTCATTGCAAAAAGGTCATGAGTTATTGATAAATGAATAGTGTGAAATAGATTTACAATTGGGAAAATACAAAGGATAAAATTTTGTGCCATGTGCTGCCAATGAATGTATGTCATATTTTGCTTGGAAGACCTTGGAAATATCATAGGGGAGCTATGCACGATGGGATGATAAATCTATATAAGTTCCTTCATGATTGTATTGATCACAGTTTTTTTCCTATGAAGGAAGGAATAACATCAAAGGTTCACACTCTAAAGTCAAAAATCCTTTCTAATGAGTGGAAAATAATATCTTGAGCAAACTTAGGAAGATAAGGTAATTTTTTCTTTAGTTTGAAAACCTAGTGTGGTTAGTACGAAAAATAAAATTGATGATTTTCATGAAGAAATTCTAAGGCTGTTAAATGAATATTGTGATATTACTGTGGATAATTTTTCTATTGAGTTACCACGTGTAATAAGTATAAGTGATCAAGTTTTCCAAATAAAGTTGCATACATAATGACTCCAAAAGAGAACTAGGAAATTAGGAAGCACTTGCAGTAGTTGTTGGATAAAAGAATAGTCACTAAGAGTTTAAGTCCATGTGGAGTGCCTATTGTACTTGCTCCAAAGAAATATGGAAGCTTTAGAAGGTGTACAGATTCCATAGTAATAAACAAGATTACTGTCAATTAGGGATTTCCTTTACCCAGAAGTAATGATTTGATGGATTTTCTTAGTGGAGAAATATATTTTCTAAAATAGATGTAAAAAGTGGATACCATCAAATCGGAATAAGATAAAGAAATGAATGGTAAACTCCCTTTAAAGCCAATGAAGGATAGTATCAATGGTTTTTTATGCCATTTTGTCTCTACAATTCTCCAAGTACTTTTATGAGACTTATGAAAGAAATTTTAAGAAATTTTATAGGGAAATTTGTCATAGTATTAGTGTACAACGAGACAAAATAAGAATATCAAGTGAATTTCAATAATTTTCTTCAAAAAATCTAGCAAGAAAATTTGTTTGTGAATTTTAAGAAGTGTTATTATCTAAAAAGGGAAATTGTTTATTTGGTATTTGTACTCTGTCAAGAAGAATTAAAAATGGAACATGAAAATATTCAATAAATTGTTAATTTTCTTACACCTAAAAGATTAACTGAAGCTAGAACTTTCCATGGAATCAATGCACCAATAGTTGAGACCATTAAAAACAACAAACAACCTTTTAAATGGGCAATTTATTTTTATTTTTAAGAAACATATCACAGAAAAGCCTGTTTTGATATTACCACACTTTAAGAAACATTTTCAAGTGAAATTTTATGCAAGTGGAATAGAAATAGAGGTTGTTTTGATTCAAGAAGAAAAAATTGTGGTGCAACTCAGAAATGTAATGAGTCCACACATAAATATTATTTATATGATAAGAAACTTTATGTGGTTGTTCATAATCTTACGAAATGGAGGCATTATTTGATTTCACGAGAATATTTTTTTATATACTAACAACCATGCTTTAGAATATATAATGCAAAAACCCAAGTTCAGTGAAAAACATGGCATATGGTTGGAATATCTACAAGGTTTCACATTTATATTGAAGCACATAAGTGGACAACAAAATAGAATTGCAGATGGGCTTAGCATGAAGAATTTTTCTATCGAGGAAGGACAAATTCAAATATTGGGATTTGAATTTATGAAAGACTTGTAAAAGGAGGATGCATATTTCAAAGAGTTATATGAAGCTTGCATAAATTAGAAAACTGTGAACACCAACAAGTGGCTATAATACATGGTACTATAAGGACTGTGAATTAAAAATAGTCAACTATCCATTGCAATTTGTTCCATGACGGAAAATCTCCTCAATGAAAAACATAGTGGAGGTTTAGTAGGTCACTTTGGTTATGCTAAAACTTTATAAGAACTACATTATTTGTAATATTTTCCAAATATGAGGAGAGATGTAAAAAAAATTGTGAGGAGATGTAAGATTTGTAAATATGCTAAAGGCAGAAGTCAAAAAATTGGTTTGTATACACCACTACCTATTCCATGGAGACAATAGGATTCTACAGGTATTAATTTCATCTTAGGAATTCCAACAGATAAAAGAGTTCATGTTTCTATTTTTGTAGTGGTCAATGCATTTTCAAAAATGGCACATTTCATTTCATGCCATAAGACTAGTGATGCTTTGAATATTCCTAGTTTGTTTTTCAAATAAATTGTGAGATTACATGGTTTTCCTATCAAAATTGTCTCTGAAAAAGATACTAGGATTATTTTGGAGGAAATTATGGAAGAAAATGGGCACAAAATGGGCTTTTAGTTCTGCATATCATCCACAAACGCACGAGGAGACTTAAGTGGTTAATAGGAGCTCGGTAGAATAACATCCACAACAATGGGATAATGTATTAGCTCAAGTAGAATATGTATATAATGAATATTTCAATAGAAGCACATGAATGACTCCTTTTCACACAATGTATGGTATGAATACAAAAGGAGTGAATGAAATTGAAAATTTGGGGAAGGGAGAGTTAAGGAGTGTTGAAGGTGAAGATTTTGTAGAAGCTATGAAAAGCATACTAAATACACTGAAAGAAAAGCTTTAGGAAAGCAACAAGTACAAAAAAAGATAAAATTTGACAAGAAGAGAGGTGAATTAGAGGCTCGTTATTTTTTAATGGCTCATTTGAGGAAGGAAAGATTTCCAACAACAGAATAAAAAAAACTGAAATACAAAAAACATGGTCCTTGTAAAATTTTAAAGGAATTTTACGTCAATGCTTATGAGTTAGATTTACCAGCACATATTATTATATCTCCAATATTCAATGTTGTAGACTTGTATAAATATCAAGCAGATGAGACAAGTTAGCAAGGACATCTTAGAACTAGAATTTCAATGGATAGCACAAAGGCTATCTACAACAACACAATAACTTGAAATGATAATGGACAAAATGGTTTATAAAAAAACTAGAGGTAAGGAATATTGGGAGTTTATAATCAAATGGAAGAATTCTCCTATATCTGAAGCAACAAGGAAACGTGAATGTATTTTACAAAGGGAAGGAGATGACTATAATAAGCTAATAGATAGGAGCCCATTAAAATATTTGTTCTTGTGAGTTTGTTGTAGGAGCATAGTCAATTTCTTGGCTAATGGAAGTTATATTATTCAAAGTCATTCTTCGTGGTTATTTATGAAGAATTTTAATCTCTAAGGATAAGGTAGAATCCATTTGTAATAGCTAGATAAAATTTATTTTAATTTATTTTAAATAATCTCATTATTGAGATTTGAGCTATTCTTAGTTAATATGATCCTATGTTTATTGATATACTTAAATCTGGAAATGATATATATGTAAAATTTGTAATATGCAACCAGAAAAATATAGAAGAACAAGACTCAAGGTGTTTGTTTTTGGAATAAAATATATTTTTCCATACATGTGGATTCCTCTCATTCTCTATAGAAATTGATTTTTAAATTTCTAGATGTCTAATGGCTATGTCATTCTAACCTTGGGTACGATCGAGTGAAGGGTCTATGAAATGAAACCAAGTCAAATTAGAAGAGCTAATGATTCGATATGTTTTGTGACATTATCCCTTGATTCATTCAAATAATGATAATCCTAAGTTTATATTCCAATTTAAAATAAAACCTAAAATTAAATATAACAGAAGAAATAAATCTAAAACTTGAAATTCTGGTTCAATATCTAAAGTGATTCTCAATTTCTACTTAAGATTTGGTTCTAGGAAGGGAATCCGAGTCACTCATTGTTATTGCACCACTCTTTCTTCATGCCTTGTAACTACATGTAGCTTGAATTTAATTATAATCTTAAACATCATCGTGTAGTCATATTATTCTTATGAATATTCAATTTGTTTTCAAACAACTTCTATACAGTGTATTCTCCCTGTTTTTGAACTTCTGCAACACATTCATGAAAAATAACAATTTTTCTTGCAAAAGAAATTATGAAAAATGATATCATACATTGTATAAGTTTTTTAACCAAGATAATAAGAAATAAATATGCATTTAATTTCCTTGGCATCAATATTTCTTCTATCTTCTTTTCAAATATTAGAAAATGCCTTTCTCCCAAAAATTCTCAAGAGAATAACTATTGGTTTGTTGTCATAAAATGCCTCATAAAGGGATTTATTCTCTAATTTCTTTGTGAGGGATCCCATATTGTTATATATAGGAGTAGTTATTTATTTATCCCTCAAACCAGCATAAATATTTTTATGCTTAATTATGTTATGAGAACATTCAACCAAATTTTTATTTTTTCTCTCAGCCACTCTACTATGTTATCCATCCTGCTAAGGAGTCTATAATATTATATATTAATATTAGTGTATATTAATATTATTGTATATTAATATATGTATATTAATATTATTGAATACTTTATATTAATGTCATATTTTAATAAAAATATATTGTAAATGATAGTATTGTAGAAAAATATTAGTTTTGGATGGAGAAAATAATTCTCTACAATATCACATATTTAAAATCTAGTGATTCAAAAGGCTTGGTAAATATATCTTCTAACTTTAGTCATTAATGCATCATATTTACATCTCCTGCCCTATTGATCTCTACAATGGCACACTTGTTTGTGGACTTTGATCTGTACAATGCCTCACCTGTTTGTGGAGTTTCTTCACTCATTGAAGTAATAACATAGTCAATTTATTGTCTAATGCAAGGGATATTGCTCAAAATCATGTTGGATCGATATTTATGAAGAAAATACAGAACAAACTTACAAGCTAAGTGGTTGGAAGGGTCCTTCAACTACGAATTTAAATTTCTAAGGATAAGGTAGAATCCATTTGTAAGAGTTAGATATAATTTTTTTTTTTAAATCTCATCATTTAAGCTATTATTCTTGGTTGATATGATCCTAGGTTTACTGATATTTCTCAATGTGAAATTATCTATATGTAAAATTTGTAAAATTTCACAGAGAAGAAAAGGATTGGAAGGGTTTGTTTTTGGAATAAAATATACTTCTCCATACCTACGAATTCTTCCCATTCTCTATATAAATTTATTAGTTAGTTTGTTTTCTTACTTGTGTATGTGGGAAATATAAGCATATTCGTTTTGCATCAATTTCTCATTTTAAACATTAGTTTTCAAACACTAGAGAAATAGTGGTGGGGGAACTGTAACCTATTTTTCTCCTCTAAAAAATTGAAAAATAATTTCAAGATTATGCTATGTGGATTTTTTCTAAGGAACTGTGGACTATTTTTCTCCTTGATTTTTGAGAAATTGAAAAAGAATTTGAATATTATGCTATGTGGAAAGTGAGGGTCTCGCTAGCTTTCTCCTAAGAAAATGCTTGGTAAATTGTTTTTTATAGGATTGCACCTAGTTTCCCCAAAGCTAGCTTTCTAATAGTTATGTAATTCCTCAGTGTTGGGTATGCTCCAGTGAAGGGTCTATTGTATGAATGCAACCAAATCTAAGCAGGGGAGTCCATGATTCGAAATCAAATAGATGATAGGTGTAAGTTTATGTTCTAATTTTAAAAAAATTATTTTTAAGATCATAGTGTGTGAATGTGTGAAGATGAACACCAAACACAAGAAATAAATAGAGAACTAGAATATTTTTTCAATCTCTTACTAGATTATCAATTTCTATGCCGTTCTAGGAAGGGAACTTGCCTCATTTTTGCTATAAGCTCAGGTAAAATTAAGAGAATAAACCCCTAAACATACCTTCAAGATAATAATATCAAGATAAAAAATGGCTTTGAGGGTAGGAGGAGGATGTGGTGGAGGTAGACCAATTGCAACAATGGAAGCTATATGACTATTGGAAGAAAGACTTGCAACAACTGAGATTGAAAGGGTTCATGAAGGAGATATTAGTGAATCTTACGAGGACGAATATCATGAAGAGGAGGAGGCACCTACACGTGAGCTCATATTTCTGAAATCTTTGCTAGGATCTACTTCAAATCTTAAACATAAATTTCCATCCTACACTCGAACTTTAGACCTTGAAGAGATGATTGATTGGATCAATGAGATAGAGTAAATCCAAGGAGACAGGCACATAATTTTTTTTGTCACCATATTTAAGATGCATGCATCTCTATGGTGGGATGGAGTAAAGGGGAATTAAGAAAATGAGGTAAGATGCACATGAAAAATTGGAATATGATGGTTTCAAAACTTAGAGAAATTTTCTTGCCAAGTGACTATTAGCTTACCTTATATATATAGAAGCATAATCTTAGGCAATGGTTCATGAAAATAAGAGAATACACATAATAGTTCTATAAGAGCTTGACAGGTTCAAGACACAACACAGAAGATAGCAAGGTACATTAATGGATTGACAATGGACATACAAGATGAAATCAACATGTTATCTCCTGAAACATTAATTTTATCTCCTAAAAAATTAGATGAAGGTTATAAAATGGACTTAAGAGTTGAGGAAAATTTTTGAGAAAGAAACATATGAGAGGGAAAATTACTCTTAGAGCAAGAGGAATTGAAGGTGGTAGAGACATATCTACAACACCAAGAGTAAGAGCTAGCAACAGGAGCTCAAATTAGTAGACACCAATAATCAATTATACTAGAGCAAGAGGAAGCTTTTCCCAATGACTAATAGGAAAAGGTATTGGAAGATAGTTAAAATGCTTCAAATGTGGGAAGCTAGGACATATATTTTAAGTGTCTAGAAAATGAAGACGCTAGAAAAAGAAATGTATTTGTTTCTAGTGTAACAAAAGAGGAAGCGGGAATAGTAGAAACAAAACATCTACATGAAATAGGAGAATCCATGGGGATCAAAAAAGTGTTCATTAAGTGACAGAATGAAGTTGTAGAACGAGGACAAAGAAATACTTTGTTCAAGACAATTTTCAAAGTTGGACGAAAAAGTTGTGAGATGATCATCAAGAGTGGAAGTATAGATAATATTGTCTCTACAGAAATGGTGGAGAAATTGAAGTTGAATACCATTAAACATCCCAAGCCTTATAAGGTATCCTAGTTTAGTTGCATAAAGGTCATGAGCTCTGGATAAATGAACAGTGTGAAATAAAGTTGCATTTGGGAAAATACAAGGATAAAATTTTGTGTGATGTGATGCCAATGGATGTATGTTATATTTTCCTTGGAAGACCTTCAAAATATGATAGGGGAGCTATGCATGATGGGATGAGAAATGCATATGAATTTTTTCATGATGGTATATATCACATCTTGTTACCTATGGAGGAAGGAATCACATCAATAGTTCATAATCCAAAATCCGTTCTAGTGAGTGGGAAATAATATCTTCATCAAATGGAGGAAAATAAGGTAAAGGTTTCTTTAGTTTGCAAACCTAGTGTAGTTCTTACGACAAATACAATTGATATTTTTCCTAAAGAAACTCAAAGGTTTTTGAATGAATACTTTGATATTGATGTGGATAATTTTCTTAATGAGTTATCACATGTAAGAAGTATAAGTCATCACATAAATTTGATACCTGGATCAAGTTTTCCAAAAAAAGCTGCATATAGAATGACACCAAAAGAGAATGAGGAAATTAGAAAACAAGTGCACGAGTTTTTGGATAAAGGACTTTCCAGGGAGAGCTTAAGTCCATGTGCAATACCTGCAATACCTATTGTACTAGCTCCAAAGAAATATGGAAGCTATAGAATGTTTACAGATTCTAGAGAGATAAACAAGATTATTATCAAGTACTGATTTCTTTTACCAATAATTAATGATTTCATCGATTGTCTTAGTGGAGCAAGATATTTTTCTAAAATATATTTAAAAAGTGGTTACCATCAAATAATGGTAAGAGAAAAGGATGAATGGAAAATTTCTTTTAAAACCAATGAGGTGTTGTAAGAATAGTTGGTTATGGCATTTCATCTCTGGAATTCATCAAGTACTTTTATGAGACTTATTGAATGAAATTTTAAGGGTGTTTATAGGGAAATTTTTCATAGTATCCCTTATTTACATATTAGTGTATAGTGATTCAAAATAATAACATATAGTGCATCTCACGAATGTTTTTAAGAAACTGCAACAACAAAAATTGTTTTTAAATTTAAAAAAGTGTTCTTTTCTAAAAGGGGAACTTGTTTATTTGGGATTTGTATTCTCTAAAGAAGGATTAAAAATGGACCGTGAAAAGTTTAAGGAAATTGTTAATTTTTCTACACTTAAAAGTGTCACTTAACTTAGAAGGTTCCATGGATTCAAAATATTATACAAGAAGTTCATAAGAAATTTTAGTGGAATCAATGAAAAAATCATTGAGACAATTATAAAGAACAAACGACCCTTTAAATGGACCAAAAAAAAAATCATTTTTTGAAGAAAAAGAGCACAAAAAATCCTATTTTGACATTACCACACTTTAAGAAACCTTTTCAAGTGAAATGTGATGCAATTGGAATAGAAATAGGGGCCATTTTGATTCAAGAAGAAAAGCCTATAGCTTAATTCAGTGAGAAATTTAATAAGTCCACACAGAAATATTCTTCATATGATAAGGAATTCTATGTTGTGGTTCAAATTCTTAAGAAATGGAGGAAATATTTAATGTCACATGAGTTTATTTTATATACTCACAACCATGCTTTGAAATATGTAATGCAGCAACCCAAGTTGAGTTAAAAACATGCAAAATGGGTGGAGTATATACAAGGTTTCATACTTGTATTAAAGTCCATAAGCGAACAACAAAATAGAATTGTACATGCCCTTAGCATGAATAATTTGGTTATTCACCAAGGAAAATTTCAAATTTTGGGATTTGAATATATGAAAGACTTGTACAAGGAAGATGCAGATTTGAAAGTGTCATATGAAGAATTCATAAATCAACAAACCGTGAACATAAACAAGTGGGAAGAATGCATGGTACAAGAAGGACTGTTATTTAAAAATAGTCAACCACTAGCACATTTGGCCCAATTTCCAACGACCATAATGTCGCTCTTGTGACACATAGGCATCCCAAGAGTGACAATTTGAGGTGGGGAAAAATGTGGTTTCTCTTAACGTGGCAATTCTGAAACTTTCATTAAGTGTCAGAAGAGCGTCACATTTTCTGACGTTTCCAGACGATCATTGCTCTTCCGACATGACCTACCGAGCGTCGCTATACTAACGTTAGCAACATCGTCTCTATTCCGACAATACCCTATGTTTGCTATTTCGATGTTCCATAACTGTCGCTATTCTGACATTTTTGACGTTTTCAAACATACGTCGTAAGTTCGACATTTGTGTGATGGTTAGTCACCCTACCGATGGCTTGCAGAATTCGTCGAAAGTCTGACGTCTTCTAGACTTTGTCACAAGTTCGACTGTGTGTAGACTTTGTCGGTTGTCATCTCTATTTCGACATTTCTAAAGTTTTGCAATGTATGTCCTAAGTCTGATGTTTTTTACGGTTAGTTATGTTACCAAATGTTGTCAATATTCGTCGGAAGTTTGACGTCTTTTATACTTTGTCGCAAGTCCGACATTTTTAAGTGGATAGAAAGCATTGAAATACCAATGGAAAAAAAAAAGGCATATGGAAAAAAAAACGGGTGTAGTCTTCGAGCTAGGAATACAAATGATATCCAAGCATCTTCCCTTCTTTTAATTCCAATAGTCGATTCAATTTTTTCTTTCATGGTGTTTCGAAGGGAAATCCACATCTCTTACACTCGAGAGGGATATTCTAGGAACATTTGCGAATTTGATTCTAAAATTTAGTTTAAAAAAAGGTACACTTAGTTTTAACCATTGTGCTTTTGGACTTAGAACAACATTGTATATTTTGTTTTTCCAATGTTCCAAACAGTATCTCTGCACATCATGAAGGAAAGAAAGAATCGTACATTGGTAAACCCAAAATATATTTCCTAAAATAAACCAACAGAAAACATGGATAAAGCTTATGGTGGGTTTTGCGAGACATGATACCGAATAATACATTGAATAAAAGGATGATTAGAGAAATATTAGCATAAAAAATAAGATCGATGATTTACAGTTGAAAGACAAAAAAAATTGATAATGATAGTGATGTGATATAAATGGAAAAAAATAACAATCAATTCATTAATGGAATCAAGAAGATTACAATTAATGTCCCTGTAGATTGTTCATAATAATCTCTAATTTTTGTGCAGTAATCTCATATACCAGTCCTGAATTAAATCTCTCGTACTCTTATTCTTAAACAAAAACATGACTTTTCCCTCTGCCTCTATTACATCATTTCACTTGAAAAACATAATAGAATAAATAATAAACATATGGTAAGGTGTAGAAGTCATGCCTAATTAATTAACTGAGCAACAGATGATACTAGAGAGAGGAGATATTATGAATTAAAATAGTAACAATCTACTAAGGATGGACCCAAATTAGAAAGCATAATGTCTCTAAAGCTCTTAGCAGCATCAACAAGTTCATTCATTCTTCAAGGCAAACATCATCCTTCTCTATTTCCCTTGACCCATCATAGTTCACACAGGATAAGAACAACAAAATGGACTTGGTTAGAGATGGCCTTGAGTTTTCTTTAACAAAGTTGATCAGTATTACCCAGTTTTCAAAATATAGTGTTATCCCTTCCAAAATCCCTTGGAAATTAGATAAGGAAATATTCTGTAGTGTATAAATAATGACTGTCAAATAAAAAAATTAAATCTCACATCGTGGAAAGAGGAATTAGTCCTGTCCATAACTAGAAAGAGTGATTGACTAGTTGGAAGAATTTTTCTTGGGTTTTTCCCTTTGAAATTTTCTTCCTCGTTGGATCAACCTTTGAATGCATGATTATATGTGAACCATTTGATCCGCTGGTTAGTTATAGATTCCTTCAAGAGGTCTCCAAATATTTGAAATCTGTTTGAAGGTAGGCACAATGTCTTGTTCAAATTGGATCTCCCACTTACTTGGCAAAGATGACTCTCTCCCACATATCAGCCTAGCCCATGGAAGAAAACCTTAAACTAGTGAAAAACCTATGGTTTCCCTAATCAAACAACATTTCTCCAATCAAACCTACAAAATAATTCCCATGATACAATGATTTTCCCAATAGTTAGCTTGTAGTTTCCTTGACAACCCTATGTCATTCCCTTTTCTATAAGCACCCTTCATTTGTGTTGTTGTCGATAACTTCTGAATCTCTCTCAAGTGTTGAATCTAAGTTGAGATTTGTGCCGTAAATATCCCTAATCTCCTTCTCAAACTCTTGGGTTGCTTAGGCCCACTGTCCCTTCCATGTTCCAACCCTCTACCATCTAGAAGTTTTCCTCACCAGCTCTCTCTAGAGTCTATGTGTTTGGTTTCTATCCTTTGTTGAATCAATTTATTTGTATCTAGGATTTCTTGGCCCGATACCCAGTGTTCCCTTGGGTTTTATTCAATCACAACGAAAGGGAAGTTACCAACACAACGTCGTGACTCAGAGCACACTTGATCTTACATTTTTGGAATTACCAGTTTTGGTTAATTGCATGGATGAACTTATATAGTAGAAAATGCTTCATTTCATAATGCAATTTCCAAGAGTTATGTAAGAAGAGCTACATTTTGGAGCATTGTGTGAAGCTCAAATTTTATGGCTCCTCATACAATAGATTTGAATCATCTTAGGCTATGTGGCATCTTTCTTTCATTTCTCCTTCTCCTTTCTCTTTCTTAGCTTATACACATAGTCTAATTAAGGGTTAAACCAGATTTACTTTCTAGTTCTATTTCTCATTCTAGTTCTTACAAAACCTTTGGAAACCTAAATAAAGTACTTTGATAATCAACCACATCCCCAGGCTAACATTAACTTAGATTTAATATTAATTGGTTAAAACTGATAGTACAATGGTTAATTCTTGAATCTCTATAACAATCAAGAGAATGAGAAAACACATCTAAGATTGTACCAGAAACTGCCTAAAACAAAAATATTAGCTTCTTATAAGGGACTTCTCTTAGTAATGCACACACATAACAAGCATTGTCTCTCAATTCCCTTGCAGAATAATATCTAAAACAAAAAATTCTAAACGCATGATTATTTTAATAAATTAGACCAGAAAGACTTCAAAAATCAAGTTTGATTCTTCTATTATAAAAAATTTATTGAGATTCAAGAAGGGGAAAGGTGAGTCTTCTCAATGGACTGCAATATATCATCAGAAATGGATTTTTAGGGCTTGGGACAACTGTGCAGACTGTAGAACAATGGCGCAGTATAACAATTTGAATTGTACATGTATGCCTTTGGTTGCTTGAGTTCCAAGAAAGACTATTTTTTCTATTTTCTTGTCCAAAAGTTGGATTTGAAAGAATTACGACGCATTTCAAGTTTTGGGTGGAAAATTTTATATGGCTATATTTCTGAACTGGAAGCACAAACAGATTTATCCACATGGATTTTAAGACCTGGGAAGGAGCAGGACTACACAAAATAAAAAAACATGAAAATTCTAAGAAATGGGTTTTATTATAAATGAAATTAACTTAAAAACAAATGATAGAAAACACAAATACAAAACCAGACAAAACAATGGTGGAAAAGAGGCTTAGTGTTACAATTTAAATAGATGAGAGACAATGTCTTAAGATAGTCCATACTATCTTAGACTCCTTTGGTTGAGATAATTTCTCACCAAAAACCCACCAAGATAGGAGAACTAAACAAACTCCAATATTTGAGGAACAATCCAAGACTTAGGCACATATTCCTAACTTGGAAGATTTAATTAGTTAATTTATGTTTGGATTTATTATTTTTTTGTGAGTGAGGATAACATTCCCCCCTTCAATGATAAATCCAAAATAAGAACGAGGAACCATCTTCCAAGTTCTCATGTTGATCCTCAAAAACATTTCCTGAAAAAACCGCCAAAGTTGGATGCTGAAAAACTGCAATCTGAAGAGACCACGAGTTAGTTGTATGTCTGAGTCATCTTTGAATTTTTCTTGAAAACTCCATCAAGTGCCAAGTTGCAAAAGGATCCATCTGTCCTTTACATGAAATCATAATCCTTTGTCCACTGAATTTTTTTTTTGAATGCCCACTGGCTTTTCCCACTGGCTGATGATGTCAAAAGCAACTCGCTATTGCTTTTGTTGTGCTGAAAAGTTGCTCACTGCTTTTTTTTTGACTACCCACTAGCGATTTTGTTGATGCCCACTAGAAAATTTTTTGATGCCCATTGGCTTCTGAAGATGCCCACTGGTTGCTTTTGCTAGTTTTCTCGAGACTTTTAGTTCGACAACCATTGTCAATATCATTGAAATTTTCCCCCCTTTGTCAGTGGAAAGGAGAGACACTTCTTTTGGAAATTATTCCTGAACTCCCCGCCATTCAGGTGTAGGAGTTTTACACTGGTGTACTCCCCCATTCGACTGCATGAGAGTACCATCATCTTTTCACTGTTGGATGCACTATGTGTGATTGTATTCGATTTTAGAACTGACACAATATTTTGACTATGGATGACCATTTCCAAGGATCAATCCATTCATAATGTATCTTCAATCTGGCTGAGTGTTGTTGTTTGCAACATTTTTCTGAGAAATGATTAGGCTTGCCACAATGGCGACAAGGATGGAGATCAAAACACCGATCTTCGATATGACTGATCTTCTTTCAGAATCCTTTGTCCACTGAAATTTTTTTTTGAATGCCCACTGGCTTTTCCCACTGGCTGATGATGTCAAAAACAACTCGCTATTGCTTTTGTTGTGCTGAAAAGTTTCTCACTACCTTTTTTTTGACTACCCACTAGCGATTTTGTTGATGCCCACTAGAAACTTTTTTGATGCCCATTGGCTTCTGAAGATGCCCACTGGCTGCTTTTGCTAGTTTTCTCGAGACTTTCAGTTCGACAACCATTGTCAATCTCATTGAAATTTTCCCCCCTTTGTTAGTGGAAAGGAGAGACACTTCTTTTGGAAATTATTCCTGAACTCCCCGCCATTCAAGTGTAGGAGTTTTACACTGGTGTACTCCCCCATTCGACTGCATGAGAGTACCATCATCTTTTCACTATTGGCTGCACTATGTGTGATTGTATTCGATTTTAGAACTGACACAATATTTTGACTATGGATGACCATTTCCAAGGATCAATCCATTCATAATGTATCTTCAATCTGGCTGAGTGTTGTTGTTTGCGACATTTTTCTAAGAAATGATTAGGCTTGCCACAATGGCGACAAGGATGGAGATCAAAACACTGATCTTCCATATGACTGGTTCCTTGACAATCATAACATTTCAGTTGGACATCAACTTCAGGTTGCATGCAATTCTGTTTATCTGCAACTTTGGGTTGTGTGCATGGCTGGTTGTCTGCAACTTTTTTAGAACTTGCTAAGGTGAGTTGTGCAATAAATCCTCTATTGATGAACTTAACTGGCTTGGAATAATATGGGATACATACGTTGGTGTTATCATTGACATATCCTAAGCCTCATCGATTCTTTTTATTTTGAATTTCTTCCCATGCCTTGATGATGGGCTTGGAAGAAGTTGGAACTAGAAAAAATTCGACACTTAAAGCTATTGGAATGAATGACTTATCATCTGGATGGTTCAAAGGCTTGAAAGTATCACTCTTTTCTTGCAATTCATTCCTTTGAAGTTGTGACTCTAGCTGAAGAAACTCAATAGTTTCATGTGTTTGTTGTAGATGTCATGAAAGATGAGCAAGATTTTCTTTGCTAATGTGAACCATGTCTTCATCACTGGAGATGATAAAAATGTGAGGAATGTTTAACAACTGAATATGTTGTGACATCTAAACTTTCTCAATTAAAATCAGGCTCTCTTGTCGGATATGTCGTGATTTGAACTGTTTCACTTGATTTTGGTACTTGAATGACAGGCTCACTTGCTATGTGGCTTGAATGGCATGCTCAATTGATTTTTTTCTTATTGTGCTTGCTTGGAAAAATTGCTATAATTGTAGAATTTTCTTTCTTAAACTTTGGCATTCACGTTTTCTTGATGACGATCGCATTTTCTTGAATGCTCACTTGACTTACTTGATGAATTCACCCTCACTTGAATGAATAGCCACAGACACTTGATGTCGATCTCAACTTGCTTGATTGTTTGAACTTGTTTGGTTGCTTTGATGGTTATTGCAATGAACTTCACTCTGTCTTGCTTGAAGGCTTGAACTTTGTACTATCTTGACGCAAATTTCTTGAATGAATACTCATGCTCACTTCCAAGAGATGTAAACTTGTTGCTTGTTTTCTTTAGAGTTAAAAACTCGTGCGTTCACTTGATTTTTCTTAAAGGAATGGTGCGAACACCGTCGAAAATGCACCCAAGAAAGCTTACAATGATTTTAATGATTCACTTAAAACAATGAATTCCCATGTCCTCTTAAAAATTCATTAACAATGAATTTTTAATGATTCACTTAAATCAATGAATTTGATCACAAGTTCTTAAATGGATTTGCAAGAACGCTGATGTGGAATTTTCTTTGAAATGATGGAGTTTCTAGATTCATGAACTTGATTGTATTGAGTGAAGTAGAATGTCGATGTTGAAAACTTTGATTATTTGTTGTAGGTGCGCAGATGCATGTGTTGAGTTTAATTATCCATTCTTGTAGCTATTTCATTACATATTTTGTGCTTGCTAGTATTGAAATTTATGTATGTGTTAAATGAAATCATTTATGTGTCAAAACTAGACACAAAAGCAACAACATGAAACCATAAAAACATACGCCATCACAAACACACATGGTGTACCTAAGATCCCCTTATTCAATTTCGAGCGGATCTAGGACACTTCAACACCACAAATAATATGTCTTTATTAAGTATTGAGGTCATTGACCCTTCATCTTTTACAACATCGGTATTGAAGCTTTCTCAAACAATGAGAATCTCACGCTGGCAAATTATGGAAACAAATGTCTTCAAAAAAATTACTCAACCTAAACACTTATCCCTCGAAAATCACCTTATCTCTATGAATACAAATGGAAACTTATTAGTCCACTTAAAATGAAGCACACTTATCACTCCAAAAATTCAAAAATAAGACACTCATCTTTCCAAAACTATATCAACCTTATTTCTCCATTAAAAAAAATTTCACTGAATTCAGAAAATTTAACACACCTTTGTTGAAGAATCATCAATTGTAGGTTTTTCCTCCCTGTAAGGTTTTGAGTCATCCACTTTTATCCAAGCTCTTCCCCCTTGCGAAGCCGAATATTAGCGCTTCCAATAAAACCGATTGACTGAGACTAGTACATAAGTCACTCATCATTCACTGAGAAAATTTCAATGACATTTGCCTCTAAGAAAGTTGCCTCTAATATCTGGGAAAGTAATGGTATCTTTATTTATTTTCATAAGAAGATTTATATGTTCACTTTGGTTCTGCAACAATGACAAGCAATTCTATGACACAAACGTCAAAACGGAGCTGAACACAATATTTGATAAATATGATGACAACTCTAGAGGGAAACAAAGCATGAAAAAAAACGTTGAAATGAGTTTCTTTTCCACCTCATTTGGTTACGATTCAGGGTCTGGTGAGGGAGGTAGAAAGGAAACTAAAAACGAAACAAGTTATGATCATACAGTTTGTTCATCTATATTTCCTTCCTTTCCCCAGGATATATCTCTTGTTGGTCTGATTTTGGATTATTCAGCAAATGAGAATTCTGTAAAAGTGATAAGCAATCATGATAGCCCATCAAATTTTGAGGATTCTGGAGGTACTAATTCTGTTCAGCATGGTGACTAACTGTAGGGGCAGAGGTCGTCGTATGCCAATTCACATTCTTTAGATCATGAGATGAAAGAACTGTGAGCTCCACATCAATAGGCTTCAGGGGTCGTGCCATGTCTTTAGAGGTTGGTAGGATAGGTGAGGACTCTTCTGGTCAAGTGGAAGAAGAGAATTTCCATTAGACTGTTCCATATAAAGTTCAAAATTTCACGCAATTCACTAGCTGTGATACATTACAGTCGTAAATCACTTGTATGGTTGCCGGATAGTGGTATATATATCACGGACGTGCTCTTATGACTAACCATGCTAAACGCAGCCCACTAGGATGTCTTCCATGTTGTTATATTTGGCATGGTGTGACAATCTGGCTTTACTATAGTTTTAAGTTTATGCGAGCTGCATTCAAAAACTAAAAATCATGGTTATATACCCAACTATGTCAACACGTGACTTTGCAAACATGGATTCAGTTGTAGAACCAAACACTCATTGCAAATCTTAAGATTGAATTCACTTCCCATAATCCAGCACAATTATAAATCCACAACGCAACCGATAATATATATAATCAATACATTTTGCAATGCGTTTGGAATGATATATAATTACAACAGAAACGTATGCGTAGCTTTAAGTGGGAAACAAACACACAGAAATGACTGTATATACCATTTTTAATTTATTAATTACCCGAAATTATTTGTAGAGCTATTATATGTGTGGAATTTTGACCTTTAACAGTCAAATTCAATACTATATTGGCAACACCAGAGTCCGTTCAATGCCATATGTACATCACTCCCTTTAACAATTGTATTCAATGCCATATGCGCCTCAACACTCTTAAACAATTGTGTTCGATCTCAACGCTGAAGTGGTAATCCCTTCAATAAACCTTTGATCCCTATTCATAGCTCCGATACCACATATTAGAAATGAAGTTAACTTAAAAACAAATTACAGAAAACACAAATGCAAAACCAGAAAAAAAAATGGCGGAAAAGAGGCTTCAGCCTCATGGCATTCTCATCATTCTCTCTTATTAAAAGAATTTTAGTGTTACAATTTAAATAGATGAGAGAAAATTCCTTAACATAGTTCGTGATATCTTAGAATCCTTTGGTTGAGATAATTTCTCACCAAAAACCCACCAAGATAGGAGTTACTAAAGAAACTCCAATATTTGAGGAACAACCCAAGAGTTAGGCACATATTCCTAACTTGGAATATTTAATTAATTAATTTATGTTTGGATTTATTATTGTTTTGTGAGAGAGGATAAAAAGTTTAAGTGTCAAAATTGATCATGTTCACGATTTCAAGACGTAAGTTAATCCAATTGGGAGGAATCAATATAGGATATTTACCCCACAGAATCCTATTATACAACAAAACTATGATATTTAAGGCAAATCCAGCATTAAGTAGATGTATGACTCCACAGGATAAAAGACTTATATAATTATATATACTAAATATAGCATCACCATTGAAACAAGGTATGCATTAGAAGAGATTATTTCAGTACACTACATGGCTTCCTCTACTATTATCTGAAATTAAATATCTAATCTATCTTTAACCAACTATTGCATTTCCCTACAAGAATGTACACCAGAATATAGAGGGTTTTCATTTGAGCAAGAAAAGCATGCAATTAGGACTAAGGAGCCAAAAACAACCCCATAGAAACCAACAAAAACTGTTTCCTTTTGAAAACTAATGTCTCCTTGGAGCCCCTTCTATCCAAGAGAAAGACTATAAAGTGGTAGTCACCCACTTCTTAAGAAAAGCACTTGAAAGAATACTCTTGATTCTTTGAAATTACTACTCTCAGCCTTGTGGTGGAATATTAAATCAAACGAGAGATATTTTTGAATGATTTACATCTATTTTGTCTCATTAATGTTTCTTGCATTTGGCTCAAGGATTTTTTTGTTTCAGGCAAGGAGTTTTGGTAGGGCTTCAAATTCAAGGCTCGATTACTGGCCCAATTTTCGACCTATTTTACGTATTGTGCCAATTTGGCCAAAATGTCACATGGTAGTGGGATTTCCTGCATCCATGGAGTTTTAGGAATAGGAAAGAATAAAATGGTTATGGAAAAGAAAATACATCTTTAGTCATTATGTTCAGAAAAACAAGCAGAAAATAAATACATCTTTATTGTTATTAGTTCACAAATTAGCATTACATACCAAATTTTCAAAAACACTTCAAATGTTTACAAAAACTGGAAGATGTTCATTACAATCAACAAATTCAAAGTGCTCTTCTTCAAAAGTATGTGATAGCTATTGAAAAATGCGGCATCATTCCTATATTTGAGGAGTTGGACATCCCCTGTACTGGGATGAGTGGATGAGTATTTTTATATGACAACATTGGAATTTAATTATAGGGGAAGGTCTATTGTTTCTACTCTATTTTAAGGGGCACATCATCATCAAAATCTTCATGTTCACCTAAGTTATGATCGCTTTCAGGAATTTTAATTCTCTGATTGAAGAGAACTTGGTCCATCATTTTATCGAACCCACTTCCAACTCATCAAGTACTTTAGACATGGGATTCACATTGTATGTCATATTGAAAAGGTCATATCTCGTGAGATCTCCCTAGGGAACTTTTCTACATTTTTACCACTTTTATATGTCTATAAATCAGGACATCAACATACTCATCTACTTTTAGGCACTTATCAAAGGGTAATTCAAGGAATTATTGGTATCTTGAGTTATTTTTTTTTTATGGTCTACATTTTTTTGTAGCTCATTTTATTACTTTAGATCAGTAAAATTAAGAATTAACTCCTATATTCATCTTAGACATCAATACTTAGCACTAGTCTACAAAAATGACTGTGTACTTCTATCAACCTAACCACATGCCCTCAAGAGGATCACTTCATACTTCTTAGTTGCTGCATCTATTTGGGGCAACAAGAAACAATCAAAGATCTATCATTCTTCAAATTCTTCCCTAAATAGAAGCCCTAAAGAGCAACACTTCATACTTCCAGATTGTCCCACCTAACTGGGGAAAGAAGTCACAAGGAAAGATTTATGATTTTTCAAATTCTAGATGGATGTAAACACTTTTTAATGCAGTGACAAGAAAAAATTTTAATTCTTTGAATTCTAGATGGATGAAATCATTTTGTAATGCTAAGTTGAGAACCTTCCTCTATTTGTAATATCCTCTATCAGGGAAAACCTTCACTGAGTATTGCAACCGAAATATTTGTATGCATATTCATTGTTGAACATATTCACTTGGAAGTGTATGTTACCTTGGCAGTATTTGATAATTTAGAAGTTTCACCCCTGCTTTTTTTGTCAAAAGTCTCATACTTATCTGCTAATTATGGGAAGGGACTAGCTGCATGTGAAGGTCCCTGCCATTTTTGAGAAGGGTTTGATCAAAATTTTCCATATTACTTACGTGTTAATATATGCTTCAATACTTTATCAACAAACAAAGATACATAAACGATGTCTCCATCACTCTAACATGTAACTGAACTTCATATTTGGATTATTTGTAACTTTAATCTGATTCTATTTCTGGAAATATTTGTTATTGCCACCGAAAGAGAACTCTCAACTCACAAAATTGCAATAATCTTGTAGCTTTCAAGGTTGAAAATTGATAACAATGCTACATTCACTTATCTAAAAATTCAGTGAATTTTCAAACCTCATACTAATTGCAATAATGGAAAATATCACACCTCAGCAGATTCCATTTTTTTTGAGACTCTACTATCCTTGGGTATTTTTAAGGTCACACCATTGCATTCAACTTCTATGACTGGATTTCCTGGATCTTGATGTTCCTTCATGCCAAGGGCAAGAAAAATTTATGCCACTTTATTTTTAAGAAAATTATATCTATATTACACACAAAATAATATGCACAAGAGTAGGAAACAATAAAATTAGAAACATAAATATTTTTGGCATTTATAAGAGGAAAATTCATGCCGACAATTACTCGTGATATTTTATAAGCATATTCAAGAATATTTATCATCATTTTTCTGGGGTAAAAATATACATTTTTCAACTATTATAAAGTATATTTTATTTCCGAAATATATTTATGGGTTTTAACCATAGGGGAAATCAATCGTTTTCCATTCTACGTAGTTTCTAGATAGATGATAACAGAGAGGTAAATAACATTAAGGGGATATTGGATAGAAAATGAAGGGATCAAAACCCTAAATATGTTATTAGAGGTATCAAGCCAAAGCTCTATTTTGAGTAAGAATAAACAATTAAGGACGAGAGGGAAGCGTAATCGACCATATTCTTAAATCGGGCTCAGAAATCTAGCCTATTTCGACCCTATTCTAGCTTGATTTCACCTTTTGTTTTCACTTGTGTGAGCCATAAACTATCCTGTAAAAGTTTTTGGCACTCCAAACTATGATCCAAGCCCTTGATTGTTTGTAATAAAGTTCACAGTTAATTCGGCCCTCCATCTCAGAAGCATTTTTTATTTCAGAGAGAAATTCTGGAGGAATTGATTTGGGAACCCTGTTCAAAGAAAGCATTGCATACACCTTCTGAGTCATGTTGGAAAAAAAATTCAGTGACATAGGGTTTTAAGGCACAACCATTTGAGATACATCTCATTATTACTAAGATTTTCCATTGGGTTGATCCAAGGGCACAACCTGATACAAAGTGCCACTCTTAGGGTCTAATTTGGACATTTCTGACAGAGAAACTAATGGTGAATCTACATTGTGATTGAAGCTTTTCCTTAAGAACCTTGTCTCCAAACTGAGGTAAACCATGTTGCAGAAGTCTGGTATACCTTGTGCAAGTTTGAAATTTGACAATGGATGTGAAGGATATGTCTACAACCCTCCTGTAGGACATATTTGTTGTGTAGTGGTGGCCTAAATAGTTTCCTTGTAAAGTTCTGAAGCTTATTCTTATGCTACAATTTTGAGAAAAAATATGATAATTTCCTGCAATATTTATTTGAAGAATACAATATTGAAATTTAAGGCTTGAATATTGCTAAATCACAAACTTATGATCCCACTAAATTCAGTGTATTTGTATCACCGTCACTGTTAGTTGTCACAAATAGAGAAGGGTTTACATCTTCAGAAATAAGAAGGTAATACAATTATAGCATAGGTACTATATCTTCAGAAATATTTTTCCTTGGCATAGGTTCATCATTATCACATAGACACAAATTATAGCATTCTACAATTATGGCTCATGTTATTTGACAAAATGTATTTTCAAATGGAAGTACCAACCAAGTTTTCAACCTAATTCTGAGCATGAATTTATAGTCCAGATTCCAAGGAGCCTTATCTACTGTATACTTGCCCACAACATATTTATATGGCACTTCTGCTTCATTGAGAGTACTAACAAGTTTTTTAACCTGCTCCAAATTAGCATTGTACAAGGAAAACACACTATTTTCAGTATAGTGCACTATAGGGAGCACTATTTTTAGTATAAATTTGAAGACTAACCCTTTCTCATTTTCTTTCCATTCTTCTCTCTTCTTCTGTGAATGTATGAATGAGGTGTTTTTCAGATTACTATTTGGCTTGGGTAGTCTAAATATCTTGATGTCATCAGTTGACTGAAATATCATTTTTCCACCTCTGCTATAGGGGACTCTTCTTGGAGGTTTACACTACATTTGGAATCAATGTGCTTTTGTGCTTGGGGTGTGCCCATTTGAGGAAATGACTCCCCTCCTTCCTTAGCCGTCCTGAACACCTTTGTACTCCTAGAGCATGAAATCAGGTAGAGTTAGAGAAGGCAATCTTGGGATCTTTTTAATTTTTTGATTGTACAAATTGTTTTTCTTATTACGTCTTTGAGACTCCCTGAGCACAAAATCAAGTGTAGCTAGATGGATCAATCTTCGGAGATTTTTGATTCTTTGATTGAACAAATTAGTTTTTTTATTACATCTTTGAGACTCCTACAGCATGAAATTAACTGGACCTAGACGTATCAACCATGGGAGGTTTTGATTCTTTGATTGTACAAATTATATTTTTTTCTTAATAATCACTAGCATAAATTGAGATTGATCCTCTTCATTGATTTGTTCCTTGTTCCCCTAGGATTGATTAGGAGCAGAATGAGAATCCTGCTAGCAATTCCTAAAAAAATGCCAAAATATGTGGCGAATATTACACTTGAAAGGTAGTTGATAGTAATACAATTCTTGGAGGAAGATCCTCTCATCCAACTATAGAGGAATCGCGTCCATGAGACCTTTATCCAGCTCAAATTCAACACAAATACAAGACACATAAATTGGCATCCCTTTTTTTCTGCCACTTCAAGTAACTTCCCAAAGTCACCATCGATATCCTTTAGAATAGCCTTGTCCCAAACGATAAACAAAAAAAGGGGATGCATACCCATAAAAAAACGAGGAGAATTCCTCCATTGGATTGAAGTTTAGAGACCAATGATTTAGATACAGTGCAACAGTGCCTGGTATCCTGTAAAATAAGGACCTAAGAAAAAGATGAAATCCTAATCTTCTTTAGATATGAAAAAGAAAGCAAAATACACCTCTTCAAAGTGAAAAAATAGATAGTTGTCCCTACATATTTGGAGCCCAACAATCTGAGATCCATGTATCTACTGCAATATGAGATCCATGTATCTATCAATGCTCATCCTGTGAGGATGGACACTTTCCGTCAAGTTTGTGATGTCTAGATCAACAGAGATGGGATCATTATCTTCTTCACAAATTAGCTTGTTGGGGGAAGCTTCACAGGCATCAATAAGGTGGCTAACAAGTTTTCAAGAAATGTATTTGGATGATCAAAAGCAAGGTTGGAGAAATTAGTAGACACACTCTAGACATCCATTAAAAACATACTCTATATTTGTCAAATACTAATGGTGCCAATTTTAGACTAGATTATTAGCCCAACAAGGATCCCCTCCTTTCCAGAACATTATAACATTTATTGATTTTTTCCTTAGGTGTAACATTAAAGATAGGGATAAGATGGTAGAATTTTATATGGATAATTTAATACTACTTGCTATGAGTGTGTGGGACCGCAACTCTCACATATATGATGTGAAATTTATTTCTTTAGCCTCTTGGATGACCTGTGAAGAGACCATGGAAAAATAAATCAAAAGAATCATGGAAAAAGAGATATAATAACCTTTTTGTATCATGGAATAAATACAGCGCCCTTGAATTATCACTATTAGCGAAATTATTATAGTAGAAGATCAACTGATGACAACTGTCTACAAAAACAAATAGGAGTAGGAAATACTTCATTTTGAAGATACCTTGTTGGGAGATGAGAGCTTGCAAGCATGCCAAAGAAGGTGGCATACCTTGCCACATAGTTTCCGAATAAAGGAATATCATTCACCAAAGAGGTTCAGGAGTTTTTTTTATAGAAGAAAGATTAATGAGCCAAAACAGATGTAAATCATTCTAAAATATCTCTTGTTTAATTTAATATTCGACCACAAGGCTGAGAGTAGTAATTTCAAGGAATTAAGAGTATTTTTTCAAGTGCTTGTCTTAGGAAGTGGGTCACTGCCACTTTATATTATTTCTCTTGGATAGAAGGGGCTCCAAGGAGACATTAGTTGTCAAAAGGAAACAATTAATGTAGCTCATTTCTATGGTGTTGTTTTTGGCTCCTTAGTCCTAATTGCATGCTTTTCTTGCTCAAATGTCAACGCTCTATATTCTGGTGTACATTTTTGCAGGGTAATAATTGATAGTCAATAGAGTTGGTGATATATTTGATTCTGCGATACTTAGTAGTAGCTAGTGGTATATAGCTTGGTAGTACTCAATGATCAGTGATACTCAGTTGTGATTGATGGGTACTAGATACCTTTTTGTGTGCCAAAGAAATTATTTACCAGTTAGGTTGAGCCTATTAGTTAAATCATAGTGATGTGATGTGCCTTTCTCTATTGATATAGATTATAGTTCTAAAGAATAATTTGCAAATATGATAGATGGTTATGGAAATGATATTTGACTAAAGAATCTTGGATAATTGCAATCCTTCTATAGTCTGATGTGGCATTTCTCCAGGGTAATAACTGATAATCAATAGAGTATTAGACATCAGTGATATGTCACTTGGTAGTACTTGATGGTTGTGATATTCATGTGCTTGATGGTTGTTAGATACTTTTTCATATGTCAAAGAACTTATTTTATCACCTCAAGTTTGAGCTACCTACAATGGCACCCTACTCAGCAATAACATAAGGATCCTGGATTTATGCATGCATGGATAAGACCAATGATTATACTTATTTTCAACCCAATGAAAAGGACCAAAACATTTTTCTATTAGATGTGCTCTATAGGTTTGAAACCATTGGTTGCATTTACAAGACTAGGAGGCTATGCTTGAAATTCCTCCAAGGGTGTCAACACAAGAGGATTGTAAAGAGGGAAATGAAACCTACAACTATCATTTCTTACTTCTACCTCTAAAGAAGTCCTATTTTTTTCCTTAAAGGGAGGCCTCTATACATTTCTATACCTGCATTCATTTAATACATGATGCAAGTGGGAAAGGTCATCAAGTGTATACCCAATTATAAACCATTAAATAGGGTGAATACTCTTGTATTACATACAAGAGAGGTATTATGATAGAAAAAAACCAATAACATGACAATATTAATCTCATATCTGAGTGTACACATAATTGACATTACTATTATGATCTACCATCCATTAAGCTTTCCTTGTGAAATAAACATCAAAATCACCATTGAAATTCCAAGTCACAAAGGAATTAACGTCCAAGAATCTTACCATATCAGGAATGGAATGTCTTTGTACTAATTCTTAGCATGGTTACACACTCAAGTGATGGAAATATCTCATATAAAGACCAACTATATATGAAAATCACAGAAACTATACCAATTAGTCTTATGCTACCATTACAGTGTAAAAGACGCCATGTCTCCACTATATTTTGCAAAATTTGAAAGGAAAAATGCAAAAATAATTTCAGTTGGTTAACACAAACACCAAAATTGGCTAATTCCACTAGTTTGGTGGTCAATGGGAAATAATTTACTGATGGTAATAGTGTTTAGCCACTAGATGTGAATTTTAGTGATGGAAATTTCCTTGTTACTGTAGCAAGATATACTTCCGAGTAATTAAAACATGGCTCCATTTCCTTGATACTGTAGCAAGACACACTGCCCAATAATTAAAACACAACCCCATTTCTTTGTTGTTGTAGCAAGGCAAATACCAATCATTAAAAAATGACTCTATTTGGTTTTTCTTGTATCAAGACAAAATTCCCAAAAATAAAACATGACTAAAAATATTTTATAACATCACCATGTACCCTTTACTAAGGTAAATAAAAATATCAGGTATATCCATAAAGGATACCTCTCGAAATAATACGAGTCTATTATTTATAATATTATGTCCATTAAAAAATACATCATGTTTAATGTTAAATTTAGACTAATACTTGACATCATGCCCAAGCATGAATATATCATGGAAACAACTTGACATCATGCCCAACTGGGATAGCCTATTTTCATTTATTATCAGTTTGTATAAATGCTTCTAACAATGTAATGCATAACAATATCACTTGATGGCTACATAATTGGGAAGCTACAAGTATTTCATATTGTTTTTGTTCTATTAGTATTGGGAGATAGGCCAAATACTGGATTCAAAATTTCTCAGAATCAATTCCTCGACATGCGCTCCACATCACCTTCCACTTCCTCTCCATGTCAGTGCCACATTTTTTCCTGTACTGCCATGATCATTATGCAAAGTAGGTAGATTAGATGAGGCTAAAGAGATTTTTAGTGAAGCTTTAATGAGCGAAATAAAGCTAACTTTAGTGACCTATAATGCATTGGTCAATGGATATTGCAAGAGAGGGAAATTGGATGAAGATTTCCTTCTCTTTGAAGAAATGAATGAGAATGACTGCATGCCTGACATAATTACATACAGTACCATAATTTATGGGCTAATAAAAGAGAAGAATGTCTTATAGGATTTGAATTTGCATGATCAAATGGCAGACAATGGCTATGAACTATATATGAAGATAATTCTTTCTAATTTGCAGTGCCCTTGCTAGATCCTTATAATGAGTGGTCGCATTACTTGTGGGACGATTAGCTTTCCCAATCAGTAGTCGACTCAAGGTGATCTTGGGTTGTGTGTTTTTAAAACTATGGTTACACCTCAACCTCTAAAATTTTATTACATCATAATATATCAAATCTATGTTGGATAAAACTACACTGAATCCACTATCAATGTGGACTTATGGAAACTTGCATGAACCAGTAGTCAATAAGTACATGATGGAGGGCCATTTTGGACAGCGAGGCAACTTCTTCAGATGGACTTACCTCTTTATTTGAACTGTGAGGAGAATGGTCTTCTCATAAGAAATAGTGAAATTATATTATTCAATGGTGATAAAACACAATTGTTGAGTTTTCTTACTCAAATTTGTAATCCAATGGTTAAGTGCAAAGGTTCAGGAGCAGCAGTGAAGTGCTTGAATTCAGTTGAACTTTTTTTGATTGAATTTTTATCCTTAGATGCTTTTAGTGCATGTTTGGATGATTTGGTTCTTGCTCATTTTGATTCTCAAATAAATATATTTATGAATGAGCTAGGAAATGAAGTGGAAATGCAATATCTGCTAAGAAAGTGGTTCAATAGCTTTCCTTCTTAGGGCTTCAAATGTTTTAAGGGAGGAAAATTTTTCTTGGAGATTAGCTTAAATAGATTTGCATGATAAGGATTTTGTTTTGATTAATGGTCCTCCAAGTGTCCACAAACATTCATTACATGGATTATAATCATACGTACATCTGGGCTCTATAATGATTATTAACCCTCTAATATGGTGGCCACTTGGTGCAGATTTTGATGGGGATTCCATTCATGTTTTTTTATCCCCAATATTTAGGATCTCAAGCTGAGCTTTCTCAGCTTCTAAGTGTGTATCAACAAATGTTTAGTTCCCATTTTGGAGAGGAAAGAATAGCACTAAATGTTGATACTTGATACATTGTTGTATGTCAATATTTTATCCATTCACATGATGTAGAATCATACCATCGGGGTTGGAACAAAGACCTTGGGCTTTGGAGGCATGTCACTCATGCTACCCCTCCTAATTTTTGATGGAGTATATCACTATCTTATGATTACTATGTCTTCCCATTTGTATTAGTTGTCTTCTTGATGTGTATTATGACATATCCACATTGCATTTTCTCATGGCTATGATCATTTTCATGACATGGACTGGCTCTGTACTTTTTTCATGGCCATGGTCTTGCATATTATTACATGGATCCACAATTTATTATGTTGGCAGCCATGCTTTTTTTCTCTTCTAAGCATCGGTGTGCCTATCTATTTGTTGACAATCGATTGCAAGTACTCACTAGTTCCTTGATCTTTAGCTCTTTCCTTAGAATTCCTCATAAATTGTGTTTATTAGAATGTGTTTCGACCATTGGTTCCTCTTCTTACCGCACACATTAGGGAGTGTTGTTACAACTCTATTTTCCACCGTTGAATCTCACTAAGGACCCATTGCATAGACCAACATTGAATGAGTTGAGGAAATCAACACTAACTGAATCGGTTCTCTTGCACTAGGAGATTTTGAACTTATTAGACTCAAGTTCCTTAAGTTAGAGAGATCTACAAACATCCTCTAGCCTCCTCCATGAATCTATTTAAGGAAGGTCTCTCAAGGAATTAAGGGGAAGAATAATTTGCAAACATGTGTTGTTCATTTTAAAAGAGACTATTCAACCTTCAGATATCAGACTTCTCAAGTTGTGTGAGGGCCAAGGAAGTGTTAGATGAGGGACTAGGGACATGTATTTTTCTCTTCTTATGAATATATATATGTTTGGTTTCCCCTTCATCACATGTATTAATAGTTATGTATAAGTGATTGTTAGATCTCATCTTCCTTGAGTAGATCGGGTTACATCCCGATTTTTGTCCTTTTCATATTGAGCTACTTCTCTTATTTTCACTGTTCATCCATTTGCTGACAATGCATGTTGGGAATTCCCAACCAATCACTACCATCCATTTGAGATATCTTAGAACTCAAAGGCATCCAATATACGTGCATCTAACCCTACAAGCCATGTAATTGAGAAAGAATACAAAAGAATGGATGGCACCGAAAGCTTAAACAAAGAAACTTCTACTAGTAGCCATCTACATTACCCATTTTGACAGTACTATACACAAAATCCCACAATTAGTAAATGCTAAAAATGAATGCTTATTTATGTGCATGGTAAATACTTGAATGCCTACTATCTCCACATTATTTGTGGCCTTTCTAACAAATAGAACTGTCTAAAAATCTCGATCACTACAAGCATTAGCTATATTCTTTAATTTTGTATACAAAAATAATATATTTATTATTGCATAAGCACGAGAGAAGTTATTGCAATTGGGGTGTCTATTACAAATGCTCATGATGGATGAGAAATTGTAGTCAGAATTTTCAAACACCATTAAAAAAAAGAAATATAAGCACAACTATTTCAATATGCAACAGTGGAATAAATCCCCAAGCACGCCAGAAAATGGACTCCAATGACTAGATAAAATGAGAAAGCCCCATTTGGCTTACAAAAACCATAAGGATCCAACATGGTAAAATAATTCCCCAGTCAAAATGAATTGGAGAGAAATAAAAACCATTTTGAATGTTAACAAGCACCAAAATGGAAATCTGGATACAGCATTCAACCTTGAATCTATACAATTGATCATTTTTTCAGGATTAAAAGGCTAAAACCTAGCAACAGGAAAATCAACATACCACTCCAAAGGTGCATGATATGCTTTTATTAAGTAATTAAGTATCCTTTTGAGACTGATGCAAATAGGCTTAAATGGATGAAAAAATCTAATCAATGTCTATGATTTCGCAGACTTCTCAGAGGAGAATGATTGACTTTAACTGAATCTGGTTTCCCAAAGGAAGCAAATAGTAAACAAATTAAAATTCGGAACATGACCTTTATTTTTTTTGTTTAGATGGAAACCAAAATTATTTGAAAATTTTTAAAAACAATCATATGTAGACTATGTGACACCAGTCAGGGGTAACCTTTGATTTAGAAGTGTATTGTGTTGTTAAACCGCGATGGGTTGGGATATATTTGTTTCAAAGATACAATCCTTAGAAACCTAAGGACTGACCTTCAAGAGAAACTGAGTACTAAGGAGGTATCTCCTCTGACAATAAGAAGATATTTTTGTATCTTCTGCTCGAGAAATGTATTCTTCCACTTTCTAGGCACTCTGAAACCACACTGAACAAAGCTTTTTGAAGGGACTAGAAGAAATGAAGAAAATATAACAGGATTTAAGTTCTCTCTAAGCTAGACCCTTAGTAATTGCAAACTATAAACATGTCAAAACATTTTGAAGGAAATGTTTCAATCTGGCTTGAATCAGAACCATTAATAACATATAGCAGTTGTCAATCGTGTAGAAAATCTTATAAAAATTTCACTGTAATTCAAGATGTTCTGAAAGCCGCAAGTAGAAAGAAAAGTTTTAGATAATAGAAAGACAAATTTTTAAAGTATATTTGGAAATATATCTTAAAAACGAAGCTATATCTTGTTATTCAATCAATTGATTAAAATGCAAAGTTGTGATGGTCCAAAGTGATAGTTTTATATTTATAAAAATTAGGAAAAGACATGTTGTATTTGTATCTGTGATTAATTTGTAATAAGCTCTTTGGAAATTAGCAATATTCCTCACACGATCATTTGAGAAATGATTATTATTGATTGCTAAAATATCTGAAAAATTTCTCTGCAACAAACTACCTTTCTCCCTATTATAAATGGGAACTAAAAAAAGTGTATTATCACCTCCAATGCTAAGATAAGTGAAAATAGGAGGATATTTGGGGTCAAGGTTAGACAAAAATTTCACTTTTACCTATTGTTGTGGATGGAATTTTCACCCCATTGCTGCAATTGCAACTACTATTTTTTTCTTATTAGTTTTAGCTTCATTAAAGACATCTAAGACCAGTTTTTCTTGTCATTTGACATCCTAGTATAACTTACGAGCTTTTGATACATAAAATAGAACATCTCTATGATAATAATATTGGAGCAAAGTTTTGTGACAAGTTGTTAGTCAAGTTACCAACACTTTAGCACATAGGGTAGAATAGATATTGACAACGTAGCTTGACCATGATGATAGATCAAACCTCATCAAACCTCATCAAACCTTGTCATAGTATAAAAAATTAAGAAAAATTACTATCCTCTAGTTTCCCACCATGTCCCTTTCTATTCCTTTAAGAATATGCTTGATCAAATCTTCATTTACCTGCTCCCCCATGTGCCTCCAAGGCTTCTCAACACAACCCAAGGAAACACTTGCATGAATTCAATACATGTTTATTTCCATCGAAATGGTAATAATAACAAAAAAACCCAACATTAAAGTGATTCCCAACATTAAAGCTAACCAAAAAAATGAATGCAAAACTTTGAATTTGACTTCAATGTCGCTAGAGTTCATTTTTATTTTAGTAGGATGCTTCTCTTTTAATCAATGCAACAAAGACAACGAGTTTAAAGGCATCCCCTCATATCAAATTATACAAAAAAATTGTCACAAGAAAGCCCAAATATTGGCTACAAGCATCATCTCAAAACAAAAAAACACAACAATATTTTTTATATCAACAAAATTATGAATTGTGGAATTTCAAAATATAGCACCTTTGAATTGAGATTATCCTAGACAAAAGAAATTTCTCTCCAAGCCAATAAATAAATGAATAAAGAAGAATTGGCCACCACTCAATGCAGTGCATCTAAACTCCATGTTAACTACTATAACATCAATAAAATATGATACCATCATGATATATGTTCTATAACTGATAAATTCCCGTAGGATATAGCATAATATGTCTATTCCAAGTATCTCCCATATTATGGAAAACATCAACTCAAAAAAATTGAGCCAAGCAGAAACATCGAAAAACATAAAAATATGGAGTGCAAATACATTAGTGTGGAAGTTAGGTTAATGATATCTATTGAACTATATATTAAATAAATATCATATGATGGTTCCCTGGGGAGCACCACCAAATATATCATATGGAGTAAATGTAAACATCAAAACCAAGTCAGCGGGTCTATGGCTTGAATTTCACCATTTCAAGGGCTTTTCTAGATGACTCTACAAATAAACCAATTAGTGTTTCATCCCTTGCAAGGAAAAGTGAGCCCAAGGACATTTTATTCTATGTAAGTGAGGAATTTTTGGTAGGCCTTTTCTTAATATCCACAAAAAAAATATCAATTCTAAAGTTTTCTTCATCGACTCAAATACATACCCAATCAGGCCTATATATGTAGGTGTGCACTTGATCTTACTATATATATATATATATATATATATATATAAGTATGATAACTTTCGTGAGAGAAATTTTCGATTACGGATCCATGCATGAGAAGAGATACATTCATTTGAAGTAAACATCAAAACCAAGTCAGCATTCTCTGGCTTGAATTTCACCATTTCAAGGGATTTTCTATATGACCCTACAGCTAAACCAGTTAATGTTTCATCCCCTGTAAGAAAAAGTGAGCTCGAGGATATTTTATTCTATGTAAGTGAGGAGGTTTTGGTATGCCTTTTCTTAATATCCACAAAAAAATATCAATTCTAAACTTTTCTTCATCAACTGAAATCAATAAAAAATCCTTGTGATAACAAATACCATCAAGCTTGACATCCATGTGACAGAGTTCACTCAAATATTTTGTCAAACACTTTGGTGACAGACTCAAACAAAACTCAAATTCAAAGTTATAAGGCATATATGAAGTAGATGCATGTATCTTGTTTTCCTTATTTTCTTAGGTCACAAAGAATAGCTTTAGTCTTCATATATGAGCTTGTAACTAAAATTCTATGACAAGAAGTGAACACTACTACATGTGTAGCAATTAAGTCAAGAGTTTATTCAAAAATTTTGCATGCAACAAAAATATGTCAAATAAACGGTAGTAGTAAATGAAGGAATTATACATCAACCCATAAAAAATAAAATAGACATGAAGCACAATAATACATGTACAATATTTTTGAAGCCAAACTGAACAATTTTGAAGAATGAAGAAACCACATTACCATTTTGCTGCTTAGCCTTTCAATGTAGCCCTAGTAGATTAATGTTTCCTTTGATGTGACCCTATCAGATTAATGTCTCCTCTGATGCAACCCTAGCAAATCAATGTCTCAACACTTGAATGGGTGGGGTTTATGTTGACAAAGAGCTATATGGGAAGTTCATCAATGACTCGATGGCGATTCAAATTGCAGATAGATGACTCTTGTGATTCAAATCGCAGATAGATGTTTTGATTCAAATCACAGAACATAGATGGTCTGGCTACGGGGAAGGAGAACAGAGCGGGGTCAAATTCAAATCGTAGATAGATGGTTTGGCTGTGGGGGAAGGAGAATAGAGCGGGAAAAAAATGAAATAAGCCTTAGTAATACCGACGGTTGTGAAATGTAGTGAAGCGTAATGAAATGTCGGAAGACCGATGGGGAACCTTGTGTAATTACCAAGGCTTTTACTCAACTTGTAACCTTAGAAATAGAGCCAATAATCATATTTTAACCATTCAAAGGACAAACAAAACTAACATAGTAACCCTAATTATTTTGAATAATAGATAGAAAGTTGGAACTAGAATCATTATCACACCACCAAACAAAACTTAATGTATCGCTCGATGTGGTGGAAACCGCCTTCAAAAATTACAACCAACCTTTTCACCACACAAAAATTTCATATTATACCTCAAACATTTCAATTTTATACCTTATGCCAATGTAAACTCATGATGTAATGTCACATTTCTTCCACCATGTTACACTTTTATTAAATGTTGTCACAAGATTCAAGCCCATGGTTATACCATAATGCCATTAACTATGTATTATCACACTCTCTTGACATCAACAAGTATCACCTTACCCTATAACCGTACAATATATCATTTTGTGATGTAGTAAAAAATTTACTATTTACCATATAGTTATGTAATTATAAATATTTTGCCTTATTTCCATTTTTTGTTGTTGGAACAATAACATATGATACTCTGTGATATAACCAAGCATTATTATCCCTTTCCAAAAAAAATTGTGTGCCAAAGCATACTAGTTCTATATCACAAGTTTCATGTTCAAAATTTATTCATATTTGGAACTTGAAACTATGTAAGAACATTCAAACAAACTTTACATCATGATAACAATATTTCAAGTATGCATCTTTGGAAAAAAAAAAGTTTTATGTGTCAAATAATAATGTAAACTATAAAAATGAATTCAATCATTCATAATACTTCAAATAATTGGATCTCACCTACTTTAGCTTAAGAAAAGTACAAGGATATCAAACTTTACAACCTTTAACACAAGTGAGCTATATATGGGTCAATAGCTTAGCTAGAGTTTTTAATTTGTTTCAAGCATATCATGAATATCCCCCATCATTGGCACAATATTACTCTTTGTCAAGGATGGAAAAGAAATAAACCGTGTTCATTTCTAGAGAAAATACTTCCAATCTCCTTGATTTTTATTGGAGTCACCGTTCAAAAATTATTCCCACTCTGTTGTCTTTTCTTCTAGTTGGAATTGATTGGTTTTCTTAATAGAGGTCTATATTCAATAAGGTGACCACCACCCTTATAAATTAAAAAAATATATAATAAAACTGACATTGTAAAAGGAAACTAACATATAGGTTGTCATAAAGATTTCTCATAATGTCATCAAGAGATGCGTGTTATACAATTTATATGAGGAACAAAGTGGTCAATACCATATGATAGATGGGTTATTTATTGCACTCTTTGATGCACTAGTGAATGTATGGAGGCATCAATAACAATGCCTTATGAATATGTGGTCCAAATGCACTCTTGGTAAGAACATCAAGGGATGGTGGTGCTCTCTGTCATTTGTAGCAAATATTAGTTATTGGTGTAGTAGAATGGGTTAAAGATATGAACTAATTCATGACATATTTAAGTTTCCCACTATGGAACAAATCATTATATAAATGGTCAAAAGCGTAAGGGAATTCCACCTAGCTCGTTAAATAAATTTTAGAACCTTCTTAAGTTAAAAACCATTCATTCGGCCTTTTTGCAAAAAAACAACCATAGTGTTTTGAGACATCCATAGGCTATCAGATATACTTCATGACAACTATTTTCAATCCAAAAATTTAAATGAAAAAAAATGTAGTTAGGCAATGAATAGCCATGCAACTCAATCCATGGGGTCCTAAGGTCTGTATGGCCTAGGATTTGGGACAAACTTTAGTGGGATATGATACACCAAATACCATAACATTCCCTAACATTGTTGTTTTTTCTATTATGAACATGAATATCAACTTGATATCTTGAATATAAACATGAGTTTATGGGGGATTTCATTACCTTGTATATTTCCTTTGGTATACTATTCCATGGGTCCATGGGAGGAACTGTTTTTTAAACTCCTCGGTCAATCTCTCCTTGTGTAATTTCTAGAATGATAGATACATGTGAATGGAGGGTAATTTAATTAAACCCATTCATCCTTGTGATAAGCGTGAAAGGCCACAACCTCAAGCTCATATAATCTCCACTAAAATTATACAATGTACATGTTTTGGTGAGGATAAAAAATTCTAATATAACCCTATATCTTTTCATAACTTGAAATCATACTAGAACTTAATTTCTTCCATTCATTGACTATTTGATTGAGAAGCATTGTGATATAAAATGAAATATTTCATAAAAAAGAAAGAGATAATGTTTTGAATATTAAATGGTTAATATCATTCTTTCTCACTTTTATTTCCAAAAATTTAAAAAAATAAAGCCTTTAAATGTATTGGAAAAGCATGACTGAAATTGATTTAGATTGAACAGAACATCTGTATCAATATCCTTCTTCTGTATCTTCTTGTTCTTCATCCAACTCATCGACATCTGATTTATAAATGGTGTTGAAATGATTGACCATTTCATCATCATCATCAATTATGTCATTTTCAATAATATCCTCATCAACATCGTCATCAATAATTGTTGCCTCGTCCCCTACGCCTAGTTCATCTTCTATATCTTCTTCATCTGTCAATGCATCTTCCTACTCATCTGCCACCGCATCATCTTCTTCTTGCTCAATATCATCTTCTTCCTCTACAGTATACTCTATTGGCCTTCCTCTTGGATCATGTCTAATAGCAAATGACCATCCATTCTCACCTGGAACCTCTAAGTAAAAGACTTGTTCACATTGGCTTGGAAAAACATAGCGATCTTTTCCTGCTTCAAACTGCGGTTTTTTAACCATTGGAAATCCGTTTTCATGTTGAATATCAGTTATGTCATCATCACGTACATTCATTCCTAGCCTATACCATTTGACGTTGAACAAAACTAATTTGAAGGAATTAAAGTCACACTCAACTATATCATCTAAAAACCCATAATATCTATTTTCAGATTCTCGAGGATGTCTGTCACTCCTGGAGGAAACACTAGTGACCTGGAATATTGCAGTTATCCATATATCAAAATTTTTCCTATTATCATCCAACTATTTAATGCGAAATTTATGACCATTTCACCACATAGCCTTATGGTGTTTCAACTGCAATATGCCAAACATGAAAAATATGCATTAATTCTCAATTAATAATTAATCATATAATTTACACAACTTGAAAATTATTTGAAAAATCAAACTTGTTGTCACATTATAAATATAATATAAAATAAGTAATGAATAAAATAGGTGAATCAATTGCTTACCTTTCTATCTTTCAAACCATATGCTAAATCAATTTCCCTGTCCGTAACATTTCCATCTCCACTACGATAAGCTTCTCTAACCAATTTAGACAGTAGTTGCCATGATAAACTATCGTCATTACATTATTTACATCTTTCAATCCATTCACTCATCCACTCAAGATTGTTTTCAATGTATAAAAGTAGTGCCTCATAATCTTGATCACCTGAATAAAAAACAATAATTCACCAATATTAAATATAACTTATAAACATGGTAAATTATATTAATTAATAAATGATGAAAGAATAAGAATTAAATGAATATGATCATATACATGGTGTAAAAAAATGAAACATTATATGTATTATATATAATAAATCTTTTACCTCTCACTTTCTTCATTCTACCTTTTCCCAATAGGTGCTCCACTTCAAATTTTTTGATGGAGTTCACATCCCAAATGCAATCCACAACATCCATAATTGGCACAAATAATATAGGAATATAATGACTAATATACACCATGGATTCATATACCACATTCCCTCCACCATAGAACCCTTAGGTCGTGCTCTTTGTCTAACCAAAGCCTTCAAGGATTTCTGGTGCCTCTCCACCATCCACATTGACCTTGTGTGTATTGGTCCACACATTTCAATATCCTCAACTTGGTGTATCAAGTAGTGTTCTTGTGCATTGAAAAATTTTGGAGGTAGATAATTTTGCATTTCACACATTAGCCGAGGAATTTCTCTCTTCCAATACTTTATTTCATCTTGATGGATTTCATTCAATGACAACCATCTGCAAATCATTACACAAGGTTATTTCAATGAAACATTATATATATTACATTACAAGTAAATTAACACATCATGTCATTAAGTACAAAAATAAATTGTAGCGATATTTTGCGTATAAATCAAAACTAATTACCTCATGTATTTACTAGGACCATATATAACTTGTTTGACATTGTTGTTGAAGTCGTTTGGGAGAGATACAAGTAGAGCATACTATAACAATAAAAAATGAATTGTTATTTTTTTCCAAATTAAACAGAAAAAAGGAAAATTTAAAATATGTATTCAAGAAATAATATATACCAAAAAATTACCTTAACAAAGGTAAGCCAATCATGTGTTTTCACCCCACTGAAGTAACCTTTCTTTGTTAAGATATTATTTATGTTTGAAGCAAAACCTGTTGGAAATTTAATTATTCTAACGACCTCTTTTACATCATTTCTTTGTTGTTTTGTTAATAACCATGGAATATTATTATAATTTTGACGTCCATTTTTATTTGATATGTCGATCACACTTTTCATTACATGATTCGATTTCTCAATGTCAGCACAATTTTTGTCATTTTTATCTCTATCATGTGCACCATCTATGATTTGCCATAACATTTCTGTCACATTCTTCCCGATATGCATTGTATCAAACAAATGAGCTATTTTTAGGTCCTCATAGTAGGGAAACCTCGCTAATTGAGAAGGATAACATTTCATTCCAGGTGGAAGTACAATATTAGTACCTTCACGATGACGACCTTGATATCAAAAAATAAAATAAATCAGAACAATAATGATCAAATACAATTAAATAAATTCATTAATTAAAACAAAAATTCCAAACATTACATAAACAATTAATATATATATATATATACATATATAGACAAATTACGTAACAACTGCTAGACGATTATTAATTCTGTTATATTCCGACTTCCACTAATGAGGTGTCATTCTTCGTGGTTTTAATCCAGTTTCTTATTTATCATTGAAAAGATGTTTTTTAGTAGTATGATACTTATGGTTCCTAGAGAGGAAGTGCCTAAACTCATCAAACACTATCTTTCCTAAGTCTGGCGAATGATGATACTTCATCTTAGGGCCACAAAATGGACATGCAAATCTACCCTTTATTTGAAGACCTGGAATTATTGTATCAATAACAATTATACTATGAGATCATTTTTAAAAGATGCAATATGGTATATCTAATTTAGATAATTATATATTATATTAAAGTGCAACGAAATATTACATACCACAAAAATGTGTTAGTCTTGGGGCATCATGAATTGTCCATACAAGCATTCCATGACATTGAAATCTCTTCTGCTTGATTAGTTTAGTGATGTCATACATAGTGATGCCATGCCATAAATTTATTAGCTGATCGATAAGAGGCTCAATATATACATTCATATCTTTGACCTGGTACTTACCTAATTGTTCAAAATTATGGTACATAATTACTACCATGATATATGTATATATAAGTAAGTAAAGAAATAAATGATATTATGAAAACAACGAGAGAAATGAAAATGTTACATTCGAAAAAATAATGTATCAAATACCTAGAATAATCATAGTCAACATTATGTGCTCCCTCTTTATTGACATCCAAGGAGGAATGTTATTGTTGATAACGAAAATAGGCCACACTGAGTAAGTAGATCTAAGCTCTCTCAATGGATTAACACCATCAGTTGCCAATGAAAGCCTAAAATTACGAGGTTCATTTTTAAAATCTACATATTTTTCCTCGATTTCTTTAAATGTAGAACCATTTTCAGGCATTCGACGAACACCATATCCACTTCTATTATTTGAATGGTAATCCATAACCTGTGCTATTCTCTTACACCTGAACATTCGCTATAAATGTGGAATTATGGGAATATGACGAAGAACCTTTTGAGGCACCTTTTTTGTTAGTTGATCTATTTGATATCTACTGGTACCACATTTCAGACATTTGGTTTTCGACGCATGTTCTTCGTAATATATAATATCATCTTTAGGACATGCATCTATAGTGTTATATTCCATTCCAAAGTCTTTCATAAGAGCACGTATATCTCGATATGTTCGAGGTAAAGTATTTGGCCATGGTAACAAAAATTCACGCAATAATCTAGAACATAAACAAAAACTAGTTAATGTAAACATTATCAATCATATATAAGTATTGAATTATTATTTTACACATTTATTACAACTAAAAAAAGGGAAAATAATGAACATTTACATATATGTGATCATATATACATATTGCATACCTTAGGATCTGTGTCATACATCTGTTCGACAAATTATTCATAACCTTTAAGTTCACCAGCAACAATGTAGCAGAGAGAAGAGTTTCATTTGAGTGTTCAAAAAGTCGTTCATTTGATGTTTCAATTAGAGGTACATAATAAATACCATCACTATCTCCACCATCATCATGTGACTCACCATACAAGTCTTCGAGCATTTTATTTGTCCCATCATTACTGTGAACTCTCATTATTGTCACCATCTACCTCCATGGGATCATTAAAATCATCTTCATCATTCACTTCATGTTCTTCACCTTGTACAACATCATTTCCAATAGTAATATTTGTTGCAATATTCTCCTGTACTGGTGCAACATCATCTAATCTACTACTATTTAGTTGTGGAAGTTGGTTCTACAAAAATTTGGGGGGAAACTGTGCCTTTATGAAAATTACAAACAACCATCAAACATTACTGCGTATATAACAAATATTAAAATAATATAAAATTTTACGATATAATCAAAATGAAGATAGATAATTAATTACCACGAGACGATAGTACTCATTCAATCCACCATCAACATGCCCATATTTCCTACAATGCATTGTTGTTGTTGCTATTAAAACTCTAACATTATTTCTCATACAACATTTTTTGCAAGGGCAATAAAATTTACCATCACCCCTTTCACCCTCTTCAATTTGTTTTCCACCTCTAATGTTTTCTTCGAAGAACACCATCTCCACTTCTATTCTTTGAAGCTTGCAAAAAGGCTAAAGGGATAACATGCATGAATATAGGAGAGGGTAATATAAATTTTGAGTAGAAGGCTAGAGAGGGAGAGCTAACTGTTGGCCACCTATAAATTTTGTCATACTCAATGGTGGCTAATTTTGTCTTTTAAACCTTCAAGAGATAGTTCCCTTTGAAAAATCATCATCTTTTGAAGTTTTATGATGATTATTACCCTTTGAGTTAATCTTCATTGTTGTTTCACTATAAGCCCTCAAGGACCTTCTATTCACCAAGAGAAAACTGCTTATAAACACTTCATTTCTCACCATTCACCTCTCCATTTTCACTCCCACAAATTCTCCATTTTCATCCTTGTTTCCCTCACCAAATCCCTCAAAAACACCTTCATTTAACCTATAAATCATCCTAACCCTATTTAAACCTCATATCTTACCTTTATCTGGTTTAAAAACCCTTTTCTCCCTTATCGGAACCCTCAAAATCCTCTGAAAAACCTTCATTTTAGCCTAAAAACCCATTTTTCAGCATTAAGGCCTTAAGCCCCTTTCGGCCTTAGCCCTAGCCCCTTTCCGCATATGACCTGCACTATGACCAAGCGCGAAGCACTCATCGCATTGCAAACATTCATTGCAGTTGCAATTTCCCTTTACCCTTTTCTTTTTCCTCCTCTGATGCCGATCCCCCTATTTAATCTCAGTCGTCAAATCCACAAGAACCGATGGCCGAGATTCAATCGCGCTCCGCCCATAGCCCTCCGACATCATGCCTGATAATTAAATCCTAACCATCGATCATCCTTTAGATCGAACGACCCTCGCATAATCGCATATCGCAAAGGCTTATTCCCTTACCCTTTGACCTCCACCGATGCGATGCTCCGTTGAGATCTCCACCGTTCATTTCCCCTGATCTAACGGCCTGCGCTTCATCGCAGGCTCCCTATGCCTTCCATTGATGCCTTCCGCTGATTTAATCCTGATCGTTGACCTCTCATCCTGATCCAACGACCAGTGCTTTATTGCACATCACAAATCCAAAGTCTCGTTCGCTTTTCACCTCCAATGTGTGATCCCCGATTTAATCTTTACCATTCATTCTGCCGGATCCAACGGTCCATGCTTCATCGTAGTTTCACCATCCTCCTGACCCTTCATCCACCATCTTTAATCTCCGCTGTTGATCTTCTCAAATCTGACGGCCCACAATACTTCTGCTTTTCAAATCCCGCCCTTCTTTTTCTCCCCCATCGATAGATCTCAGTCGTCGATCCTCATGATCTGACGGCTCTCATTGATCCTTCCTGCCACTCTTATAAAAAAAAATTTCCTAAGAAAAAACCCTTCCGCCCTTTATAAAATGGTGGGCCCTCCTTTCTCTTGTGTTTTTACCCCGCCATTACTTTCCCCTTCAATATCAATCTCCGCCGTTGATTGAATTTGATCTAACGGCAATCAGCGCTCCCTCCCATTTCCACCTCTTGTTCTTTGTATAATCACCCTCGCCTTTATTATAGCCCTTTAACACTATAAACCCATGGCGCTCATCATTTACCCAAAGCCTTTCTGCTACATGACAAAATAAATGTCGGTCCCACCATACATCCCCTGCACACCTTTGGACCTATCGCGCTCAACCTGCACCATTGGATCTGGAGCCTCCAATCCAACGGACCAGAATCCATATCGCGTAATTTTTGGCCCCTTTTCACAGTGCGCTACTTTCGTGTGATAAAATTTGTCTTAGAAATCCATGTGTCAAATGATAACGTATATCGCGTTCCAAAAGCTAATACCACTTACCCCACAAATGCTACGCGAAAACCGCTATCGGTTTTCCCAAAACCACTTCTTCTCAATTCGTGCCCAAAATCAAATTTAAACCTCTTTTTCATTTTTCTGCCACGGTTTTTCTCCTCCTATTGCTGCAACCACTCATCCTCACTGCTCCGAAACACTTCCACAAACCTTCCAAAGCAGTTTTAAACCAAATCTTCGCAGGATTTAAATTAACTTTGTTTGTTTTCTACAGGTTTAATGAAGATTAAGGTAAACCCTCCCGCAGCCATTACAGTGTTATTATGGGCCAAGGGCAGCCAAAAAATTATTACAAGAAAAAAAATTATCTCGAATATCAACAGAAGTTATTGTAAAGATAAGAAAGTGCCTTAAAGTCAATCTTTTTACCCACTAAGCCTAAAAAGCAGAAATAGAATAAATGAAACAGAGTTGTAACTCGATGCATTACTGCCTTATGCCTTGCATGGTTTTCAAGGGTAGAAGTTGCATTTAGTATAGAATTAATGATACTCAACCCAAGAACTCTTCCACCTCCTCATTTCTTCTATAAATACTTCTGAAGAAGATAAGAAGTTGTTGGTTGGTTTATCACTAGTTGTAACACTGGAACTCTCTGAAATAATACATATTCTGTTTGAAGTTGAAGAGGAAATTGAAGTCTTGGAAGCTTGATGATGTTTTGACATGCTTGTTCTTGAGAAGGCTCTATCATTGGATCCTTGAGCTCGACTATTGGTGATGTATTCATAACTGTTTGTTGTTTTTCCTATTTTCATTATGTTTCATAAATTCTTACTACAGTAGGACGAAAATGTTAGGCTAAGAAATGACTCTTGGAATCACCTTAGACCTGTTTATCCTTCACTGTTTTATGTTTTCTTCTGCTGAGGTATTTTAGAGTTTTTAATCATTATCTTGAACCCTTATGCTCATTTATTTCTCAAATAGTTCAAATAGTTGGTTCCAGCATGATTTATGGTTTTTCGTGCTTGTCTGCTGCCACTTGAAAGCTATTTTTGAAGTCTCCATTTGAAGTACCATTTTTTACAATTAACCAAGGAGGTCTTTTTTTATCATACCCTTTGTCCCTGCTTGAAAAATTGTTTTAAAGGTCTTTATAGTTGTGATCATAGATGTGTTAGGTGTTCCCTCTTCTATGACTGCAATTATCAGTGAATCTTTTTTGTTTTCTAATTCCTTTGAAATAAAATCTTTGAGGAAATAGGGTGTTCCCTTAATCTTCGATTTCATTTTAAAAGTTGTCTTGAAGTCATTATTTGCTTAAAGTGTGGTTTGTAGAATTCATGGTTAGCCCTGTCTATCAAATACCTCTTTATTGTTCAAATTATGTTTTAAGTTCCCTTTGTTGAGAATTCAATTTCTCTTTCCAAATCATTAATGTCCATCTCATTCACAAAAACTAAAGGATCCTGTGGCCAAGTTAGATTTTCCCTTTGATATCCCATATCCATTTATGAGCTTGTTCTTCACTTCTTCTTGACTGCATTGCCCAATGAACCTAACACTCCTTCTTTCTATCTATACTACCTAGACCTTCCATGTTCTGCTATACCAATTCAATCAAACAAACAAACCAAACAAACACTTGCAGTTAATAACTAGTCTAAAATCAATACTTAAAAACAAACAAGATATACCCTTGCAAACAAATAACTTGAGAGATCCCTCTCTGAGAACAGGAGGACTAGATCTTGGAACTCTAAAGATTGGTTCCGATGTTTTCTTGTCTTTTGGTTAGCCAATCTATCAAAACTCAGGAACACCAACACTATTGAAGGCAGAGAATGGCTAGAAGGCCAAGTCCTTAAGGAAAATGAGAAAAGAAAAGTAAAAAAATAGAAAAGAAAATGAAAAATCATAATGGAATAAGAAAGTTTACCATTGTATAATTTCATTTTTGCTCCCAAAATAATTTAAAAACTTAGAAAATGGGAAAGGGAAAGTAAAAAAAATAGAAAAGAAAATGAAAAATGGTACTGGAATAAGAAAGTTTACCATTTTCTAGTTTCATTTTTCCTTTCAAAGACTTGAAAAACTAAGAAAATAGGAAAGAGAATGTAATAAAATACAAAAAAAAAAAAATGGAAAATCATAATGGAATAAGAAATTTTACCATTTAATGATTTAATATTTGCTTTCAACGATAAGTTACAAGATTCTAAGGGAGACTAATCATAAGAAGGTTTAGCCTAAGTATTGTAACAAAAAATTTAATCAAGCATAGAGAAATAAATAGAACCTCGAAGTATCTATGCCTTGCAAAACAATTAAATATTATAATTTCAATAAAAATGAGAGACAAGAAATATACATTACCTCCAATGTATTTTTTTGATTGTTGTAGTAGTTGCTTTCTTCGCAGAATCTGGCAATATAAAAAACCCTCTATCATTTCTTTATAACATTTACTCAAAATTAAGACAAGTCTCACACAAGAGCTTTAGCTAGGAAACTAAGTTCTTCCAGTTTATTCTAACAATTATAAATGAGAGAGAAGACCTCCTGATATATATATGATGCCTTGCAAAAATATTAGAAGAAAACCATGTGATAGTCTAATATCATGTGCCAATACAATTTTCTCAAGGCAAAATGTGAGCTAAAACAAGAATCATTCTTAGTTGCATGGTCTAAAACCATTTTGAGCCAATAAAAAAATATTTCCTAAAATAACCACCTCAACGAAATCAAGAACATAATAAGTGGACTAGTGAAAGAGAAGAAGTGAACTCTAAAATATGCCCACTCGCATGTGTGGATGATGTGTAGTCAAAACATAGTAATATTTTTCCTATGAAAAATTTTAGTAGCATCATAACTAGGTCAATTTTTTCCCAATTTTCTAATATGACCTCATTTTTAGAATATCATAGTCATTCTACATTTAATGGCATAGATTCAAGGAAAATTTGGGAATTATTTCAAAATATAGCTACTCCTGAAGCTGACTTCCCTAAAAAATGTGTTCTAACAAGCTTGTTAACCTTAAGAATTGGTCCATGTGGCATATATATGATGATGACGTGGATTCCTTCTCATCATATATCACACTATCATGGATCCCTAGACAATGTATTCCACTATAGTGTCACATATCCTAAGAAAAATAACACAAATAAAAAAATAAACATATATGTTTATATGCATGTGTTATTTTTGGATTCCTTCTCGATTAGTCTCCCTTAAAATTTTGTAATGATATTACGACATTTGTTCAACACGTCCTCACACATCGTAATACCGATGGTAGTCCCCAATTCTGTCGCACTACTGAAAAGCGTCTAAATACTTCGCTATTGCGACTTTTATCCCCAAATCGTCACAATACCGATGGTTGCCCGCAAATCGTCGCAATATCGACGTTTGTCCTGAACCATTTCTTAGAAACTTTTGCATTTCCAATGTTGTGCCCCGAACCGTCAGTTTACCGATGACATTCCTAAATGTCGCAATACCGACGTTGTCCCTATATGTTGGTATAGCGACGGTTGTTCGCGAGATTTAAAAAATTGAGAAAAAATGGGGAAATTTCTGACAATATGTCAAAAGTGTCAGAATTTTGACCAAATGTACTAGTGTAGTCATGAGATGTTTTATCATGTAAATGTATTTAAACTCATAATGGACAAGGAATAAGGGGTTAGTTAGTAAATTGATTGAAGTAACGTGGCTTGTGGATGTGATATTTTTCTTTTATGAATAAATTACTTAATGCAGAGTTCCTGGCAGTTATTTTTAGATAGTCTTGTGGTACGTTCATTTAAATTTGTGTTCCTCCTGTCTAACTGTTATTTCAATTGTTTTCTTTCAGTTCTTTTTAAAGGTGTACTAGAACAATTTATCTACAATTCATCATGGATGTTATATAATAATTTTGTATTTATGTTTCATATGGAATTCATTATGCATTTTCCTTCTCTGTTGTTCTAGATACTCAGCCATAAGATTTGGTAGAATTATTCCAATGTAATATGTTACTTTTGAATGAGTATATTCATTTTTTTTTATGTTTTTTCCCACTATACTGCAATATTATTAATTTATATGGTGTGCCTACCATACCTTTGTCTTTATAGTTGGTTTTTTATATGCACTGAAGTATTGATTTGGCCATATTCCTGATCACATGCGCTAATGCCCTTCCCTCATATTTCCCCATAAATTTCCATAAAATTATAAATGTTATTCCCAGATCCAGTATTTGTAAGTCATTGAGCTTCAATATCCATTATCTGTAGACTTGTGGTGATGGAACCCCCTTTGGTTAGAAAGGACTAGTTTCTAGCCCAAATAGGCCTATGGTTACCTATGTTTCCCTTTTTTCAGCCTAAAGGAATTTACACAGCGCCGACATAGTGGTGTCATTGCTAGGGAGCGAACATTGAATTTTCCTCGAGAGAGTTGAAGATTGTATTCTAACCCTGTGAGATGATAGGTTGTTATAAATATATAGGATGAAATCACATTGAAGTTGTGTTGTGGTAGACTGCATGTGTGGTTTTGTGGATAAATTTGGCTCCTAAAATACATACTAGACAGAGCCCTGACCCTAATCCACCAGAATTTTTTAGTAATCCTAAGAATTTGTTAAGAAAGAATAAAATCACTAAATAAACTCAAGCTACCAACATTTCTATTGGCAGATCCTACTCTCTACCTAAGGGTTTATTCACTATAGAATATCTTGAGTTTGACATGATTTTTGAAAGTTCCTTGTTCAGGACCAAGTATGAAACTTTTACCTATGATATTGCTATATATGAATCTGTGTTAAGACCTTATATCCTACCTGCAACATCTTACATCGGTCGATTTGATAAAGGTGTATTTTTTCAGTCACAAGAATTTGAAAGTCTGGTGGATAAATTTTAGCCTAGTGTTAAAAAATCAGCTAGTTCCTAGCCTGTCTTTTTTAGTCCAATTGTTGCACCTATTCCACTTATTGTCCCAATATCTATTGCGTCATTTTACACACCTGCTACCAGCTCACTTTTTAGTAAAGGTCCTACTTTGCTTGTTGTTCATAAATTCCCTACCACAAAAACTACTCATCATATTATTCTGCCTCCCTTTGTTTCCTCTATATCGATTAGTACCACAACATGTTTAGCTTTTATTCAGACAATATTAATGGTAGCTAGGTATGCACCTCTTTTTCTACCTACTTAGTTGCATGATATACCTCAGAAATATGGTCAAAGACTCCCTCAATATGATGGTACATGAGAGAATACTTCCAAACAACAAGTGGATAAAGTGAATGACTTCATGGATCTTGAGGATGTTGATCATGAGGATTGAAATATGAGATTTTTTGCACATAGTTGCTCTAGGGAGGTCAAAAAGTGGTTCAAAAGTGTTAGACCCGAAATGTTTTCTACCTATTAAGAATTTGAGGATGCCTTCATTGCAATATGGGGTAACAAAAAGAACCCTTTGCAGATCCTTTCTGAATATTATAGTTTGAAGAGGAATCTTGGTGAAATAGTCCAAGACTTATCGATACTATTCAAAAATTTGTATAATTATATCCCTGCAGACATAAAGCCCCCTCCTAGTCTATATTTTCTCCATTGTAACCTTGATGTTTTGATCTCGAGATGAACTACCAACTCATGGAAAGAAATACGGAAACACTTGAATACATGCAAAGCAATGCAGTCAGGTGGAGGCCAATTTTTTGGTGAAGAAATCCAAGATGAAGTAAGAAATAACAGTAATTATAAAAGAGGAGCCTTCTAGTTTCTATGATGAAAAATTAGACACCTTGGTCAAGTAAATGGATAAGATGATGGAGAAAATTACTTTGACTAACCGGGCTACTACTAGACAACCTCAAGTGGGTCCATAGATCTGGAGCCCTAATATTGGAAGCCAACCACAAGTCCAAATTAAACAAAGAGAGCATAAAAGTCTAGAGCAGTCACACCAACAAGTAAGACCACATTTTCAGCAAAATTATGCTCAATAATAAGATGAGGAAGATGAGAAAATACCAGAGGATCAAATTCACTTTTTTGGGGATAGGGAGTAAATTTTGTATTTGACCAAATAAGATCAAGAGCAAGAGAAGTTTGAAAATTTTGTGACAGAAGATGAATAATTTTTTTTTCTTAGTCACCAATTGATATGTTGATGGCTAAGTCTGAGGAGTAAAAAAAAGGGTATGGAAATTCCATTATGTAGGTTCAAAGAAAATATTTATTAAAGATCATAATTGTGGGAAACAGAACATCAAATAAGGATGTGGAAATGAGAACTACAAAGAAGGATGTGGGAGGAAACAGTAAAAATAAATATGTGCCAAGTAGCAATGGTTAAAAGAAATATCTACCAATTACTATTTTGCAGAGGAAAGATAATTCTTCAAGGGAAAATGCATGTAAGACACATTTTATCCCTAAGGAGGCATAAAAGACACAAAATCCTTTCAACTTTGAGACTGAACTTCCCAAGCTCAAAATTTCCATTCCTCTAGGTGAGCTACTAAAAAATTATCGATATAGGACTAAAATATTGAAGGCTTTGAGGATTGACAGGCCTTATGATACAATCAACATAACTAATGATAACATGACTTCATTTTTAGTCCACATATTGATGACAGAGCTCAGGATTTAGAAGTTCCTCCTTTTTATGTTAGCTTGAATGTACATGATCAAGTTATTCATAATGCCATGCTGGATGTTGGAGCGTCCCACAAATTGATTCCCAAGGTAATTATGCAGAGGGTGGGAGTTGATATTACCAGACCAAAAAAGGACCTATACTCTTTTGATTTGATCAAAGTCAAGTGCCTAGGGTCGATAAAGGATTTAGCAGTCTCATTAACTTAGATTCCTTCCAAATGTATGGTGATGGACATTTTTGTAGCAGACATACCTCCTAAGTTTGGCATGATTCTATCCATGTCATGGATAGTAAAACTACATGGTGAAATGCAGACTGACCTGCCATATATCACAGTTTCAGTATTTGGTGGCCAAACTAGGATGGTGTACAAAGAACCACTAATACAATTCGTGATAAAAAATAAGGAGAATCCCACAAATCATCCAATATATTCTACCCACTCTGATTTAGATTAAATTGTTTTATTTACTATAAGATGTCTTAATGAAGTATAAACAAGTTCACTCCTAATAACAGAGACAAAAAGGAAGAAAACATAAAACAAGCCTGAGGGGCTTTCGTAGTACATTATATTAGATATCATTTTTGGGATTCAACTTCTTTAAGTAAGTCATTCATCTATGACCATTTCCATGAGAGGTAGTCGTAACTGACTAATTTCTCATGATTTTTAAATAGCCCACTTAGCACTCATTGCATAGAGTGATGCTCACAGGGGTGAAGAAGTGGGATTGAAACTAGTGAAATGAATCACATAGCGTCAATCATCACTTTCGGGGCTTGCACCTGCTAACCAGGGTTTCTCTGGAGGTCACCCATCCCAGACCTCCTCTGGCTCAAGCGTGGTTAACTATGGAGTTTTCCCCACAATCAAGCCCACTAATCTTGCTACCCCATTTGCAAAACCTTAGCAAGTATTGTGCCTCATGAACCACTCAAGTAGAGATCCCTTTACTCTATGTATTGAAGTATGAGGGGTTTTTTCAATGCATTATATTAGATATCATTTTTGGGATTCAACTACATTAAGTAAGTCATTCATCTATGACCATTTCCATGAGATGTAGTCGTAACTGACTAATTTCTCATGATTTTTGAATAGTCCAGTTATAACTCATTGCATCGGGTGATGCTCACAAGGGTGAAGAGGTGGGATTGAAACTAGTGAAATGAATCACATAGCATCAATCATCACTTTTGGGGTTTGCACCCGGTAACCAGGATTTCTCAGAAGGTCACCCATCCTAGAACTCCTCTGGATCAAGTGCTCTTCACTGTGGAGTTTTCCCCACAATAAATATCACTTAGCTTGCTACTCCATTTGAAAAACCTTAGCAAGTATTGTGCCTCATGAACCACTCAAGTAGAGCTCCCTTTAATCTTTGTATTTAAGTATGAGGGGTTTTTACGGTGCATTATATTAGATATCATTTTTCAGATTCAGCTGCGTTAAGTAATTCATTCATCTATGACCATTTCCATGAGAGGTAGTCGTAACTGACTAATTTCTCATGATTTTTGAATAGTCCACTTAACACTCATTGCATTAGGTGATGCTCACAGGGGTGAAGAAGTGGGACTGAAACTAGTGAAATGAATCACATAGAATCAATCATCACTTCCGGGGCTTACACCTGGTAACTAGGATTTCTCGGGAGGTCACCCATCCCATGACTCCTCTGGCTCAAGCACGTTTAACTGTGGATTTTTCCCCACAATCAATCCCACTTAGGTTTCTACCCCATTTGCAAAACCTTAGCAGGTATTGTGCCTCATGAACCACTCAAGTAGAGCTCCATTTACTCTTTGTATTTAAGTATGAGGGGTTTTCACAGTGCATTATATTAGATATAACTTTTAGGATTCAACTGTGTTAAGTAAGTCATTCATCTATGAGGAGTTTTTGGATGGGTGACCTCTCGGAAAATCCTGGTCACCAGGTGCAAGCCCCGGAAGTGATGATTGATGTTATGTGATTTGTTTCACTAGATTCAATCCCACTTCTTCACCCCCGTGAGCATTACCAGATGCAATGAGTGCTAAGTGGAATATTCAAAAATCATGAGAAATTAGTCAGTTATGACTACCTCTCATGGAAATGGTCATAGATGAATGACTTATTTAATGCAGTTGAATCCCAAAAATGATATCTAATATAATGCACTGTGAAAACCCCTCATACTTAAATACAAAGAGTAAAGGGAGCTCTACTTGAGTGGTTCATGAGGCACAATACTTGCTAAGGTTTTGCAAATGGGGTAGCAAGCTGAGTGGGCTTGATTGTGGGGAAAACTTCATAATTAAGCGTGTTTGAGCCAAAGGAGTTCTGGGATGGGTGACCTCCCAGGAAATCCTAGTTACCGGGTGCAAGCCCCAGAAGTGATGATTGACGCTATGTGATTCATTTCACTAGTTTCAATCCCACTTCTTCACCCTTGTGAGCATCACCCGATGTAATGAGTGCTAAGTGGACTATTCAAAATTCATGAGAAATTAGTCAGTTATGACTACCTCTCATGGTAATGGTCATAGATGAATGACTTACTTAACGCAGTTGAATCCCAAAAAATGATATCTAATAAAACAAGCCAACAAGAAAATTGAGGAACAGTACAACAAAACAGTCCATGAAAAATCTTAAAATTTGAAAGTTGAAGTGAGTGAGGAAAAAAAAAAAAAAACAACACATTTGGACCATGCATTTTGATGAGTCAGTAAGCAAAGAAGGCACTGGTTCAGGGGTATGGATAATCAACCCTGAAGTCAGAAAGAGCAAGATTTTCTCATAAAAATTAGCTTTTGACTGCACCTACAATGTGGTGGAGTATGAAGCACTTATTTTGGGTTTGCAAGTGTTAAAGAAATCAGCAGCCAAAAGGATAACTATATATGGGGATTCAAAGTTAGTTATCAAGAAATTTAAAGATGAATTTTAGACGATCACCCCCATATGCGTGCTTATAGGAATGTTGCCTTAGATTAATTGCAATTTTTTTTTTGAATATAAATTTTTAGTTGTTCCTATAAGAGATAATTTTGTTGCATATGCATTGGTTACATTGATCTTTGATTTTGAAATTTCTAGGAGCATTAGAGGCAAGTAAAAAGTTGACGTAAAATACAGGCCCGCTGTCCCAGATAACATAAAGTATTGGCAGGTCTTTGAAAATGACAAACAATTGGAAAAATTCTTGTTGTTGAAGGAATACTTTTCCAAAATGCAGTTGGATAAGGACTGCAGGTGGGAAGAAGAGGATAAGGATACTTTTATTAATAAGATGAAAGAAGAGTTGGACAAGGATGGGACATAATTTAAAGTGTTGCAACTAAAAGAAATTGTCTTTCCAAGAGAGCTAGTACCATTGGAAGAGATTTTTTATTAGAATTATGTGGCTAAGAGGCCAAATTTGGTGTTACCAGCGATGGAATGAGGGAATGTAACATAGGTATATCAGATAAGACAAATATGATCAAGCTATCCAAGACTCTAAGTCTAAAAAAGAAGCAGAAGTATTTGGATTTGTTGAGAGAATTTTCTATGTCTTTGCCTGGGGATATGAGGATCAAAATTTATATGACAATAAAGTCATCCAACACACGATACCCATCAAAGAAGATCAAAATCCATTCAAACAAAATCTACGGAGGACAAATCCTATTCTGCTACCTTTTATCGAAAAAGAGGTAAGAAAATTATTTGATGATGGTATTATTATACCTCTTAGATTTTCTAAATGGATATCTAACTTAGTGCCAGTTTGGAAGAAGAGAGGAGAAATCATATTGTGTGTGGATTTTAGGAATTTGAACAAGGTGTCTCTCAAGGATAACTATCCATTGTAAAAAATGGATCATACCATTCAGAAAGTGGTGAGTGCCAAGAGAATGTCACTGTTTGACGATTTTTCAAGGTATTACCTTATTCTAGTTCACCTAGAAGATCAAGATAAAACTACATTCACTAAACCGTGGGGAGCTTTAAAATATTCCAAGATGCCTTTTGGTTTGATGAACGTGGGAGCGAAATTTCATAGAGCTATGTATATAGCTTTTGCAGAGGAGAAGGAAAATTTTCTAGTGATATATCTTGATGATATAACTATTTATTTAGAGTCATATGACGATCATTTGCAACACTTGAGGGCAGTTTTCTAAAGAAAATATGGCTTATCATTTAATCCAAAAAAATATAGGTTGGGCTGGAAAAAGGAAAATTGTTAGGCCATATAATTTCCCAAGACATCATTAGAATTTATCCTAGCATAATTGTAGCTATTCTGAAAATGGAGATCCCCATAAGTAAGAAGTAAATTCAGTCTTTTATTGGTAGGATTGTTTTTTTTAAGTAGGTTTATTCCTAATCTGGCACAAATTTAAGGAAAATTACAGACATGTTAAAAAAGTCAGCGAAGTAAAATGAAATGAAGAAAGCAAAAAATTGTTCAATGAGGTAAAATTTGCATGGTCTCATGCCCCTATATGTGTCAGTCCGGATTACACCCATGATTTTATCATATTTTCTTTTTCTTGAGCGCACGGTATAACTGTTGTTTTAATGCAGAAAAATCAGCAAGGTATGGAACAACCAATTTCATTTTTCAGTAGAACTCTCAGAGATGTTGGTCTTAAATATTATATTATGGAAAAACATTCCTTTCCTCTAGTAAAATATTTGAGAGATTTCTGAGTTTAGTTTTTTTCATTCACATATCTTTGCTTATGTACCAAGTGCTGCAATCAAAGATATTCTTACTCAAAATGATTCAGATGGAAGGAGGGGTAAATGGATTGCCTCCATTCTTGATTACGACATATAAATTAAGCCCACACGGCTGATCAAAGGATAGGGATTGGCGACGATGATGGAGAACTCAAATATGCATTCACTTCAAATTAATTTCTTAGCTGTTGTAGAGCCTCATGATTGCTTCATTTTGACACTTCCTTTTACCTAGTTTTCCACTTTTTGGTCATCATCATCAACTCAAAATAGCATCAAACTACAATTTTTTGATATGATAAGGTATTTAAATGACCTACCTTTCATATTCAATAATTTTCCTTATTATTAAGTTAAAGTTTGTATTAGCTACATAATTGACGTGATGTTGTAGTTGATCCATGTTTATATAGCCATATCAATGGTTTTCCAGGTTCTAAGGTGAAAATTGAGCAAAGGAGTATATATCTAGGCCGATATTGATCCCTTCAAGAATTTCCTCCTATCTATCCGAGCCAAATCATGAAGAAAACCAGTCGATTGCACGGTCAAACAAGAAATTCAACAACACTGTGTTGAACATGCTTGCGGGATTCCAAGTCAATCACGCTTCATGGTTTACTTTTCCAAATAACAAATCGTGAAGAAACACTATTATGTTATTTGTTATAATTTCAATATGGGTTTTGTTTAGCCTAAGTAGGTGTAAATTCCTCAAATATTTAGACACATGCTTTTATAAATACAGGGAAAACAAAGACCTGAACAATGCAAATTTATGATGCGATTGTGAAGTTTTAAAATATGTTTTTTATTCATTTTAATGAATAAATATCCTGGAGATTTGATGCAGCTAATTGTTGGAGTAGATCATTGAAATTACTTGTTTGTGGAGGGCCCATGAAAACAAATAAGGTTCTACATTTCATGTTTTTAATGTAGATTATTTCATAATTTTATTTTATCATTTGATGTAGTTTAAATTCATGTTATCATTCTGTCAATTGCTATAGTTGCTTCCATAATTCTACATTTTCATTTGAAGTAGATGCTTACATAGTTTTCCTTTGTCATTTTATGTAGATTCATTTCCCTTTCAAGTTGTTAAATTGCAGAGTGATTTATAGCTTTTCTTCCAAGCAATAGTAGTTTATTGTAGGGTAGTTTTACAAATTCATGTGTGGTTTGATTCAAAAATATTGCGTGATTTATTTTCTATTTTTTGAGTGAGTTATTTTCAAATGCACAAGAGATTTATTTTCAAGCAGGAGTTCTTGAGTGATTTACTTTCAGTGTATGAGTTAGTGATTTTCAGTTCAAGAGTGATTTATGTTCAGAGAAATAGTGATTTATTTATTTCTTTATAAGTTTCATTTACATGGAATTTTATTTTAAAAACATAAAAATATACAAATTCTCCTCTAGAATTTGATTTTATCTTCATACACTAGACTATTAAAATTTTCAGAGACTAACAAATAAATTAGTTAATATTTCTTCATAATATAGAAAACGTTTGCTCCAGTTTTTTCAAAGTAGAAAGCATGTTGATTATTTTTAGAATCTAGTTGTAATTTAATAAATTTCATAAATAATAAAAACACCCATAGAAGAAATCTCTACAAATTTAATCATCACACTAATAAAACTAAGTTAAAAGAGGCTTCTATCATATATAGTGCACTTGCACTTCACAAGTTTACCAACTCTAGTCGATAATTTAGATGAGAAATTTAAGAACATTAAATTGACTAAAATTTTTGGCATCGTTGCCGGGAAGTGTAAATAGGAGACTTTTTAGTTTCTAAAAACACACACAAAATAAAAACATAAAAATTATATGGGTAGAGAAAGAGATTTTAGGGGTAGATTTGGAGCTAGATGTAGAATATTAATTCCAACAACACGAATCACCCCATCAAGACCTTGTAGTGCCACACCATCCACCCAAACTCGTATACCATCCTTTGCAGGAAGACATAGACTTCCTAAGGTATTAAGATCTCAAATTTAACCTATAAAATCACCAACTTCATCAACCAAAGAAATTGTGAAAGAAAAATATCCTACATCCCCAACAGAAGGAGTAATATTCTTAACTACAATTGTGGAACAACTTTTAGCTCAAGAATTAGAAGTCCCTAGTGAAGAAGAGGAAGAAGAAATCTATAATAATATACCATTGATAGAGGAACCGGAAGAATTAGAAGAAGAACAAACAAATCCAATTTTGGAACCTTATATTAGTTTTGAGGAATCTACAATGGCTAGGAAAGGGGAAGGAGATGTACACAGTGTGAATGGTGAACATTTAAGAATTGGAGGAGGTGCACCTAGGATTGGAGGTGGAGGTAGACGAAGATGAAGAGGTGTAGGTAGAGGGGAATAGGAGGAGAAGATAGAGTAGAAACAAATCTTGTTGGGTTTCCTATCTATGATTAAGAAACCAAAATAAAAATGAAAAATATATCACCCTCTATCCTTCCTAACTTCCATGGATTAAGAAGTGAGGATCCCGAAACATTTCTTTTTGAGCTCGAAGTTATATTTAGATCTTATGACTACTTGATTGGTTCTCAAAAATTGAAATTATTTCCAACAACTCTTAAGGATGTAACATTGAATGGTTCATGGGTTTAATAACAAATTCTATTAGAACGTGGGAAGAAATGAACAATTAATTCTTATATAAATATAAGGATTATTGCATGCCTCATAATCGTAAGGATGAAGTTTTTAAAATGATGCAGAGGGAAGATGAAAATATTGAGTATTTAATTGAAATATTCAGTTATAATATTAATATGGATCAAATGGAAAATTTGGATGAAGATACTTTGAAATCTCTCCTACTAAAATCCATTAGAGATGAATGGATATATATCCTTAAAATTATGGGAAAAGGTGATATTTCTCAGTTAACATTACCAGAAATTTCTAAATTATGCGTACATATTTCAATAGGTAAGTCAAGAGTTGGAAAAAGATCAAGAGACCCTGTTATCTCTAGAATTAATAAATCTGCAGCTGGAACAGTAAGTAGGGCTGAAATAGGCAATTTTCTTGATGAATTTAAAACATACATTTTAGGGAGTCTTAGTGAAAAAATAGACACCTTAAAATTACAAAACAAGCAAAGAGTTGAAAGTCATGCCTTATCTATTTTTTGTCCTAAGTGAAGAAAGAAACATGCTTTGAGATAATTCCCTCTTGATTTGAAAAGTGTAGAAACTTGTGTTATATGTACAAAAAATCATGATACAAAAAAATGTCGTTCAATACCAGGTCTTAAACTTGTTTACTAAGAGGAAGTGGTTCCAAATCATATAGATCCTCTTTGTTTTGTTTCTAGAAGACCATGGTAAGGGTCACAAACTCAAGGATTCAACACTCAAATGTATACTCAACCCTCACACAATAACTGGACTACACCAATGCCATGGCAGCCTTTGTCTCAATCTCAACCTTGGACATAAGGATGGAAAAATCCTTATGG